>OX333074.1:32769968-33142738 GCA_946863875.1 Alloplasta piceator
GCAGCTATCACGGACCTCAAACATCACCATGGTTTTTCTCAAAATTCAGTTCTCCGAATTATCTGGCCGATTTCCTAGTCGCATCGCTCGTTCTGAATCCAGCAGATTATGTTGTCAGGTATTTCAGCCAGCATCGATGATTCCCCAAAAACATCGTCGAGAAAATCTTTGGTGTGCTTGGGATTTCGGAACTCTGCTTCGATATACTGGACGTACGCTTTCTCCCTAAAAAAAGTTCTCTCGCTGTTGGTGCGAGCTCCAGCCAATCTGGCGAAAATTAAAATCGCAGCCTATCTGTGATTTCAGACTAATCTGACGCTTTGCTCATAGCTGGTCATGATCTGATTGAGTTAGTTTACTACTTTGAAACGCTGCCTATTTCTTATCTTATCATCTCTCCTCGAAATTTAAGCATTTCCGCCAAGAACCCTATCTGATTTCCCTTCAGTCTGAACTTCAGGCCACTTGAGAATTTGTGCGGGATTCTGTTCTATCTTTTAACGAGGTCGATCTCGTTAATGCATCCATACAATATGGTCTCATGTCTGCTCTCAATTCTTACGCACGACGGCAAAATTTTGAGGCTCGTAAACAGTTCGCTCCATGGCTTACAGATGAGTTTAAACTGCGCATGAAGGAACGATGCCAGCTATATAAACAATCGAAAAGATCACGTTCGCTTCTGGGCTTGGCAGTTTATATAGTCAGGATGTCAAATTAGCCAAAAACAACTTTTACCAAAATAAGATCTCCTCCATCGCCGATACTTCCAAATTGTTGCGAGAACTCTTTACCAGCTTGCTTATCATCCGACCTTGGCAGAGTGATTGCCGTGGAACCTGCAGTTCATATTCAGTTCAACTTCTCTGATATCAACCTTGACATCATTATCTCCACTGCCTAAACTATCACGCCTTTCAACTTATCTGGTCCTAGTGGCACATATTTTTTCTCCTTACTTTCTGCGCTACCCTACAATCCCTCTATATCCTCTATCTTAAGCCCCTTCCTAAACTACTGTCTAAGGCTATCAACCTTTCCTTCGCCTTGGAAGCAAGCATTCATCCGTCCTCTGCTCAAATTTGACCCTCCAAAATCCTTGTCTGACTGTGGAGCGATTGCAAATCTCCGCGAATTATCCAAAATTTTCGAAAAAATAATTTACAAACAAATTACACATTTTATTAACACTTACAACTTGTTCGATCCACGTCAACCTGTCGATAAAGGTTGTCTTACCATCCTCGTGTTTTTCGACTATAGCAAGGCCTTCGACATTGTTCCACACCGGAATCTTCTTACCAATCTTTGCAGATTGGGATTTTCCGCTCATGAGCTGGAGTGGTTTTTCTCCTATCTTACAGGTAGAAGTCGAGTCATCCCAGATAACCATGGTGACTATTCTGGCTGGCTTGGAACAACCTCTGGCGTTCCGCAGGAATTCGTTCTCGGTCCTCTACTATTCGCTCTTTTCATCAATGACATTGGCTCTGTGCTTACAGATACCCAACGCATGATATTCGCAGATGAAACCCAGATTTACCTTAGCTGTCTCTCGTCTAATCTCGCTGATGGCCTAACTCATATTTCGCAAGATGTCCTTAAAATTGTTCATTTATCGACTAAAAGTGGTCTACAGCTTGCGTCTGGTCTACAGTCGACTATTGTTTGATCTGGAATTTCAATCTTACCAAATCGAAAGTGCTAATTCAGGGTAGCAAGGGCTTAATTAATTGAATAGATTTTGCGTCGCTTCCACCTATTGCGGTTGATGGGACTGCTCTTGCATACATGAATGGAGCACGTAATCTGGGTGTTATTATGACTTCAAATCTCTCGTGGCGTCCACACGTTATGGCCATCTCCAAGAAAGTGCGCTATTCTTTATTTGAGATCTTTAATCTTTTTACTCCTTGACTATTGCTTTTTATTCATTATTCGTATTGTGATTTTGTCTTCACCCTTATATTTCATTCATTGTATTTTTTCTTATTATTGTATTATCTTCTCCAGTTCTTTTTGTTATTCATCTGTCTAGTCAAATATGTAACTATTACTCTTCAAGACTTATATACAGTCTCTTATATAATCTTATTTACTCTTTAAGACTCTAATCTTTCTTTTCATTTGCTTATTCTCTTCGATTTTTAAGTAATTTATATAATTATTATTTTTTGTTATCATTTCTATGTTCACCTAAAGGTTTTTGCAAGACATAATAAAAACACAATCAATCAATTAATGTCTCTCTCCCACTCGCTTTGTCTGCTTTTTGGACGGTATATATTGTCCCACGACTTTCCGGGACGCGCGTTCACTCGGTTCACTTTTTGTATATGTTTGATATTACCTTTTTTGAACAAGTACACGTAAAGTACTTGTAATTGCGCATATTCAACGTTCAACGAGTGCACATCGATATTTAACCACTTTCTATTTATATGGACAAATTTCCGCGAGTGTCCACGTCGCGATCGTAACATTACATCTATCGTACACACACGTGTTTTTTTCTCAATCATTGTTTTAAACTGCGATGACGGTGACTTACATTTGTCGATAGTGTCTCTGAAGAAGTGCCACAATGGTCAAACCCTGCGCGGTACCGAAGTGCACAACAGGATATCGCAAGAACAACAAAAGTGGTCCGTTTTGAAAGCTCCGAAAAATATCGACCAAAACCAAAAATGGCAAGCAGTGATTTAGGGATTGAAACAAACCCAATTCGTGTGCGAGAAACACCTTGACGAACGGTAGGTCTCTAGACACAGGTGAAAGATCGATGAAAATGGTCAAATTGTTGCTGAAGTAAGTTTATTAGGGTTTGTAATGTTTCGAGAGTATATGGCGATGACAAAATTTTTGTGATTTCGTATTTTTTATAGTGCCAGTTTGTTTTACCTATAATGCATTAACGCTTGGCACTTGATTGCAGGTGTCGTATGCACATCCTAAATTGGATCCATCTGCTGTACACTCGAGTGAAAGACGATACGGAATTCGAATGTAACGACTGTTGCACGACTGCTAAGGCAGTAATGAAACGCCGTCTCTATTTGTACACCAGTGTATCTCTATGTATGCCCTAAAGTTTGCCGCACAATACCTTGTGGAACACACCAATGGTTTTTTAGATTTAAGTTTGTCTCAGTGTGTTTTGACGATTTCCTTGGAGCACATTTTGGGGCACATTTGGAGTTGCATCGATGTGCGAATAAACCAGGCATAATAAAAAACACATTCTCCTTCAACTGCAGTCTCAATAACTATTTGCATAGCGTCAACCAGTCGAGTATCAGAATGTCAAATTCGATTAGCAAAAAAAGTATACAAAATATTGTTAGATTTCTCAGATGTCGTATAAGTTATCACTTTACTAGAAGAAATAAAATTATAAAGAATATATATTTTCCGAATCGAAATCGGTTTTACCAAAATCAAATGTTGCGTGGTTGTAGGAAAAGAAATCTTTGGCACTTTGGCTCAAGCACATTTCATTTTTTTAGGCGGATACAAAATCTGAATAAAGAGCGTAAACAAAAAAATGTGTGATATCATAGATAAATTTATTACTTGTTTTCAATATCATCAAGCTATCAAAATATGTTAAGGTTATGTTGGTACATCACATAATTCTTTTTCCATTGCTTTTCGTCAAGGCATTACAACATGATTTAATGAATTGATGCAGTGATGAGTATGTAGCAACTGACTAAATAAAATAGGTGTAATAGAATACAGTGTTGATAGACTGTATAGAGAATATGTAAAAAACTACCGTGTAGTACAATCGTGTATGGTATCTGTAACAGAAAAAAGGTAATACTAATAATAGTAGAAATAAGAAATACTTGCCCCTGTATTGATTATTGCATTAATTGAAATGTGGTTCACAACAGAAAACTACGATTAATAATTCATTCAATCATTTGATTTCCTATTGTAACGAATTGTCAATTGCAGTATGTCAGCCCTAAAGCAAATAGTTATATCAACGATGAAATTATATAAATTATATAATTATATAATTATAAAACGATGAAAAGCAAACTGACCTAGAAGATACTTTGCTCTGCCACACGACTGTATCATTTCAAGACTTACTCTAGATTACATACAATATTTTTTTACACAGATCCTACGCAGGTGGACTTTATCCATGCAGAAAGTACACCTAACATTGGACATGAAGCTTCTCCATCGGGACCATTAATCCAACAAGCAGATGTTTCTCCTCAAAGCTAGACAGTCTTTAAGATGGAGAATGCTCTGGAACACGACGTAATGCAGATAGAAGAATTTGTTCAACGTCACATGTCATTGGCGAATCCCCTTGAGAATTACGAAGATTTACCGTCAGTGGAGCTTAGCAGTGTTCTCAGGAGATAAAACTTCCCAGCATAGATCTGAGCATTCACAGCGCGAAAGGAACCTCAAGTACCAAGGAGAGTATTTCTGTCAAGATTTCAAAAATGTGGAGCAACGGAGTCGTTGACGGATACAGGACAGAGAATCATATTTTCATAAGTCGTCACGAATCAAGAACATAAAGAGATTGTACCAGTGGTAGCGAAGAGTGTTATGGTTGACACTGACAAATCAGTGTGTTATTATGTCTACGGGCGCGCTGTCAATCTTTAAATTCAGAGAAATGAATATCCGATATGGTCTAGGTGCTGTTTATCCGCTTTATTTGTCTGCTGCCAGTGCATTTGAAGATTCTGTCGATCGATGGCATCAAAAAGATTGCACATTACCGTCAAAACGTAAACGTTGCGATCACTATCTGAAGTTGCGCAGAATCATTTGGAATAAGGAAATGAGATCACAAACGAATGGGACGATACGTCGCGTACGTGTGGATTCTAATCTTGGAGAGACAAGTAAGCTGCTGATTCTATAAAAGATTTTACCGCGAAGAGGAGTTTAAAAATCGTGCAAAGCAATCCGAGCAACTACTAAGGCAATCCCTGAGTGCAAAATGCGACGAAATGGCATATATTCAGTCTAAGACCTTTGGTCAGTGATGCTCAAGTTCGAATACTTCAGCGCCACAAAAAACAGTACTCAAGGAAATAATGACGGCCGCATGTAAAAAGGGTGCTAAGAATCGTTGATATGCTGAAGAATGAATTATGTTGTGCATGCTGCTCAACATAAGATCTCCAGCGTATTATGAGTTCCTTCGCGAAAGCAACGTTTTGCCATTGCCATGTAAAAAGACAATTTGCAAATATTCTTCAATTCTAAACACGAAGTGCGGTTTTGACGATAAATTTGGTCAGTTATTGAAAAAGCACTTTGACACCAAAACCCCCGTACAGTGTCATGGTATCTTGTTGCTAGACGAAATTAACTTGAGGAAGTCAATGACCGTCTGTTCGAAAAATCTAACTAACGTTGGTTCAACTGACTTTGGTGACAACGGACCACAATCCACGGACATCGAGGATCGCGCAACGCACGGCCTTGTGCTTATGTTTCAGCCGCTTGTTGATGCGTACACTTAAGCCGTTGCTGTATTTGCGTTAAAGAACCCAGTGAAAAAATGAGGAACTCGCGAAATTGGTAGTCACGGCGCACAGTGGGGCCAAATCCCAAAAAGCTGGCCAAAAGTCGAAAACGTTACAAATTCGGCTGAAAGTCAGTACTCGGGGGTTTTTAGGGTCGCTGATTACGAATCCAAAGTCAAAATTGGGAATAAAAACAAATTGGCGGATTTGAAGTCCCAAAAAGCTGGCAAAAAGTCGAAAGCGTTATAAATTCGGCTGAAAGTCAGTACTCGGGGGTTTTCGGGGTCGCTGATTATGAATCCGCAGTCAAAATTTAAAATAAAAACAAAATGACGGATTTGAAGTCCCAAAAAGCCTCCACTCAGGTGACCTTTCGTGATCGAAAAAATTTCCTTCCTTGTTAAGCCACATCCTCCACGTTCATCAGCGACTAATTCTAAAATTGAAAAATATAATATCTATATAGATGGATAATTCCATATTCAACCTCGTTTCTATTATTTATTTTTAAATATTATTTGAAAATTAAAATAAAATATGCATAAAAAAGAATTACGGTCCATAGAACTCAATACATTAAACTCTCTGATATTCTCTCCCCTCTGGGGCTTAACCATATAACTAAGAGGCATATGAGGGATTCTCTGTCAACTCAGCCACAGGTTTCGGTAGAAAAAGAAATTAATTTGTGTAGTTCCATTTTTTTACCCTAGAACCTCGATCCGTGTCACTCTAGTGATCTTTTCGCGATATCGTCAGATATACTGAGAGACTAATTTTTTCAGTAAAAAAAGTGGCCTTTTTTGAATAAAAAAATAATCATTCTATTTTCTGGTAAAAAATCAGCGTTACCGGAACGTAAAAACTATTTTAAATATTCCGCTCGAATGCTAACACAAAACTACAACTTTTATGTGCAGACATCTTGTAAAATTTTTAATTTAAAAATGTGAAGAAATTCACAAATTAGTAGCACTTTAATTTAACCAATTATGGGGCACATCTGAGATGGTCGAAAAAAAGTGGCTGAGTTGACAGAGAATCCCTCATATATAGATATAGCGCTCTTCAACTCGACCGACCGCGACGCGCTGCTTGGATGGGTGCCAATGTATTTCAGTGTACAATGAAGACCGCAATAAAATTCAAGAAAAAGATTCATTTCAAGAAAGACATTCCGCGTCGTTAATGTACGAAATTCAGAAAACTATGTTTTATATTGCAAAAACTCGTAGCAATGACACGCGCGCAGCTAAGCGCAGCTATTTCGATGTTTTCCATTCAATAATACATCCATCTACAACATGTGATAGGTCAGCTCGTAGAACACTGTGGAACTAATCAACTTTTCTCTACGTTTTTGGAATTTTCACTTGTAATTTTCCGTGAATTTTCGTACAAATGATTCATTTATTATTATTGCATGAACTATTATTATCAATTTTCAGTTGCACAATGATTTTCTACTCACTTTCAGCTGTTGATTCCATTCGAAAAAAATCGAATCGGATATATTGTAAAGTTTTGGCGTCCTGTTCAATACAGCGTTGAAATGGTCATTTACTGCACGACGCGTCGAGCGCGCTCGAGGCCTCCCTTTCAACTGCCGTACAAAAGCAGGTATAAGGGCCCGCTGATGCCAAGAATTTGACCTTCGAACTCTTCCCACACCTAACCCACGACTAAAAATTACTGAAACTTAAACTTTATTTTTCGACTTTTGACCAGCTTTTTGGGATTTGGCCCCACTGTGCGGCAATTTGTTCTAGGAAATTACGAAGCGAAGATTCACGAAGTTACCAGTGATAGTTCTTCGGCAAGTGTCGGAATGTGGTTGTTCTTGGGTGTCTCAGGCGCAATGAAGAATACAAAAACGTGTTGCACCCATCCTCTGGACGATGATCGAAAAGTCTTCTTTTTCTCCGACATACCACAGGTTTTCAAGTTTATTCGCAATCGGCTATACAACAAAAAGAGATTACGGGTAAATTGTCACTCTCAGCTATCATTAAAAAAAAATTAATATTCGTTTGTTACATTCTAAACTCTATCAATCAAGCGATGTTGAAACTCGAAGGAAAATATTCTTATGAGACGCTCGATTCTAGACATCGATTAGAAAAACCTCAAATCGTTATCTGTAAAAAAATAATAATGCATTATAATTACTTTGAACAGTCATTACTTATAGTATTCAATGCTTTCTTCAACAAAAAAAATCTGAAAAACGAGGTTATGTGATAAGTGCTCACCTACGTACGTGAAATTCTTGAAAAAAATGAATAGGCCAATATAAGGGTGTTGCGATTATATTCCACAGATTAAATCGTCATCTGATAAACCGTTTAATGGAGAATCCGCGAACGTAGAATCATCAAACGCTGATGCATCAAATGATGAACCGTCGATAAAATCGAAAAATGGCATCTGTTGGGAATACTTCAAAATTTTATTCCATATCGACACAGTGTACTGGGGATCTGGGGAGTGCCAGAATATATCCGAATTTAACATTAAGGCATGTTGTAGTAGACAACGTCTCTCAAATACGTATCCAGCTAGCAACGCAGGTAATATTCATCTTAATCTAGATTATCAGGACCATCTGAAAATATATGAAATTAACGAATTATTGTGCTGTTCACGAATACAGCTTTTCAGCGACACTGTTGCAAAAATTCTAGCCTTTTATTTATCACGTGGATGCCGGGGACTTATGGGCTGCGAAGAGACGATTCTATTTTGTTCGTGGAGGAACGCCATGTTCGACGCATTAAATACGAAAGCCCCTAATGAGGGACTGACGCCAGAGAGTAAGGATTTCAAGGTTGGTACAGTATTTTTGTCGTATAGGCAAAAAAAGAGATCAGCTCTGAGAGAATCCAATTACGAAACACAAGTGTCTGCTAAAATAAGCAATATTTTTGCAAAATTACAAATTGTTCAACGATTAAAAGTGGAATTTTCCAAAGTAATTATTAATTTCGATAGAATTAGTACATGGTTTTAAATCAGTTCCAAATAACAGAAGTATTAGCGATCAATCAGAACATCCAACAAAAATTGATATATTGAAGTGAATGGCCAAGTCTGCAAAAAATTAAGAATTATAATCGTAATCAAAATCTTGGATCTCCGGTCAGAAGTCACTAAAAAAATTACGTCTTCAGAAGAAATATATTCCATTGTAGTGTTTCGGTTTTGAGGTACTACAAGAGTCGCGGAAGTCATTAAATGAATGGAAATGTGCTCTGCTCAGAGGCAACGTAACTGCGGATGAATTTCTCACTCCAGAGACTTCCCGAGGATTGCGAATGTCCTTATATTCGACAATCGATTCATATCAGTACCCTATCAAAAAATGCTATTTCCAATATTTGCTAACAGGAAAAGCGAATCAGGATCATATAGAAGAATTTTTTTGAAAAATGTTTTCATCTGCTAATCGTGAATAATGTAAAAGTTTTAAACACATGTAACGCCTATGCTTTGGATGTTTCAGCAATTTTCCAGTACTATCCGGAAAACGGCAGGGTGTAACGATCATCTGACCAGCCCTACATTCCTTTAACTCTACAATTTCTTATCAGTATACAGTGTAATCAAGCCTCCTGAACATGTTAATTGCACCGTTGCCGACGAGGCGTCGCCGCCCATGCTCGTATCATTGCATGATCTCAAGGCTATCAGCAGCGAATAATCGGAAGGAAAAAGTTGATAGTATTGACGAAAAATCGAAGAATGATTTAATAAAGTTTTGCGACATGAAGATTGGGAAGCAGACGACGTTATACAACTTAATTTAGATCACGATCATACGCTTTCTCCAGCTGCCAATTGCATAATATACTACGTCACAAGTTTTCTAACAAATTTTTCACTGCTTTCTTAAACTGCTTTTACTTAAACATTTGTACTAACACGTAAGTCTGTATTGGTACTAACCTCTGCTATCGCTACTTGTAATATTCCTAACATTTTGTGAGTCACCATGTGTTGAGAAATGATCATAATTCCATTGGGTATTTTCAACGTGCTCTCAGGCATCAATGCGCGTGGCCACGCTTGAGCCACTACGAGCAGCCGTCGGCGGCGCCACATGACGGGGCATACAATTCATGGTGAGAAAGCATGCCCGGAAACTCTCTTGTCGATACACGGGGTTGATTTCATCAGTGTTCACGCAAAGGTAGGGATGCCGCATTGTTATGAAAAGATCGATCTTCAGAATTGAATCAAATTGTTGCACTCCGTATCGATTCGGATAAATATCGATCAAAAAAGATCGATTCTCACAATATGGAACGAAAAAGATTAATCTGCAAAAAATCGTTCTTTTTAGAATTAAGTTAATAAACAACGTCAAATTCGTCAAGTTTCGTCGCTAGTGAGTTTATTGTTCCTCCACCAAAACCAGATCCTTGAAGAAACACCATGCTCTACCTATATAAGGTGTAGATGTATGCGATCGTAGATGTATACGATCTTGGATATCGTATTGATACTCCGAAATTCGGCGCTGCGATCGTCAAAGATTCGAGAGAGACGAAAATCAAAAGCAATTAGTCGTTAACGTTCACGTGACGAGGAATGATGTATTTCTCCCAATAAATCAAATATTTTCTTATCTGTACGCTTTCTTGGCCTCATATTATCACCATCCCGATAAAAGAACGATCCTTACAACCTCGGGAGAAGGATATTCCCATGATTAACTCACAAGTGAAACTCACAAGTGGATTAGTAGTAGGGGGCGCACTCTGGTGACCCTCACTTCTATCCCCACGCCTATCCCCACTCCTGTCCCCACTCCGCTGCCGCTCGCGGAGAGCGCAGCTATGGATACGTGGCAAGAGGTGTGCGGGGGAGGAGGCTTTATATATATGTATATATTTTATTTCATACACATTTTTTTATTTTTCATTTTTCGGCGGAGGGGAGGTGGAGCGTTTCGCCATAGTGCGCCGTGCGTTATTATTATTATTATTATTATTATTATAATTATTATTATTATTATTATTATCATTATTATTATCCAAATAATATGAATTATTCGGTTCAAAATATTAATTTTCAATTTTATATATATTTTTCATTTTTTCAAAAAATCAAGAAAATATATTTTACAAAAAAAGTATTATTACGCTAATAATACAGAAAACCTGCAAAATGTTGGCCCTTTTCACATATCAATAGGTTTAATCCTTTTCGAGATGTGATGTTGGCGGCAGAGAAAATAATATGTTTAGGCTATTAAACAATTCTGCCTTGCTCGCACGTGCTTTTTCGAACGAGCGAGGCCTTGCACCATCTTAGTAAGTTGCAATAGATGCAACGTTGCTAATTTCGAGAAGAACCAACGCGGAGAATTCAAGTATTATATGCATTCATAATTATAATACTCGCTCGAGACACGGTCAGTCGCGATTTAACCGCTATATAGAGCGTTATTTAATTACCCTAAATTATAATGTCAGATCGATCATTACGTTTGTGTATTTTAGGCCTTTTACGCTTATCAAAAGGGCATAGTGTTCAATTGCGGCGTCGGTGCAATGTCCAGTGGTGCCGTGATTTGCAACATCTATCGGGTGATAGTCTCATAAAGAGGCTGAAATATATAATTTGGTGGGCTCCTTTACGTGCTATTGTGGTGGCCTATAACAGAGGCATATTAAGTGGTCGACGAGTGCTAACCTGTGTATTCGAGGAGTTGCAACGTCACCGCGTTTTAGAATATCCCCGCGTCCAAGGTCTTGTCGGTGAAATTAGAAGTAAGTAGATATTGTATAAAAAATGTAACCAAAAATTTAATGTCAATCGCGGATTTGCACGATTCTTAAAAATTCATATAAAAAATGTAACTAAAAATTGAATGTTGTTTGTGGATTTGCACGATTTTAAAAATCCAAAAATTTATATTTTTGGAAAAAACCTCTTTAAAAATTTCAGAATCTTTCAAGATCAGTGCAGGGTATTATATAAAAATTGAAGCAAAGATAAAATATAGAACCTCGATTTTTACGATTTTTCAAATACAAAATTCTCCAAAGTTATCATTATTCAATTTTTTTCGGAATAATTTTTTCGTAGCCCCAAGCGATTTTCACGATTTTGAAAATACAAAATTCTCCAAATTTATCATTTTTCAATTTTTTCGGAATTATTTCTTCGTAGCCCCAAGTATACTCTTCAAAATGAATACAGAACGATTTTTCGTAATTATAATAGTTTTCGAGATATTTGAAAAATCAACTTGAAAGATATGAAAAATGTGAAATTTTAAATTTTGAATAACTTTTGAAAAAATCAAATTTAATTTTTTCCTTAGGTAGAGGTTTGTTTTATTGTTGAATGATGATCGGGGATTTGCACGATTTTAAAAATTCAAAAATTTATGTTTTTGAAAAAACCTCTTTAAAAATTTCAGAATCTTTCAAGATCAGTGCAGGGAATTATATAAAAATTGAAGCAAAGATGAAATATGGAACCTCGATTTTCGCGATTTTGAAAATACAAAATTCTCCAAATTTATCATTTTAAAATTTTTTTCGGAATAATTTTTTCGTAGCCCCAAGTATAGAACCTCGATTTTCACGATGTTGAAAATACAAAATTCTCCAAATTTATTATTTTTTAATTTTTTTCGGAATAATTTTTTCGTAGCCCCAAGTATACTCTTCAAAATGAATTCAGAACGATTTTTCGTAATTATAATAGCTTTCGAGATATTTGAAAAATAAACTTGAAAGATTTGAAAAATGTTTAATTTTAAATTTTGAATAACTTTTGAAAAAAAAACAAATTTAATTTTTTTCCTTTGGTAGAACTTTGTTTTATTGGAAACGAAAACTTCTGACCAAATTTCATCGACATGGAATGACCCACATTCATTAGTTTATCATTATTATAGGATATCGACAGTTCTACGATGAAGCGATTGAAGAAGAGGAAGCTCTCGTGGAAGCGACAAGGGCGGTAGAAGAAGAAGACGCGCTAGCGCATCAATGCTCGACCGTACGTTTCGACCGTGCGTATTCAAAATTGTTTTAATATATTATTTCTCTCTGAAAATTTCAGGATCTTTTAAGATCAGTAAAAGGTATTATTTAAAAAATTAAACCAAATATAAAATGCGGAACTTCAATTTTCACGACTTTTGACAATTCAAATTTGTTTCTTTGGCAGAACCTCATTTTATTGAAAACGAAAACTTCTGATCAAATTTCATTGAAATTGAAAGGGACTGATTCCAACTCTTGGTCGATTTGATATGAAATGACCCACATTCATTATTTTATCATTTTTATAGGCTATCGACAGTTCTACGATAAAGCGATTGAAGAAGAAGAAGTTCTCGTGGAAGCGACAAGGGCTGTAGAAGAAGAAGAAGAAGAGGCGCTAGCAAATCAAAGCAATCTCGACGGTGCGTATTCGAAATTATTTTAATATATTATTTCTTGGGCTTATAAAACTGTAAATATGATTAAGAGACCCTGTAACTTATAGGTAATACAACAATGGATGATTTAGCAGAGGGATCATCGAGATTGCGTCACCATCCCGAAAATGTTAGAGCATTTTCAACGGTAGTATCGAGTATTTCCGATATAACCGAGATGTTCAGCAACAACTCCGACGCAGCTTCTAAGTATAAGCATACGGCATACGCCTTTTATTATTATAAAAGGTGTTCAATTTATCAAATACAATAATTCGAATAGCGGCGTACCGCCGAGCCAGAGCTGTCGAGGCTGATGGTGCTATAGCCGGGCCATCGCACCGTAATCACCAGAAGGATCGTGGCATTGGTAAAGCTGCAGCTGAGAATAATAACGCTCTTTCAGTGAGCGAAAATGGCCTTATACTGCCTGAAAATCAGCTCGGAGAATATCACATGGATCGTTACTTGGAGGATGAGTTCATATACGATGAGCAAAGAGCTGCTGCCGGACGCTTCGATCAATGGTTTCAACATTTGATGGAATCGGATTCAGGTAAATAAATTTCAGAAATTTATATGAATGATTGCGCATGCCTTCAACAGCCCTAAAAATGAACAGTGTTTAATACACTATAGAAACAGCTTATAAAAATATGCAAAGCCGCATACATATATGAATAAGGCTCTCTCTCTCTCTCTCTCTCTCTCTCTCTCTCTCTCTTTCTCTCTCTGCGTATTCTGTATATTAGAGTGGGTCAAAAATTCTCTTTTTCAAAAGTATTTGGTTTTGACGAGCTTTGGTGAGCCTGAGATATTAACTCGAGAATTTTTAAAAACGGTGGCTTTTCGGCACACCGTACTGTATATAGGGTGTTCTATTTAACCCTCTCTTGCTCTCTCTCATTATTACTGTTCTTGCAATTGATGTACGTATGGCGTAAAATTAACCTGTTGTATTGACCACAGGATATTCGTCAAGTGATTCAGTATTGCCGTACCAAGATTGATACGAGGTACTCTAAAACTACAATATATGATTTTAGTTCTATAACTTTAAGTCTTTTATGCCACTTTTTTATTGCAGATATACAAACGGGTGCCGGAAGAACGCGTAGGACTCCGGGGAATGAGACGTTTGGAGATGTGCAACCACCTGGTGATCGGATCATCATCATGCAAGATACAGCCCGGTATTTTAAGCGCTTCAAACTACGCGGCCGCGAGACAACGATGCGTATCCGTCAGCCTCCTTCAGGAACAAGCGTAATAGCATGGCTTGAAGGAGCATTCCGCGATATTTTGACACGTCTGACGAGCAGCTGTGAAGTGTGCGACAAAGCGGGTATTTCATTCCCGGCAAATAGCTTACCGCACGGCCCTGTTTGGCTGTCATTCCGTCTGATCCGTGACTATAAATTTGAAGATATTTGGCGACCAATAACAAGTGTTGCTCAAAGTACATCTTCTCTGAACATTGACGATTCCTTTAATATAAAAGCGTGTATTGTTAAAGGCGTAGAGGGTCGCGGGCGAAAAGGCTAAACGTACGAGGGGGTCGCTAAAAAATCGATTTTAACCATTCAAAACACCCATAATTTGTGTTTACCGCGTTCACTAGTAACAGCACGGGCATACGCTGAGAGGGACGAGATACGCACGGGAACCCTACACAAAAGATGGCAGCGTATTAGACAAATCAACGACTCACTTCATAAAGAGGCGGTGCTGGAGCTCACGAGAAACGCGAATGTCACAATACCGCGCGTTGGTTGTAGTATGCGTGAAATTGCGCTATATTAGAATTATTTGGCTCAAGAGGGGATTGCTATAATAAATTTTGAATTTTTGACTTCGGGACGACGCGAAGGTCCCCTGTTTGACGGTACACAAGTGGTTACGGATACCGCAGGCTCGATTCAACATACACTGTATATTTTCTATTATGAGAGGTCACACCATTCCCAACCCATTTTAAATTTGCGTGGCGCCGTAGGCAGCGTAAACTTTTGCGCGACTTGTAACGCCCGTTTTCGCCGCGGTCATAGGTGTTTAAAAAAGAAATGTCCTCGCTGTCATCAAGCACCACCCTGCGAGGTGGTCTCGATCAATTCAATTCGATGTGAGGCGTGTAATCGTGATTTCTTTGGAGAGACATATTTAGAAAATCATAGGGTTGTTGCAGTCCGTCCTAAGCACAGGGTAAATACTGTTTGTGAGTCTCTTAAGCGATGCCGCAATTGTTTTCGCTCTATAAGACCTTTGCAGAAAAAGAAGCATATATGCGGAATGTGCTTTTGTAAAACATGCAAATAGCAACAGCCCTATAATCATCTGTGTTTCATGAGGCCTGTTCGTGCTGCTGACGATTCAAAAGATAATATATTTATTTTCTATGATTTTGAAACGGAGCAGTGTACAGCTGTAGAGGGCGACCCATCAACGCATATTCACAAACCGAATCTCTGTGTGGCTCAACGCGTCTGTACAAGGTGCTGTGATGACACTTCTATAGACGAGCCGTGTGATTATTGCGACGATCATGAGTTTATATTTAAGGCGAATCCTGTATGTCAGCTTGTGGAGCTGAGCATGAAAAGTATCCCAGGTTTCTCGCGTACACTAGACCGTTATTTAGCTTCTTTTAAGTTCTGAAGGAGTTGAGTTGAATCGCAACGATATAGCAAAAAATCCGGGATTACGCTCTGTAGCTAAATTGTGTCTTAATTCGTTTTGGAGCAAATTTGGACAACGCGAAAATTTACAGGAGACGGTAATAGTATCAACGCGCAAAAAACTCATGGAGTTGCTAAGCAGCCCTGAGTACGAAATCACCGGCATGCTACCTGTTAATAACAAGGTGTTATATGTTAATTACACGAAAACTGACGATGCTGTAGTACCATCCAGTATAGCAAATACTGTAATAGCTGCATACACTACAGCCCAAGCCCGCTAGAAACTTTATAGCTATCTTGAGCTGTTGGGTGATCGTGCTCTGTACTGCGACACTGATTCCATTATTTACGTAACAAAGAGCGACCCTAAAGAGTACGAGCCGCCAACGGGTCAGCTTCTAGGCGACCTAACAGACGAATTGAGCTCTTATGGTCAGAGAAGTTATATTAAATCATTCGTTTCGGGAGGCCTAAAATTTTATTCTTTCATAGTTAATACCTTCGGTGGTGCGGACAGTGAGGTTTGTAAAGTAAAAAGCATCACGCTTAATTATGCAAACTGCTCACCAATAAATTACAAGTCAATACGATCCTTCATAACGGGGAAAAGAGAGGAGCCAATCATACTACGATATTCTGCGATTCGGCAAACAGCATTCCATCAGGTTGTTACGCGTCCTGAAAAGAAATCATGTATGCCGATGAGCGTCAAGCGAATACTTAATGGCGAATACGGCTCGCTCCCTTACGGCTACAGAAATTAACCAGAGATTGTAAAATATTTATCTAATTGATGTAAAATTTTTATGTTGCTACTGTAAAATAAAAACGTTATGCACATATCGACTGCTCGAGCTCTTTATCTTGCACGGTTGTATAGAAAATTTTATCATTCGTACAGATGGATACATGGTGGAAACATCCCTGGACCTCAATGATCTGCGGTCCCACGGGTTGTGGTAAAACGTACTTTGTCAAAAAGTTCTTAAAGTTTATTTAGTGTATGAACAGTGAGTTATTCGAGAAAATTATTTTCTACTATTCCGAGTAGCAGTCCGCATATACCGAGTATGATACGTCGATAGAATTTCATGAAAGCCTACCTCAGAGTGCCGATTATGCAAACGACCCTCGTGCGAAGCTCATAATAATCGATGATTTGATGCGTGAGGCATCGAACAATAACGTTGTAGATCTTTTCACCAAAGGCAGCCACCATAAAAACCTGAGCGTTGTTTTTATTACCCAAAACCTGTTCCACCAAGGACACGGACAACGAGATATTTCGCTAAATGCCAACTATATTGTAATTTTCAAAAACCCTCGCGATCGTGCTCAAATCCAACATCTCGCGCGCTAGGTATATCCGGAAAATCCGCGTTTTTTACAGGAGGCTTATCACGATGCAACGTCCCAGCCACATGGCTATTTATTGCTCAATTTGAAACAGTCAACACCCGATAATTGTAGATTCCGCACCTGTATTTTTCCCGATGATTCTTATCATTTTGTGTACGTACCACGGAAAAAGCTTGAAAGCAGCTGCAGTACTAGTGAATTACCAGTTAAGCGCATGTAATGACGTCTAAAAGATCGTCGCATTACGAAAACTGCATCGCCATATTGAGTGCATTTCAACAAACCAACACGGTAAGAAGCTCGTCTGACTCGCGCAAAAAAAAATCAGGTGTTACTCATAGCGTTTGCCAGTGCGCATGGTACATTCTTAGGGGTAGTGTCGCTCCGAAGACCCGCCTTACAAAGAATGTTAAAAGGAGTGATGTATCAAGAGTATTGACAGTTCATCACGCGTAATGGCGCGAGGTGGTTCACCGCTTTGCAAAAAGCACATTGCGATATTGCGAGCTCTTCAACATCTCAATAAGGAGCAGCGCGAGGCCATTTTACGTAAAGCAGATCCAGGCATTATTTGCTGTATTTGTGAGTGCGCCTCAAACGTTCTCAGCGGCAACGTGCCTCTGAAGGCTGACCAGAGAAAAAAATTGCACCGACACGCTCCCGTTCTCCGTCGTTTAGCCTAAAAAAAAGGCTGCTGGAAGAGTAAGAAACGATTCGTTGTCCAGAGCGGTGGGTTTCTGCCTCTCTTACTAGCGCCAATACAAGGCACTGTTCTATCGAACAGGGATCGGCAAAAAAAATTACCATTTTCCATTTTTCAATTGACGAAAAATCGCTAATTCAAAAAGATGAAATACCAATTGATGAAAAATTGAAATTATACGAAATTGTATTTTCAATTATCCAAATAATCGATAATTGGTCGAAAAATAATATCAATTATTCGCCAATGATTAATGGGAAAAAATAAATTCCCAATTATCTCAGTAATCGGTAATTGGTCAAAAAATAATATCAATTAATCAGAAAATGTGTAATTGGTTTGAAAATATTTTCAATTATCCGAATAATCGGCAATTGGTAAAATGAAAATATCAATTAATCAGGAAATGGGTAATTGGTTAGAAAATATTCTCAATTATCTAAATAATCGCTAATTGGTCGAAAAATGATATGAATTTTCAGAAAAATTATTAATTGGTTTGAAAATATTCTCAATTACCCAAATAAGCGTCAATTGATCGAAAAATAATGTCGATTTTTCAGAAAAATGGGTAATTGGTTTGAAAATATTCTCAATTACCCGAAGAATCGTCAATTGATCGAAAAATAATGTCGATTTTTCAGAAAAATGGGTAATTGGTTTAAAAATATTCTCAATTACCCAAATAATCGTCAATTGATCGAAAAATAATGTCGATTTTTCAGAAAAATGGGTAATTGGTTTGAAAATATTCTCAATTACCCGAATAATCGTGAATTGATCGAAAATAATGAAACACCAAGTAATTAACTTCTCGCTTTCTGAGATGTCCAGGTTGACCGCTGCGTATTTTTCGGAGTCCAGGTTGAGAGCTTCGTAGATGTCGGCGTCCAGGTCGACCGCCACGTAGTTTTCTGTGTCCAGGTCGACAGCTTCGTAGTTGTCGGTGTCCAGGTCGACCACTGCGTAGTTTTCGATGTCCAGGTCGACCGCTGCGTAGTTGTCGACGTCCAGGTCGACCGCTACGTAGTTTTCGGTGTCCAGGTCGACAGCTTCGTAGTTGTCGGTTTCCAGGTCGACCGCCCCGTAGTTTTTGGTGTCCAGGTCGACAGCTTCGTAGTTTTCGGTGTCCAGGTCGACAGCTTCGTAGTTGTCGGTGTCCAGGTCGACCGCTGCGTAGTTGTCGACGTCCAGGTCGACCGCTACGTAGTTTTCGGTGTCCAGGTCGACAGCTTCGTAGTTGTTGGTGTCCAGGTCGACCGCTACGTAGTTTTCGGTGTCCAGGTCGACCGCTGCGTAGTTGTCGACGTCCAGGTCGACCGCTACGTAGTTTTCGGTGTCCAGGTCAACAGCTTCGTAGTTTCCGGACGTCGACAACTACGCAGTGGTCGACCTGGACACCGACAACTACGAAGCTGTCGACCTGGACACCGAAAACTACGAAGCTGTTGACCTGGACACCGAAAACTACGTAGCGGTCGACCTGGACGTCGACAACTACGCAGCGGTCGACCTGGACACCGAAAACTACGTAGCGGTCGATCTGGACGTCGACAACTACGCAGCGGTCGACCTGGACACCGAAAACTACGCAGCGGTCGACCTGGACACCGACAACTACGAAGCTGTCGACCTGGACACCGAAAACTACGTGGCGGTCGGCCTGGACGCCGACATCTACGAAGCTCTCAACCTGGACTCCGAAAAATACGCAGCGGTCAACCTGGACATCTCAGAAAGCGAGAAGTTAATTACTTGGTGTTTCATTATTTTCGATCAATTGACGATTCTTCGGGTAATTGAGAATATTTTCAAACCCATTACCCATTTTTCTGAAAAATCGACATCATTTTTCGATCAATTGACGATTATTTGGGTAATTGAGAATATTTTTAAACCAATTACCCATTTTTCTGAAAAATCGACATTATTTTTCGATCAATTGACGATTATTCGGGTAATTGAGAATATTTTCAAACCAATTACCCATTTTTCTGAAAAATCGACATTATTTTTCGATCAATTGACGATTATTCGGGTAATTGAGAATATTTTCAAACCAATTACCCATTTTTCTGAAAAATCGACATTATTTTTCGATCAATTGACGATTATTTGGGTAATTGAGAATATTTTCAAACCAATTAATAATTTTTCTGAAAATTCATATTATTTTTCGACCAATTAGCGATTATTCAGATAATTGAGAATATTTTCCAACCAATTACCCATTTCCTGATTAAGTAATATTTTTATTTTACCAATTGCCGATTATTCGGATAATTGGAAATATTTTCAAACCAATTACACATTTTCTGATTAATTGATATTATTTTTTGACCAATTACCGATTACTGAGATAATTGGGAATTTATTTTTTCCCATTAATCATTGGCGAATAATTGATATTATTTTTCGACCAATTATCGATTATTTGGATAATTGAAAATTTTTTTTTCCATCAACCATTTTCGGGTAATTGAAAATTCGGATTTTAAAATTATCAATTTCCAAAAAATTGCTAATATTCACCGAAAATGCGCTTGAAAATATTATTACTGCCGATCTCTGCTATCGAGTTTGATTGGCGGTCGCAGATGATGGAGCATGCGCGAAAAATGGTACTTGTACCGGAGGAACATCTATCGCAGCTGAGCATACAAAATCATAAGCAGCCGGTTTTTAGTGCGGACACGTCTCAAACACGCCCTGCACAAGAAATTAACGCTACACTGACTAGATTGGACGCGGAGATGAATGAAATTTTGAATTCTAATGCGTACAAAGATGAGAGAGGAAAGTGGACCGCGTACTTGACTGTACAACAACGTTATCTCCATTTCACCGATAATGAAAGAGCTCAGCAGTACCATGCTCTGATGGAGAATAAAGCCCCTGCAGAGCTTGGCTTTGATAAAAGAGAAGTCTCTAATGACATGAACGATTCCGTCATAATTGAGAGCGTACCAGCTAAATTTCGCACGAAAGCGAAACTGCTTCTTCGTCGTTTACGTGACACACCACGATCTAATTTTTCTTGGGATTCGGCTGGGGTTGTGTCAGTCAGTGGAAAGACAATAAAAGATTCAAATATTGTTGATCTCGTGAACGATGCTATGAGGGCACGAAAAATACCCACTCCAGCGGGGCGCAGTACTTTTGCTAAATTTTTGAGAACGATCCAGACGCCTCGGGAATTTGTCGGTAACGAGGCATTGTGGGCGGAGTCAAGAGCTAACTCAACATTTCAACGGCTGCAGGATGGCGATAACAGTACAGCTAGCGATGGATCATCCGAAACGAGCCAGTCATCGTTTTTCAGTGGTCGTGAGAACAAATCGCCAGTACTCAAGACGCATAGCACAGGGCAAAGTGACCGCGGTTATCATAATAAGAAAATACGTTTAACCTGGGCTAATCTTGAATTATAAACATGAAAACTTTAGAAAAGGTGTACTTTAATCCATCCTATGAAGCATTGTTTTCAGGTGCTACTAAATTGCTACGGCGAGCACGTCAGAAAAAAATTTCCAAGGTAAAGGCGCTGCGGTGGCTTGAAACACAGGATGCGTACACAAAACACAGGCCCGTGTGACATCGCTTTCCACGACTTTTTTATAATGTACGGAACATTGATGACCTTTGGGAAGCCGATCTCGTAGATCTTCGCTCGATTACGGATTATAATGATGGTTATGTCTATCTCCTCGTTGTTATAGACGTTCTTAGTAAATTTGCATGGGTTCAGCCATTTCGCGACAAGTGTGCTATATCTGTGGCTGAAGCGTTTGATCTCGTTTTATCCAAAAAAAAATAGTAACGGCCGATCACCCATTTGCCTACAGACGGACAGGGGTAAAGAATTCACTGGTGCTGCATTCCAGGGGCTCTTGAAGAAAAAGAATATACAGTTTCGTGCTGCGAGGAACCCCGATATAAAAGCGGCTATTGTCGAGAGATTCAATAGAACGCTAAAAGAAAGAATGTGGCGTTATTTCACGTATTCCAGGCGAAAACGCTACCTCGATGTTCTGCAAAACATTGTTTCGGCATACAACAACTCTACGCTCAGCGATATAAAAATGACTCCTGCCTCAGTAACGTTTACTACAGCTGCTAGGGCTAGGAATAACCTGATGCAGTGGTATAAAAGAACAGAGCATTGCTCTCCTAAATACAATGTAGGCGACATCGTACGCATCAGTAGTGCGAAAGCAGCCTTTGCAAAAGGTTACGAAGGTGGATGAGGTGTATCGCTAAGTATTTGTCCCGTGATATACATCCTGCGTGATCTCCACGACGAGGATATTGACGGTATATTTTATGAAGCTGAGTTATCAAGAGTACAGACAAAGGAGACCAAGTAATGACCTGTGAAATGAAGGACGAGTTTTACATGGTTTTACCCAGCAATAGTAGTATGAGTTATTATCTCGATAATGTCACAACACGGTATACCACACATTTGCCACAATGCATGTCTCTTCAGGGTAGTTGGGTTGTTTTTTTAGCTAAAATACACATACCCATGACAATTTTGCATGTACCACCCGAGGGTAAGCAAAACTTTATAAATGTTATAACGGGAGTAGCAGTAGCAGACGTCTTCAGGAACGTTGATTTCAAGATATATCATACCTGTGTACTATCGGGTGTATACCATAGCATAGACACATTACTCGCAACTATTAATGAAATACCCTATGTTGCGGGCCGTATGAAATTTAAGTACGCCCGCAACAGATATGTGACGGTGACGCGTATATGTGAATCATGTAAGAACCTCGACCACTCCTTCTGCTTCGCCGACGCATTAAACAAGGTTTTAGGATTCACTGAAGCCGGAGACGTGGCAGTAACTCAGGAAGAATACATTGCTCAAAGGCCTGCCAATTTAGCCAACGGAACTCCGAATATGATGTACGTTTATACCGATATCTGCGAGTCCTATATCACTGGAGATGTGCACGCACCGCTGCTACGCGTTGTACCAGCCACTGCCGCTGATAATCGTAATTACGGGTCTGTGAAAATAAGAAGCTTCTCACCACCGCACTATGTTCCTGCATTACGCACTAGTTTTCAAACGATAACCATTGATATAAGGGATGAATTTGGCGAACCGATACCATTCGAGTACGGGACACTGACAGTGACGTTACAATTTAAGCGTACAGATTAACTTGGATAGTTCTGCAATGGCGTACTACGACGAATACTTTGATATGCAAACGGGGAGTGGTGCTTGAACCGGCTATGGCGGTATCAGCCATGTGTATATAGGCTCACCAAATCAAAGTGGTCACGGTATTGGGAGTTTCCTGGGAGGCCTCTTTCGACGTATAATACCTCTTTTGAAACAAGGCGCTAAAGCCGTTGGTAAAGAAGCTCTCCACTCAGGCATTAACGCTGCTACGGATATCATGGATTCTGGTATTCACCCAAGAGAAGCATTCACAACGCGCCTGCGCGAGTCAGGGGAGAATTTGAAGCGTAAGGCTGAAGAAAAAATAAGTACGCTCATGAAGGGCTCAGGCTATAAAGCTAGTAAAATAAATCAACTGATGCATTCTCTTGCTGAGAGCACATCACGGCGCACGGGCGTGAAGAAAAGATAGAGGTCCACGAAGTCGCAAAAATAATTATTGGTAAAGTATAATTATTGGTTTTTTCGATAATAAGGCATTCAATGACGATCGTGGTGTGAAAAAGGAGCGCAGCAAGAAGAAGAAAACAGTGAAAAGAAGAGCGACAAAACCAGTAGCCAAGATTTACAACAAGAAATCAAGAACAGTGACGAACATTTTTGCTTCGCCTGAGCTCGGGGAAAAATGACGTTCCTGCAAGCACACTCGTATGAGTATCTTAAATCGGAGCTTGAGCTATTCACACTACCCCCGACACAGACAACGATCGAGGGAACACATTCAGTGTACTATAAGCCAATCTCATCATTGACGGATGACTCGCCGATAGAATTTGTCATACCGGGCCAGGGAGATGAGTACATTGATCTTGCGCATACTATGTTGAGTATGCGCGTTAAGAAAGAAACTCCGGATATAAAGGAGGCTGAGCCCATAAAAGTAGGACCGGTCAATAATCTACTGCACTCAATGTTCAATCAGGTCGATGTATTTCTCAATCAAAAACTTGTGTCACCGCCTAATAACGCTAACGCATATAGAGCGTATATCGAAACCCTCTTGAATTACAGGCCTGCTGCAAAGTCCTCGCATCTCCCGAGTGTTCTATAGTATAATGATACGGCGGGTAAAAACGGACAATACAGATGATGCTAATGGCGGCCTTATGGCCTGCCGGTCCGTATTAAGTGCGAGTATAACGGTCGATCTTCTCGGTCATTTGCACTGCGATATCTTCAATCAAGAAAGGTTTTTGCTAAACGGTGTTGAGATGCGCTTGCGACTCGTACGCACCAATAATGCCTTTTGTCTCACGAGTTCTTCGAAAAACTGCACGATTTGCATTACAGAGGCCTCATTACTTGTACGACGCATTAAGATAGCGCCGGGTATACTCTTAGCTCATGCACGAGCTTTGTCTAAATCCACAGCAAAGTATCCTTTGACGCGTGTTGAAGTTAAAGCGATATCGCTGCATGCAGAAGTACACGGGGATACTCCTGACAATGTTATACTTGGAGAGCTACCTAAACGTATAATTATTGGTTTTGTCGATAATAAGGCATTCAATGGCGATCGTGCAATGAACCCCTTCAATTTTCAAAATTACGATATTGATTATCTATCTTTGTACGCTGATGGCTTGCAGATACCGTCAAAGCCTCTACAACCAGACTTTACAGCTGATAATATGTACGTGGATACATACCACACATTATTCTTCGGCACACGCATTCACTTTCTCAACGAGGGCAATTGCATTTTACGTTCAGGCTATCCGTGGGGCGATTGCCTCTTTGCATTTGATCTTACACCCGATCTCTCGGCCAATAGTTACACTCATTGGAACCTGGTGAGACACGGTAGTGTGAGAATAGAGGTCTGTTTCGTGGGAGCCCTAACCTCAACAATTAATTGCATTGTGTATGCAGAATATGGCAATGTATTGGAGATTGACTCATCCAGGCAAGTAATCGTGGATTTTAGCGGTTAGACCGTGAAGCTTATATCAGCGGGAGTATCATATATCCACAAAACGAGCAATGCTCATCGTCACACAGAGGGGCCAAATCCCAAAAAGTTTGCCAAAAGTCGAAAAATAAAGTTTAAGTTTCGGTAATTTTTAGTCGTGGGTTAGGTGGGGAAAGAGTCCGAAGGTCAAATTCTTGGCATCAGCGGGCCCTAGCCCTTATACCTGCTTTCGCACGGCAGTTAAAAGGGAGCCCTCGAGCGAGCTCGACGCGTCGTGCAGTAAATGACCATTTCAACGCCGTATTGAACAGGACGCCAAAACTTTACCATATATCCAATTCGAATTTTTTCGAATGGAATCAACAGCTGAAAGTGAGTGAAAAATCATTGTGTAACTGAAAATTGATAATAATAGTTCATGCGCTGATAATAAATGAATCATTTGTACGAAAATTCACGGAAAATTACAAGTGAAAATTCCAAAAACGTAGAGAAAAGTTGATAAGTTCCACAGTGTTCTACGAGCTGACCTATTACATGTTGTAGATGAATGTATTATTAAATGGAAAACATCGAAAATAGCTGCGCTTAGCTGCGCGCGTGTCATTGCTACGAGTTTTTGCAATATGAAACATAGTTTTCTGAATTTCGTACATTAACGACGCGAAATGTCTTTCTTGAATTGAATCTTTTTCTTTAATTTTATTGCGGTCTTCATTGTACACTGAAAAACATTGGCACCCATCCAAGCAGCGTGTCGCGGTCGGTCGAGTTGAAGAGCGCTATCTCTATATATGAGGGATTCTCTGTCAACTCAGTCACTTTTTTTTCGACCATCTCAGATGTGCCCCATAATTGGTTATATTAAAGTGCTACTAATTTGTGAATTTCTTCACATTTTTAAATTAAAAATTTTACAAATCGCCGTTTTCTTTCCAAATGAATATATCTCGGAAATTTGAAGTAATTGAAAAAAAATGTCTGCACATAAAAGTTGTAGTTTTGTGTTAGCATTCGAGCGGAATATTTGAAATAGTTTTTACGTTCCGGTAACGCTGATTTTTTACTCAAAAATAGAATGATTATTTTTTTATTAAAAAAAGGCCACTTTTTTTTACTGAAAAAATTAGTCTTTCAGTATATCTGACGATATCGCGAAAAGATCACTAGAGTGACACGGATCGAGGTTCTAGGGTAAAAAAATGAAACCACACAAATTAATTTTTTTTTCTACCGAAACCTGTGACTGAGTTGACAGAGAATCCCTCATATGCCTCTTAGTTATATGGTTAAGCCCTAGAGGGGAGAGAATATCAGAGAGTTTAATGTATTGAGTTCTATGGACCGTAATTCTTTTTTATGCATGATTTATTTTTATTTTCAAATAATATTTAAAAATAAATAATAGAACCGAGGTTGAATATGGAATTATCCATCTATATAGATATTATATTTTTCAATTTTAGAATTCGTCGCTGATGATCGTGGAGGATGTGGCTTAACAAGGAAGGAAATTTTTTCGATCACGAAAGGTCACCTGAGTGGAGGCTTTTTGGGACTTCAAATCCGTCATTTTGTTTTCATTTCAAATTTTGACTGCGGATTCATAATCAGCGACCCCGAAAACCTCCGAGTACTGACTTTCAGCCGAATTTATAACGCTTTCGACATTTTGCCAGCTTTTTGGGACTTCAAATCCACCATTTTGTTTTTATTTCTAATTTTGACTTCGGATTCATAGTCAGCGACCCCAAAAACCGCCGAGTACTGACTTTCAGCCGAATTTATAACGCTTTCGACTTTTTGCCAGCTTTTTGGGACTTCAGATCCGTCATTTTGTTTTTATTTCTAATTTTGACTTCGGATTCATAGTCAGCGACCCCAAAAACCCCCGAGTACTGACTTTCAGCCGAATTTATAACGCTTTCGACTTTTTGCCATCTTTTTGGGACTTCAGATCCGCCGTTTTGTTTTCATTTCCAATTTTGACTTCGGATTCGTAATCAGCGACCCTAAAAACCCCCTGAGTACTGACTTTCAGCCGAATTTGTAACGTTTTTGACTTTTGGCCAGCTTTTTGGGATTTGGTCCCACTTTGCTTCAGTCTGTGTTCAAAGTCAGAGACGCTACGACAATTAAGAGCCGCCATGAACATGGTCATAGATATACAGGGTCTGAAGGATAAACATATTAATTTCATGCTTAAAGAGATCGCCGTGGTCTCTGTAAAAACATCTTACTTTGCCCATAGGATTATATAGTAGCCGTACGCTTATAATGTTTTACCCCCTAGTGTCGAACGACAAAATACGTGGCTACAGTGCAATCACCACGGTATAGAGTGGTCCGAGGCAGAAACGCCTTTACGCTCAGTCAAGTCTGTTTTAAAGAAAATTGCGGCCCGGCCTGATCGGCTGTTTACAAGAGGAGCTGATAAAGCGGCATATTTGGCGCAGCTAACGGACTGCTTTGTTATAAACCTAGAAGAAGAAGACGAAGAACCATTATTCCGTAATCTTCCTGAGAGCAGCACTCTCTGCACATATCACGGTAGTCTATTGCGTAAAAATTGCCAATTCACGTGCGCACTTAACGACGCTGTGAGAATCAAAAAGTGGCTTTCTCATAGCGACCGCCCCTTGTGGGAGTACAGAACCACCTCAGCCTGGAACATTGGTTTACTAGCAGTGGAACGTCGGAAACCAGCCGATATAAAAAAAAGCGTCTGCGCCTCTGTAATCGCTGTCTGTAATGAACACCGAGCAGCTTCTACAGGCCCTACGCAATATAAAAAGCCATACTATAGGAGTATGTCCTGCAGATCGCATCCCCGCGGTGTGGGCAAAGCCTGCTGCAATTGTCGCTAATACCTATGGCCACAAGCAGCCCGGAACCCACTGGGTCGCCATGTACGTCACTCGAGATGGACTTGGATGGTACTTTGACAGCCACGGCATGCCACCAATCATCCCGCAGCATCTCCGACGTCTCAGACAGCACTGTGAATTCTTTCGCTACAACGCTATACAGCTTCAGGGTCCTGAATCACAGACTTGTGGACATTATTGTCTTATGTTTCTTCATTTCATGTCTATAGGCCTTGGTATTCACCGTCTTAGGAGCGTATTTTCATCTGATTTAACGCAGAACGATAAAAGGGTGTATGACTACTACAACGAGTACATGAATAAACGAGGCAAGGCAAAACCTTCGAATAAGGTGTTCAACAAGCACGCCGATGTAGGGGGAGGCTATCGACATAATAATTTCAATACTTTTAGTAAGGGAACTCTGCGTTGTGTACAAGGCTGTTGTTCTCGTATTCGCTAATTGTACCATAATTGTCAAATAAAATTATTTAAAAGAAAATGCGCATTCTTTGTCTCGACAACCATGAATCTCATACGACGATGATTATAATCCATATATTTTAGTGATGACTCGCTCAATTCTCATAGTTCTTCGAAGAGATCATCCGCACAAAGACCAATTCAATCTTCGCATGTCACAGATTGTAAAACGCTAATTAATGTAACACGTGGTGTTATGGTAAATCAATACCGCCACCAAGGCTACATACTACTTTTGACAACGCAAGCAAATGCTGCACCAGTTGAGCTCGGGCTGCTCTTCTCTGTATGCCTAGTAGGGGAATGGATCTGCTAGGTGGGAGATCTGAAGCATCTACGCTCTTTAATGGACAGCCATTGTCCTCAAGTCTTCAAAGAAGTAAGCATCGTGAATTACAAGTACGCTTAGACGTCTTTTTGCAAGATATTGCAACGATTAAAGCAAAAGTACAGGCAATATCAGATTTTCACGCCTTATCCCTAAAACTGGGAAAACTAAAGTTAGACAATGGATTTCACACGAATCAATCAAGTGGGCCGCTTAGAGGCACTTCTGCCAGTCAAAAGACTGTCGGAGCTAGAGCTCCAAAAAAACTACTATATTACTCATTTCAAAGCTGTCCAAGCGAAATGGGGCGTACAAATTGTCGTGGATCTGGACAACGAGTTTACGTGCTATCTGCCTACAAGATTCGTCAAGGCTTTCGAAGATGCGGACGAGCTATTCCAGCAGATGACCGAAGCCGCGGCCAGCAAGAATTTAATTATGCAGTATTACGGTACGAAGTTCAATAAGCTGGAGTTCAAAGCTGCCCGGGAATGATTGTAAATAGGAATGCAGTGAAAAATCTTATATGAAGCGTCTATTGTTAGGCTGCGTATGTACTGAGCCTCTCTCATATTATGCCTCTTTATCTTTATTTTTCACAGTTGGAGTATCATCTAGTCGACGACGCCACGCACGTCGCCATAGGCCTCATCTCCGTAATCATCAACGGTATCGAGGAAACAGTGCAAGGACAAATAATTAAAGCAGAAGAACGCCTAATATTTGCGTACTACTTTTTTGTTGTAAAATTTATATATCGCATTGTACATTTTTAATTCTGCTCTTTAAAAATAAAAATTGAAAAAGATTTGTTATTATTATTATTTGAATAATTCACATTATTTGGATAATAATGATAATAATAACACAGTGCGCACTATGGCGACACGCTTCATCCCCCTCCCCTCACACCTCTTGCCTCATATCCGCAGCCGAGCTCTCCGCGAGTGGCCGCGGAGTGGGGATAGGAGTGGGGATATGGGTGCGGATAGGAGTGGGGGTCACCATAGTGCGCCCCCTACTACTGTGGTGAGATCGCAGCTCAGCCACGAGGCAAAGAAAAGTAGTATTCCGAAAAGTTATGTCGAGAAGTGCGTGAATGAGCAGAAAGAGCGTGGATTCGATTAGAATCAAATCATGTCGTAGAGTGTTTTGTACAGCGGGTCTGGGTTCGAAAAAAAGAGCGCTCTGCAAAAGCTGCGACGAGAAAAATTACGAATAGTCTAGGAACTTTAGACGAAAAATGGGCCAAACTTCGGAAAAATTCCAACCAAGCTGAAAATTTGTGTACACGTACCTCTTAGCTCCCCAAATGACCTCTGAAAAGTCCCACGTGTCCAGGGGTGGGCATAACTTTTGACAGCTAAAAAACGGTAAAAAAATTACCTTTTTTCGGTTTTTTGCCAATATCTTCGTTCCTGTCGATCTTACCGCTATGAGGTATACTTATAAAAAAGGAAGAATGGAAAATTCTCTACAAAAACGGTGATCATAACACTAATAGTTTTTTCGTAATCGATCATTGAAACTCCGATAAAAATTTTCTATGGATATTTTAGTGCATTTCATGATCAAAATATAGTTTTCTGCGCGTGACCTTCTAATTTTAACCTTTTTATAGGAATTGGAGTATGGAAAATTCTTTATTTCAGTGGACAAAATTTATTATTTGTTTATTTAGATTATAGATTATTTATATAATTATATTTTGTAAATAAAATAATATGTACAGCTTATTATTTTCTTATTTTATACTTTAATATATAGAATGATTACATAAATGTTGAGGCTATTATTTTTTTTTCGTGGAGATTGCGGAATAAATCACTACGAAAATTAGGTTCGTTAATATAAGTCAGTTTTTACTTATTTTCTTACATTTTCTTCTTATCCATCCTCGATTTTTTTTATTTATTTTACCATTGGACTGGTGGGAAACACCAGGATTCAGAATCATCAATAGTGGTTGTTTCTGGATCGTCGATGTCATTTGTTTTTTCGGGGTTATAATCCTCGACTGGGGTGACATTCAGGCAAGATGTCCCACGACAGTTGCCACAAACTGCTGAACATTGCAGTCCCAATTTGCGACAGCCGCACAAAGCGCCACAGCCTTTCGGACAATTACAAAAAATCATGTTCAGAAGACAATCCGGGGCAGGAGTTTGCGAAGTTTTTATTGGCTCCAATAAACCGTTTTTTAATACCCATCCCCAATCTTGAGGGTTGAGCTCGTTTCCTAACCACTTCTGCACCTGGTAGTAGACACGATATAGGTGCTCTTTAGCCGCATCGATGGTGGGGGGTAACATACTCAACTGGACCGACTTATTTCTGCCTACAGCTTTCATGAAGCACTGGTAACGATATTCGTCCAAGTCACTTTGGTTAACCGGAGTGCCATAGACAGCTAGGAAGATGCGTATTCCATCCGAAGAAACTGACTCTTGAGAAGCTTGATTGTGGTTGAAAATTTGCGCTGCAGTACGTAAGTCTTGACGTTTCGTGAAAAAATTCAAGGCTGCAGTTTTCCCTTTATGAAAAAGAGCAGATGTTGTGTCACATCTAGTGAGAGCGTGTAGGAAGTGGAGATTATCCCTGATGTTTTCTTATTTGTTGAAACTCCGAGAAGAGTAGAGCTTTCGCTGGACTTTTCCTTCGCCTGACTTGAGAAAGAAAATCTTTGCATCAATCGGAGCGCGACCAACCAAAATTACCAAAAGGTCTACATCTTCCCAAATAACTGTTCTATTTGTGCGTGAACATTCCATACACTTGAAGCTTCGAATGAAACTGTCTCTTTGTAAGATGCACACAAACCCAATCATGATAAAATTTCGACTAGTCGTTTTGAGGCAAATTGCCTGTGCAAATAAACGGAGTGCCGAATCTGCAGAGGTGACAGAAATGACCGTGGATGAACTGCAGACATTATCGCATGGCTAATGGCGGTACATTTCTTTTGTAATGGCACCGGCTTACCTTTTTTGCCTTTAATAATGATCTCCCTTATGAAAAAAGTAGAGATTCAGGAAGAGATTTATTTACGTTGTCAAACACTCGCGTGCTCGGAGTAGTCCGTTTCACAGTCTACGGAATACATATCTTGTCGAAGAATCGCTGCCGCAGCTCTTAGAACTCGATAACGTTCTTCCTCGGTATTTTGTTTTTAATTTTCGTACCATGTTTTTTTCAAAATATCATAGTGCGTATCTCGGAAGCAAACAATCGATGGTCCTGTACTTTTCGTCATAATTACAATCCTATCTCCATACCAGTCTTGAAGCTTCGCTTTGATAGTTTTATCATCTGGTTTAAAATCTCCGAGGACTCCTTTCAACTCGGTGAAGGTAAATTGGCAGTCATCATTGTTCTCAATGTAAGAAAAAACATTGTCCATCGCTGCGATAATTCGTACATCCACAGGACGACCTGTTTTTTGCCCCATGCCTGGTGTAAGAAAATGGACGAAGCAATCAGCGTGATATTTAGCTTCAGCTGCAACTAAATCTGTCTCGAAAATAATTCTTTTCTTAACAGCTCGTGCCTCTGCATCTTTTCTTGTCTCAGCGCGAAGTGGGGCCAAATCCCAAAAAGCTGGCCAAAAGTCGAAAACGTTACAAATTCGGCTGAAAGTCAGTACCCGGGCATTTTTAGGGTCGCTGATTTCGAATCCGAAGTCAAAATTGGAAATAAAAACAAAATATCGGATTTGAAGTCCCAAAAAGCTCGCAAAAAGTCGAAAACGTCATAAATTCGGCTGAAAGTCAGTACTCGGAGGTTTTCGGGATCGCTGATTATGAATCCGCAGTCAAAATTTGAAATGAAAACAAAATGACGGATTTGAAGTCCCAAAAAGCCTCCACTCAGGTGACCTTTCGTGATCGAAAAAATTTCCTTCCTTGTTAAGCCACATCCTCCACGATCATCAGCGACTAATTCTAAAATTGACAAATATAATATCTATATAGAAGGACAATTCCATATTCAACCTCGTTTCTATTATTTATTTTTAAATATTATTTGAAAATAAAAATAAAATATGCATAAAAAAGAATTACGGTCCATAGAACTCAATACATTAAACTCTCTGATATTCTCTCCCCTCTGGGGCTTAACCATATAACTAAGAGGCATATGAGGGATTCTCTGTCAACTCAGCCACAGGTTTCGGTAGAAAAAAAAATAATTTGTGTGGTTTCATTTTTTTACCCTAGAACCTCGATCCGTGTCACTTTAGTGATCTTTCCGCGATATCGTCGGATATACTGAAAGACTAATTTTTTCAGTCAAAAAAAGTAGTCTTTTTTTAATAAAAAAATAATCATTCTATTTTTTGGTAAAAAATCAGCGTTACCGGAACGTAAAAACTGTTTCAAATATTCCGCTCGAATGCTAACACAAAACTACAACTTTTATGTGCAGACATTTTTTTTCAATTACTTCAAATTTCCGAGATAAATTCATTTGGAAAGAAAACAGCGATTTGTAAAATTTTAAATTTAAAAATGTAAAGAAATTTACAAATTAGTAGCACTTTAATATAACCAATTATGGGGCACACATCTGAGATGGTCGAAAAAAAGTGACTGAGTTGACAGAGAATCCCTCATATATAGATATAGCGCTCTTCAACTCGACCGACCGCGACACGCTGCTTGGATGGGTGCCAATGTATTTTAGTGTACAATGAAGACCGCAAGAAAAATTCAAGAAAAAGATTCAATTCAAGAAAGACATTCCGCATCGTTAATGTACGAAATTCAGAAAACTATGTTTTATATTGCAAAAACTCGTAGTAATGACACGCGCGCAGCTAAGCGCAGCTATTTTCGATGTTTTCTATTCAATAATACATCCATCTACAACATGTGATCGGTCAGCTCGTGGAACACTGTGGAACTTATCAACTTTTCTCTACGTTTTTAGAATTTTCACTTGTAATTTTCCGTGAATTTTCGTACAAATGATTCATTTATTATTATCGCATGAACTATTATTATAAATTTTCAGTTACACAATGATTTTCTACTCACTTTCAGCTGTTGATTCCATTTGAAAAAATTTGAATCGGATATATTGTAAAGTTTTGGCGTCCTGTTCAATACAGCGGCGAAATGTTCATTTACTGCACGACGCGTCGAGTTCGCTCGAGGGCTTCCTTTCAACTGCCGTACAAAAGCAGGTATAAGGGCTAGGGCCCGCTGATGCCAAGAATTTGACCTTCGTACTCTTTCCCCACCTAACCCACGGCTAAAAATTACCGAAACTTAAACTTTATTTTTCGACTTTTGGCCAGCTTTTTGGGATTTCGCCCCACTGTACAGTGGCCTGTATTGCGTTGAATGCGTAAATATAAATAAAACATGTCGAGTAATATTACCCGAGTCAGAAAGGGCAATTTTAAAATTAAAAAATTTTTGAAACAAAGAGCGTGTTCATCTACGCTGATCTGGAATGTCTCTTAGAGCCAATTATTGGGCAGCAGAATAATCAAAAACGCACACCTTGCACTATCAGTTATCAAAAACACACACCTCACAGTATTGGTTATTATTCAAATTGTTCGTTTGACGATTCATTGGCCGAATATAAGCGCGGTAAAGATTGTATCAAGTGGTTTATGGAAGAATTGGTGAAATTGTCAAGCACCCTCGATGCGCGAATAAGAACAGTTTTACCGTTGGAACAATTAGACGCCGAGAATCTTTGTAAATTCGATTCAGCAAAAATTTGTCACATATGTGAAAAACCCTTCGTTGCTGGATGCGTGAAAGTTCATGACCATTGTCATTTTTTAGGAAAATTCCGCGGTGCAGCTCATCAGGATTGTAATTTGAATTACACAAAATCTCACGTAGTTCTTATCGTCTTCCACAATCTCTCGGGTTATGATTCGCACTTTTTGATTCGAGCATTGGACACGGCATTCAAGGGAAGGGTGGACCTCTTGCCCGTGAATAAAAAACAATACATTTCATTTACAAAAGTCGTCAAAGTTACATGTATACACTATCGATTCATTGATTCATACCGTTTCACGACGAGTAGTCTGGAAAAATTGGCCTCTTACCTCACAAATGATTGCAAATTGATTACGCGTGAGCATTGTAATAGTGCAGTGGAACGGGAATTATTGGCGAGAAGGAGGAGTAGTACGTGTACCACTCTGGCGAAAAAGTGGTGGGGGGAATCCCCCCGCCTCTTTGTGCGTCAGAGTGGTATTATTATTCTTCTTATTATTATTTTGACGAAAAAGTGGTTGGAGAAGTCCCGAGCTTCCCCCACCACTTTCGTCAGAGCCACGCACTGCTCTCCTCTCTCTCTCTCTTTCTCTCTCTCTCTCACGCACACACACACACATATACACACAAAATATTAACACCTACTCACCATTTAGGCTTTTTTTCGTCGCATCTGCCCTTCTCCTCCTCCCCCTGCCAAGGTTTTGCAATATTTAATATTATTAATTTTACTTTATTATTATTATTATTCACAGTATTATTTCGCGCAGTTTCACGCACAACCACTTTTTTCAATTCATTATTTTTGTGATTATTTTCTGTTGTCGCAACAGTTTCTATTGTCGCAATATTTTTTCACACTTTTTAGTTTTTTTTGCGCAATGTTTTTCTTATTACGCTTTAGAGGGGACCTGTCAGCGTGAAATCGGGAAAAAGTTGTTTTTTTTTACGTTTTACAAACTCTTTCGCACTTATTTACCAAGTCATAGACCCTTACGTTGAAAAATAGCAAAGTTACAAGCGAATCTGTAAACAAAGAATTTTGAAAATTGAGAAATCTATTTTCAAAATTCGGCATTTTTTTGCACAGATTCTGGATCATAAATAAGTAATTTATATCATGATTAGAAAGTGGGATGCCGCTGCCTTATATTTTTTTTATAATTTTTTTTATAATTTTTTTTTGTTTCCAAAATAAAAATAAAAAATTCTAATATTCCTTATGAAAGTGAAAAAAAATAGACAAAAATACAACATATTTTGGAAAATTTCGATATTTTGTATATTTTCCAAAGTAAATGAGAAAAATCTTTTTTTGAAAAAAAATATTCTCATTTATTTTGAAAAATATGCAAAATATCGAAATTTTTCAAGACATGTTTCATTTTAATTTTATTATTTGATTCTATAAGAAATATTAGGAATTAATTTTTTCATTTTATTTCAGAAACTGAAAATAAAAAAATAATTCGAAAAAATATAAGGCAGCCGCATGTTACTTTCTAATCATGATAGATATTACTTATTTATAACTCAGAATCTGTGGAAAAAATTGCAGAATGTTAAAAATTGTTTTTTCAGTTATTCTTTTTTTACACACAAACGGTCGTCGCGCCACTTAAAGGAATGATGAAATAATTCTGTAAAAAAATTAGGCTGTTTTTGAAGTGGAATCAATGCGAAAAGGGATCTGATTTCTCGAGGGAAATGACTCCCCGATTTCACTTGAAATGCTCCATATATATATATATATATATATATATATATATATATATATATATATATATATATATATACAATTGATTATTCATTCAGATTCCTGCAGAGTTGGTAAAAAAAAAATTATTCTACTGTTGAATCGAAATTTGAATTTCGCGCGATTGCGTGCTTACAACTCTGCAGACCAATCAAAACGCTTAAAAAAAGTGACTACGGGCCAATCAAAAAAATTGTCGCACGTGATCAGAAAGTGTAACAGAAAACAAACGTTCGCGAGTGGTTTGTCATTTTTTAATCGTATTCACTTATTTTTATCGAGTGTTTATTTATTGGTTCAAAAGTAATACAGAATATCTATACCGATCGTGAAATTACGTGAAAGTGCTTTTTCGATCTCGACAAATGACACGAGCAGTTTCATAGTGGTTAGTAATACGTCAGTTCGTATGTTTATTATATTCAATTATTTGTAAAGACAATGGTATTCGTCGTCTTTACTAAATAATCGAGTTGATTTTCATATTTATTTATACTTCTTTCAGTCAGTGAATTGAATTCCGTGCCTTATATGTACAATATAACCTCTAAACTGTCAACGAATTGGAGGTTATATTGTAAAAAATGTATAGCATTTTTGGTGTACAAGGATTTGTGAATATTAAAAATAATAAAAAACACAAATATGAAAAAACCGTGAAAAGCGTGTTGAAAAAATTTTGGTCTGCATGCAATTACCATGAAAAACATTGTTTGTTATACAGGTACAGCAATCGGTGGAGCGAAGGACTGAGGAAACGTTTTTCCATACATTCAACTTCGGAGGCTGTTTCCCGAAACCTGGATCTTCAAATACTCTGCTCGCAGTCCTGACCGAACCGCTTCATGGATCTTATCCTACGACGTCTCATTTTCTTTGTAACACCTTTACGGACCGCTTGAGTGCGGCACATTTTTATTATAATCAATATTGTTTTGTGTGCAGTGCTCTAAAAACCAAAAATGGGTCAAAGATTCAAAAAGTGGCCTGTAACTCGGAAATAAGGATCTAAAAAAAATGCGCCACGCTCAAGCGGTCCGCAAAAGTTTTACAAAGAGAATAAGACGTCGCACAGTGGTCCCAAATCCCAAAAAGCTGGCCAAAAGTCGAAAATATATTCAATTCGGGTGAAAGTCTGTACTCCAGGGATTTCGGGGTCGCTGACTACGAATATGAAGTCAAAATTTAGAGAAACAAAATGGCGGATCCAATATGGCGGGAAATTTCGTCAAAAACGTATTCAATTCGGGTGAAAGTCTGTACTCAGGGGTTTTCGGGGTCACTCACTTCGAATATAAAGTCAAAATTCAGCAAAATAAAATAGCGGATCCAATATGGCGGAAAATTTCGTCAAAAACGTATTCAATTCGGGTGAAAGTCTGTACTCCTGAGTTTTCGGGGTCGCTGACTACGAATATAAAGTCAAAATTTAGCAAAACAAAATGGCGGATCCAATATGGCGGGAAATTTCGTCAAAAACGTATTTAATTCGGGTGACATTTGAAGACTTGAAGACTTGGGCAGAAGAGGATTGGAATACAGTTATTAAAATCATTATTACAATGACAATGAACATTCATAATATATTTCTTTCATTCTTTTATTTCTAATCGATATAATTTTAGCTTTTTCTACAATTAATCACTGTCCTGTGAACTGTCATCATCGTCACATGTATCGCTCGTATCATCAGAAAAAATCTGCCTTGATTCTGGATCTGAAGGTGGAATCAATAGTTCAACCGCGTATGGGGATAACGATCTTAGTTTCTTCGAAGGAAGTTTTCGCAAACTGGATATTACTGGATCTGACGTTACTAAACATCTGCAAAAAATGTCTTTCATGTTTTTGATGCGGTTACATTTTCGTGAAAAATTTTCTCGGAATCTTTTAATGTACTTATTGCATGATTCCTGAGCTTCTTCAGATATTTGTCCGATAGGAAGTAACGAAGATTCCACGATTCCGTGACCGTAAATAAGAATTTTGTGTACTGTTGTTGGCATGAAGTACCACGAATAGAGTTCGACAAATTTTCGTGCAGTATCTTCAGCGTATTTGCGAAATTTGGGTATATTGATTTCGAAACCACAAGAAATTACCTGCAATACAACATGGAATCGCTTTATCAATTCTTCATCAATTCCCGTTATTAAAGCGGAAATTTCAGAATTTTCGAAAAATCTTCTAGCTGTATTTCCGTCATTAGAACTTCCATAGCCTGGTTTTGGTTGATCAACAACAAGCCCTAATCTGTCACGAAAACCTTGTTGTATATTTTTTTTCTTCTATCAACATTTTCTTTATCCTCTTTGCACCCTTGCCACTTTATTATTTCTAATTTGTAAGCTACATGTAAGCAACATTTAAAAAACCGTATCCAAGCATGCAGCGACGATATTCCGAATTTGAAGTGATCTTCATTGACCGGTCCTTGCAACATCTTGTCAATGTCATTAAATTCTTTGGACGTAGCACCACAAAGGTAGCAACGCATACTTGATGATGTATTCGTAATAGAATTACAAACTTTACCATCTATCATCGTCAACACAAGTTTGAAATTGATGTTAATTTTTTTGCCGCTAATTACAGTTTCAAAGGGCACGAGGTTTCTCTCTTGCGCTTGGATACAATCAACTTCTGCCCTAGTTGCTTCGGCAGTTTTATGGAAGAATTCAATTTTAATTGGGCGACAAAACCTTCGTGACGAAGGACGAGGATTTTTCCCAATAATCACGTATGGATTGACTTTATCAAAGATTTGCAAGGGAACAAGTAAAATAAAGAAAATGTTGGCATCTGATTTATTGCCGTCTCCATCGTTGAATTTTTGTTTGTAAGTACTTTGACCAGAAGTCCCATCGCATCCTCACTTGCATATCAATTCTAAATTACCAACTTTGTTTTCAGGAAGACTTCCAATAACGTCCGATTGTACCGTTAATATTCATTCAGCTGTATGATTTAGCAATGCTTGAAGTCCAACTGTGGCTCCACTTTCAGTTACAGAAATTTCTGACTTTGCAGGGTAACACTTTTTTTTAGAATCCAATACACATTTATAAGGCGGGTATAATTTACAATTTATTTTCAAGCTTACAGAACGTAGTAATTGGTATTGACTTTTGGTCATTTTACCTTCTACCACAAGTGATAATGCTTCGTTGCCTGACAGTACATCTTCTGAAACGCGTTCCATAGACTTACGGTACTGTGATGCTTTTGATGGACTGCCTTCTGTGACATCCCCAATTATCTTCGAAGCTTGTAAATTTCCAGAAGCCCGGAGACCCATTTGTGTAGCGTAGGCCAATTCGTGGACGGTATGTTCTTTTCGAACCTTTTCTGTCTTCCTACGTTTTGACCGATCACTTAAATCGCCCCAGCTTGTGGAAGAACGCCCGATTGTGCTTTCCGTAGAAGGATGCCTCATTGTGTTTTCCGTGGAAGTCTTCAAACGTTCCTTCTCAATCGTGGAAGACACAGGAACGTTGAGCCACTCATCGAATTTATTGAAGAATTTGGTTTCGTCCCTCCTCGCTTCTTGCCACCTTTTTTTGAAATTCGATACCAATCTACTCATGGCATCTTTCAGATTTTCCGACAAAATGTATGGATGCTTTAATTGTTTCGACACCGTCATTTCAACAATGTCAGTGACAATGTTGATATTTTCTTTTAATACCGATTTCACAAGTATGTAAATTTCCTTTCTCGTGGAAGAAATTTCGTCGGTATTATCCAGAGGATCTGTAGGATATGCAAAATAACATTAATAGAAGAATTATCTTTACCAATTTCCTATGAACAATATTTCAGACGCGAAAATTACAAAAAACTGGTGCGACAAAATTTCGACTAGTGTAGCACACTTTTAAGTGAGAGTGTACATTCAAAAAACGACGATAAAAAATTTCATAAACTACTACAATTATATCTTCTACTGTGAGGAATATATGTGCTAAGTTTTAAATTTTTATATGAGTATTGACTAAGTTGAAAAAATGTTCAAATTGTTGACCGTGTAAAATACACGTATATGCCATTCAAAACTTTTACTGCTGGGGGGGCATAAAAATTACACTCAAAACCGAAGGAGCAGCTACGAGCAGCTCATTTTTGGATATGTTTTGAAGAAATGTCTAAGTAACAATTTCCATTTAGTTTAAGAACGGGGGTCGATAGGGGTTTTGACTTCTTGCTTTTTCTAACACGACTTTTCAGAACATAACCAAGAAAAATACCACTACTTTCATTAATGACTTACAATTTCATACATCGTTAACGATAATTTTGAGCAACACACTCAAATTGTACTTACTTTCTGGAGAAGAATCCATTTTGTAAAATCCAAATCCGTTAACTTTTCACTCTTCTAGACGCGTCGAAACTTTCGTCTTATTTCTCCGAGCGACGAGCAAACAATGCGGTCGGCTCGACGCTCACGTATAAAATGGATTCCTGAGCCATGTATGGACGCTCTCCCCTTTTCTAAACGGTCATAATACATACTAGAGGTACCACTACAACTATTCCACCCATTGAAAGTCCCCAGAAAAAAATATTTTTTTTCGACTTTTGGCCAGCCTTTGGCGATTTGGGACCACTGTGCGTTAGAGAAGGTGAGGATTGTTGCAAGAGGATTTTCTCAACATTCCGGAATCAATTTTATCAAAACTTTCGCACCGGTGACAGGACTCTGCTTGATTCGAATCATGACGGCTTTACTTGTCAAGTTCGACATAAACATTCAACAATTCGATGTCACAATAGCTCATGTAAACGGTATGTTAAAGGAAAATATTTACATGGAAGTTCCTGAAAGCCCTAACAAAATTTTGGAAGAGATTATTCGTACTGAAAAGTCGTCCAGCAGAATCGGCAATGCCGCACGAGTTATGTTAAAAGAACTAGAAGTAGGCAACGAAGTTTGTCTTCTGCAGAAGGCATTTTATGGTCTACATTAAGCAGATCGTCGATGGCACGTACGTTTGGCCGAAGAAGTGGAGAAATTCAAATTGATTCAATCAAACGAGAATCCTTGCGTCTTCTATCAACAATGCAAAAACGAAATACTCATAATGACGGAGTATGTTGATTACATTTTGGACACACCGCGGTATCAAAACATGATTAAGGAACTTACAAGTTTTTTGTCAAAAAGTTTCGAGATGAAACATGTTGACAATATAAAATACTGTCCTGGTATGGAATTTTTACGAAACAATAACGGAGCAGCGATGCATAAACGAGGATACATAAAAGGTATACTCGATCGATATAAGATCAATGAATTCTTAATTTCGGCAAGCCCTGATGGATCTCTGAACAAAACTATAAAAGAACGAAGATTCGACAAATCAAAAGATATGCAAACAGCGGTACAGAGAATCGATTAGGTTTCTAATGTATCATGCCGTATGTACTAGACTAGATATAGCTTACGCTGTAATTTATCTAAGTCAATTCAATTCATGGTACGACGAAACTGTTTGGACTGCGGCGAATCAAGTGTTGCGATCTTTACGAGAAACGTCGAATCCTGGCCTAATGTTGAAGAAAACTAAAAAAATCTTTTGAAGGGTACGTCGATGCAGATTGGGGGAATCGTATCATCGATAGAAGATCATACACCGAGCTTACATTTATCCTCGGGGAATGTCTCGTTACTTGGGAATTACGAAAATTACCGACTGTCGCGTAATCCTCGACGGCAGGAGAATATATGGCTCTCAATGAAGCTGCAAAGGACGCCATGTACCTTCAGAGATTATTGAAAGTATTTGGATACAATAAAATGACGAAATTAAAACTTTTTAGCGACAATTGTAGTACACGAAAACACGCAAAGAATTCAATTTTCCACAAGCGTACTAAACACATTGAAATCCATCATCATTTTGTCCGGAAAGTAATCGAGATTTCGAAGTGGAATATGTTGCAACAAACGATACGGCTGCTGATGTGCTCACTGAAGGACTTCTGGGCCCGTAATATTGCAAGTGTCTCGATATTCCCGGAATAAATAACGTTTAGTTCTCAAAATTAATTTTCGTTATCATCTCGAAAGAGGGTATTGGATAGAACTCATTTGTTAATTGATTGAGATCGTGTTTTGTTATTTTGGCTGTCTCATCTATTACTCTGAAATAAAGCTTCGATCTGTCAACTCGTCTTACGATATCTTATGGAATCAAATATTCAAACATTCATCATTAAGTGCAGGGATTTTAAAACCAATATTTTGTCATCTCTTTGAGTTCTGTAATAGATCTTTTCAGTTCATTTGTGATAAATGGAACGGATAAGAATGTTACCTCCAAAAATACAATTCCAAAGTAATTATCTATGAACGAAGAGTATCCAAACTCTTGCAGTCTCTTTTATCGATTTATAATTATTTTTATAAGATCTTTTACGCATGCTTCATCAATATTTTCATACTTTTCGTTTGAATGCCCGCAAAGTCCGAAACATTTCAAAAATGCACCTTTTTCCAACTCCCGTCTTTCAGAAATTACAAATGAACATCGAACAACAGATGCATAGCTTACGCAAGATCTATATAAAATTTAAAATTTCACAAATTATGTATGACTTTGATTCAACAGGATCGACGATTTGATAAATAATGTGATTATTTTATTTTTTAGTTTTCAATGACGGATGAAAGAACTCGGTTAAAAAACACGCTTCTTGCCCCTTATACGATGGGCTTTACACTCTCTTAATTTATCGGCGTTTCATGCACAAGAGATTTTTTTAATTTTTCAAACGATTAATAGGGATCTGTGACCTGCAACAATTGTATTGTATAGTGTAAAAAATATGTTCTTCACCATGAAATTTATTCCAATGCAATTGACCCTGTGGAGGGTCATCGTTTCAGACATTCCTTGTGGGGTCTTGACAAATCGTCTTTTTTCCGAATGCGTTTTACGTACAACGGTGTTTTTTTTCATTAAACAATTTGATTTTACAATAAAAATATCTCATTTGTGTAATGATATCGTTACGGGGTGTAATAGAAGGGCATTACTAAACTTGGGTTTGAATAAACCAACATTGACGGTACATAATCTCTTCTCGTCAATCGCTGATTCATGCACATGAGTACTTTGACAATTTTTCTGACGATTGATGAAAATCTGTGACTACCAATAACTGTGTTTTCTACTATGAAAAAATGTGCTCTCCACAATGAAATTTATTCCAATGCGAGTGACCCTGCGGAGGACTTTCATTCCAGGCATTTTTTGCGAGGTCTCGACAAATCGTTTTTCTTAATAATGTGTTTCGTGCGTACAGAAGTGTTTTTGTTGAAAGAATATGATCTTTCAATGAAAAACATGTCTTTTGTATGATAATATAGTTTCGGTTGACCCTGTGGAGGATCTTCGTTTCGGGCATTCTTTGCGAGGCCGCGCAACATGTCTCATGCATGCGAGATTTTCTGGCACCGCTTGTAACTGTCAATAAGAACCAGTGCCCTGCAACGGATGTATTTTCTTTGGTGAAAAAAGTGCTCTTTACGATGAAATTTATTTCAACGCAATTGACCCTGCGGAGGACCTTCGTTTTGGGCATTCTTTGCGAGACGGCCCAAGATGTTTCATGTACAAGACTTCTTTGGCAATTTTTCTGCCTATCAATAAGAATGAGTGACCTGCAAGGACTGTGTTTTCTTGTGTGAAAAACGTCTTCATTATGACGAAATTTATTCCAACGCGATTGAAGTTGCGAAGGGGCGTCGGTTCAGGCACTCTATGCGAGGCCGCACAAGATATGTCATGCACACTAGTCTTTGGCAATTCTTATACCTATTAATAAGGACCAGTGACCTGCCATGATTGTTTTTCTTTTGTAAAAAAAAATGTGCTCCTTAGGATTAAATTTGTTCCAATGCAATTGACCCTACTGAGGGCCTAAGTCTCCAGCTTTCTTTGCGAGGTCTCGGCAAATCATCTTCTTTCCAAATGCATTTTCTCGTGCGAAGGTATTTTTCATGAAAACATGTAGTTTTTGAATTAAAATAAAAAACATAACTGTTGTATGATAATATCGTTTTAGGTTTTAATAGAATCGGGGTACTGAATTCCGGTTTAAAAACCCAACATTGACGGTTCGCTCTTTTCGTCAATGTGGGTTTTTTCAAACCGTAATTTAGTACCTCGATTCTATTAAAACCTAAAACAATATTATCATACAACAATTACGTTTTTTATTTGAATTCAAAAATTACATGTTTTCATTAAAAAAAACTTTCGCACGAAAAAATGCATTTGGAAAGATGATGATTTGCCGAGACCTCGCCTGTTACGATCGAGCTTGATCGAACATATAACATATATATAATGTTGAATTAAATCAGAAGGTTGGAAGAGAATTTAATGTTCGTTGGGGGGTTCGTTGCTTGATTAACGATTAAAATCGAGATATTGTATTTTTATTCGGATTAATACGAGAATTTATTCTCGAAGATGTTAGACAGTTGATTTTGTGATATTTAATTATAAATTAACACAACAATGTTCGTTGGATATTCTTCTTAATATTGTCACCGTTTATGACAATTCTAAACTTATTACGCGGAATTACTTACGAAAATATGCTTAAGTATTTAATTATAATTGAACTGTTTCGTTTGAAGATTTTGTGAAGACTATTTTGGAAAAATGGGGAAATCAATTAAGAAGACGTGAGGCGTCAACCGAAATGCTGACCATGCAGGCCACGCGCGAGCGGTGAAAAATGCAATTGTGGATTTTGGGAATGGGGGAAGGGACAGATATATCGCACGATGCCACATGCATTGATTTGGCGGATATGGATCGGCGGTGTCGTTGTCCGGTCGATCGGAAGATCGCTGATTTTAGTATTTCTTGGGAATTATTTATGAATGAAGAGAGTAAATTACTCAGCAGAAATTCGAGAACGAATTTCCGTTCGGGCGTGAGAAGGTCTTGATTGATTATTTTGAGAATATGCCAAATATCATCAGGAAATTATTTGATTTGAGTGTACAATTATTTATGTAAATTATGACGAGAAATGAAGGCAAAAAGGGCCAGGACGTAACAATCTCAATCAATTAACAAATGAATTCTATCCAATACCCCCTTTCGAGATGATAACGAAAATTAATTTTCAGAACTAAACGTTATTTATTACAGGAATATCGAGACACTTGCAATATTACGGGCCCGGAAGTCCTTCAGTGAGCACATCAGCAGCCGTATCGTTTGTTGCAACATATTCCACTTCGAAATCTCGATTACTTCCCGGACAAAATAATGATGGATTTCAATATGTTTAGTACGCTTGTGGAAAATTGGATTCTTTGCGTATTTTCGTGCACTATAATTGTCGCTAAAAAGTTTTAATTTCGTCATTTTATTGTATCCAAATACTTTCAATAATCTCTGAAGATACATGGCGTCCTTTGCAGCTTCATTAAGAGCCATATATTCTCCTTCCGTCGAGGATAACGCGACAGTCGGTAATTTTCGTGATTCCCAAGTAACGAGACATTCCCCGAGGATAAATGTAAGCTTGGTGTATGATCTTCTATCGATGATACGATTCCCCCAATCTGCATCGACGTACCCTTCAAAAGATTTTTTTAGTTTTCTTCAACATTGACCAAGATTCGACGTTTCTCGTGAAGATCGCTACACTTGATTCGCCGCAGTCCAAACAGTTTCGTCATACCATAAATTAAATTGACTTAGATAAATTACAGCGTAAGCTATATCTGGTCTAGTACATACGGCATGATTCATTAGAAACCTAATCGATTCTCTGTACCGCTGTTTGCATATCTTTTGATTTGTCGAATCTTCGTTTTTTTGTAGTTTTGTTCAGAGATCCATCGGGGCTTGCCGAAATTCAAGATTCATTGATCTTATATCGATCGAGTATACCTTTTATGTATCCTCGTTTATGCATCGCTGCTCCGTTATTGTTTCGTAAAAATTCTATACCAAGACAGTATTTGATATTGTCAACATGTTTCATCTCGAAACTTTTTGACAAATAACTTGTGAGTTCCTTAATCATGTTTTGATTCCGTGGTGTGTCCAAAATGTAATCACCATACTCCGTCATTATGAGTATTTTGTTTTTGCATTGTTGACAGAAGACGCAACAATTCTCGTTTGATTGAATCAATTTGAATTTCTTCACTTCTTCGGCCAAACGTACGTGCCATCGACGATCTGCTTAATGTAGACCATAAAATGGCTTCTGGAGAAGACAAACTTCGTTGCCTACTTCTAGTTCTTTTAACATAACTCGTGCGGCATTGCCGATTCTGCTGGACGACTTTTCAGTACGAATAATCTCTTCCAAAATTTTGTTAGGGCTTTCAGGAACTTCCATGTAAATATTTTCCTCTAACATACCGCTTACATGAGCTATTGTGACATCGAATTGTTGAATGTTCATGTCGAACTTGACAAGTAAAGCCATCATGATTCGAATCAAGCAGAGTCCTGTCACCGGTGCGAAAGTTTTGATAAAATCGATTCCGGAATGTTGAGAAAATCCTTTTGCAGCAATCCTCACCTTTTTCTCTAACGTTCGATCTGAATTATTTTTATTTCGCAGAATCACGTGACTTCCAACGACTCCCTGATTTTTTGGCGGATCGACTACGTTCTACGTATCATTTTTCATAATTGATTTTAGTCCGCTGCCATAACTCGGAACCATTCGCCTGAATCAGCACTGTTGACAACTTCGCAAATTGAGGTCTCTGCAATACAAAAAACACATTCGGTACCCGTCTTAACGCTTGGGTTTTCTCTTATTGCATTAACCATTTGATACTCCTTTCGCGGCCTCCCTCTTAATCCAGTCATTATTTTATTTGGTCTTCCTGGACCTCGTCTCGGTGCTCCTCTCGTTTCGTCTTCCTCGCAGTCTTCTTCTCTGCTTCCATCTTCTTCTTCGAAATCTTCGTCGTTATTTTCGATATTTTCATTGTTGTATTCTCCGATTCGATCCAGCGGCGCTTCAAGCAAATTATTCTCAATTCCTTTTAATGAGAACTCGATTTCTCTAACTTTCGGGATTCTTTGTGTTTTTCAAGAATAATGGACTCGTCATTATTCCTTTCAAACGAATTGTACGAATTTTCTTTGAATTGTTCATCTCGCGTAATAACGATTTTTTATTCTTTCGTTATCCGGACTCTGTATGCTTTTGATGTCTCCGAATAGCGAACGAAAATTCCTTCTTTCGACCGAGCGTCGAATTTTTCGTGGCCCGACTCCCGAATTAAGGTTACGACTCAGGAATTAAGGTAAGTTACAGTTAAGGGTCTTCGAACTTCATTTTCTCTTAAGACATCTTCCATATTTTTGCTCATGTATTCCTCACCGTCGGCGGTTTCCAAGAGTTTGATTTTCTTTTCCGTTGACATTGCCGCGATCGCATTATATTCTTTAAGAAGATTACAAAATTCCATCTTTCATCTTAATCATTCGCACTTCGCACCATTTTGAGTAGTCATTCATGAAAATGACGAAGCATCGCGCATTTCCATTCGATGCGACTCTCATTAGTCCACAAATGTCCGAATGTACGATTTTGAAAAAGTTTGGAACTTCCTTCCGTTTTCTTCGGAAATGTTTTTCATGACGCATAAAAATCTTATCATCTTTCCGCGAAAATAAATATCGCAATTTATCTGCCGAAAAATTATTAGCGAGATTCAATTTTTGATTTTTCGTTTCAGTAATCGTAATTGAATTTTCTTCATATTTACATAAATGCGAAGTGCATCAGCTATCAAGACACCAGTCTTCGTTAAGACTTTACGATTTCACTTTGAAAGCTTGCTGAGAAGTTTTCAATTTTGCGTAAAAAGCTTTCCACTGTATTCGCGTTGTTGCAATTTACTTATATGACCTTTCTTTTCACATCGATGGGACTCGAATTTAAACGGCTCCTCTTGTTTCATGTCCGTTCTAACGCTCGTCGAATTTTTATTTTATTTTTTGATAAAATTTTCGTTCGCAATCATTCCTTCCAATGAAATGATGTATGTACCGTTTTTCGAGCATCTGCCTTTTCAACGATTTTTTGTCTCTTCTGGAGTCAGAAATTCACCGCGCCACTCGATTGCGCGACGAAAATGCTTAAAACTCGAAGGAAGACTATATAATAATATAATTCTTAATAAATCTGGATTGATGCCCATAGATACTTAGTTCCGTTTATCTAATGTGTCGAAAAATTTTCGAAGTTGATTTCTAACGTCATCGTTATCGTCCATCCGATGCAACGTTAATCTTTTCGGTAGTATTTAACCCATACCTTATTTGACGTAACGCAAAATTTTATCTGCATCCATTTGCTTGAATTTATTGATAAAATCACGTCTGATTTCGCCTTTCGGTCTTCGTTTTCCCACGTTGCTATTGCTATTGCTATTGCGAATTCGTTTCCAGCACCAGGAGCGGGTTTCCTTTTTCGCCCGTAACGTACGACCATGCACCGTTTTTTATCAACAGAGCTTCTATATTCTAAATTGTTTGTCCTTGTATTGTCGTACGAGAAACACGGAAATATCGATGAAGTGTGCGTCGAAGAGCTTATAAAAAATAATCATATATCGATAAAAGAGACTGTAAGAGTTTGGATGGATTCTTCGTGCGCAGAAAATTACTCCAGAATTCGATTTTTGGAGGTAACTGTATTATGTGATCCATTTATATAAAGCGAGTTCCAAAGGTCTGGTATAAAACTTGAAGAGATGACAAGTTAAAATATAAAACACTGTCGCTTTTGTATAAATTATACATACTCATCATGTACTCTGTTTCAACATGTCTACGGGCAATTATGAATAAATGAATATAAACGTTTAAACGAAATTAACCTGTATCGTCTATTACACATAACCTTTCTCCCGTAAAATACGATTAAGAAAAAAACTTCCCGACACACGGTATTTACCGACTGACGATAAAAAAGAACTGTTTTACCGACCGTAAGATCTCCGAGGGAACTCTAGTCACCTGGCTACCAAGGCACGTGCTTGCACGCCACTTCTGGCGAGGGTGGTGGCCCAGTGTAGGAACCAATCAGCGCTCGGGAAATTTCCGAGGGTGTAAGGCCTCATATAGTGCGCTATACCGGACAAGTGAGCAGTACGGGGACCAATCACCGCTCGGAAAATTCTGAGGGGGAGGTGACCAGTACGGGGACCAATCAGCGCTTGGGAAATTTTGAGGGGGCGGGGTAACCAGTATAGGGACCAATCAGTGCTCGGGAAATTTTAGGGGGTACCACGCCCAACCCATCTGCGTCACTCTGGTGGGGGTGGGTGACCAGTATAGGGATCAATCAGCGCTCGGAAAATTTCCAGATGGTGGGGAAGGGGGCGTGGCTAAGGGGTGGGGGGACCAATCCCAGATGACCATGAGGCCCAAAGTGGTGGGGATGGTGCCTGGCAGGGAGGGGGCGGGGCCAGAGGGAGAGAGGTGGGGGAAGGACCCGATCTCCCTATCCTGGTACTTTACTACTCTGGGAGGGTTCACAATGTTTGTTACGACATGGATGAGATTTTGTTCGGCATCAGTCGGTACGTATAAAATTGTCATGGGAATGTTTATTTCGGCTAGAGACACAGCCCAGCTACCGTGTAAAGACACTTTCTCGTAACCTTTTGCATAGGCTGCCTTCGAACTATTGATGCGTACAATATCACAAACTCTATATTTGGGAGGCTGCTGCTGTTGTGGCTCTCGATATCGTTGAATCAGGTTTGATCGCGCTAAAGCAGCTGTAACGAGGGTCACTGCTGAGGGAGCTATTTTTATGCTACTATGCCGTGCGTGATTATAATATGTAAAATAGCGCTACATTCTTTCTTTTAGCGTTCTGTTAAACATCTCGACAACAGCGGCTTTTATGTCGGGATTCCTTGCGATTCGGAACTGGATATTACGGGATTTCAAGAAACTCTGGAAAGCAGAACTTACAAATTCTTCCCCTCTGTCTGTCTGCAGGGAAACGGGTACTCTGCCATTACTGTTCTTTTTCGTCAATATACGTGCGAACGCCTTCGCCACAGACGCAGCGGACTTATCGCGTAAAAGCTCAACCCACGCATATTTACTGGAAACATCTATGACCACAAGCACATATACGTAATTGTCGTTGTAATTCTCAATTGAGCGGAGATCTACGAGATCAGCCTTCCAAACGTCATCAATGTTCTGTAAATTGTAGTGCCATTGAGGAAAATGATGCCGCACTGGTTTGTGTTTTGTGTAAGCCTCCTGACCCTCAAGCCAGTATCAGCGATTTTTTGAGCATGCGCAATGCGCCTTTTCCATTTTCCAGTGTTTTCATTGTTATTATTATAATTTGAGATTAGCCCAGATTACACGTCTTTTCTTATTAACAGTACCAGCACCACTTTGCACACGGTGCTCCAATTCACTGTTATCGCTACCACTGTAAAATTCGGAATGGTGTATGTCACTGATCTCGGCATCGCCATCGCTGCTGCTGTGATCACTCTGTCTTTCTTGCATAGTTGAGTTGGCCCTGGAAATTTTTTTTTTTTTTAATTTTATTTACAAACTATAATCTGTCATACAAACATAACAATGAATAGTTTTGATGTTAGTTGGAAAAAAAAGAACAATATAACAACAATGATAAGTAACAATATAGAGTAGCTTAGATGGTGCATCCAGTGATGCACTCTTATCTATTTGTGTGCGTTTATTCCGTGTGGAAACGTTCTCGTAGATCCAAGGGCTTGTATTTTTTTAGTCTTCTCGTAATTGCTTCTCTGTCGAGCAGGTTGTTTGCGAGTGGGTTTGGATGCTGGTCAAGTTTCTCTTCGTATGTCGTGCATAGTTTTTGCGCAGCAGTTTTAATTTTGTCTATCCCGAGATCTTGGTGTAGTCTGTCGTTGGTGACGAACCAAGGAGCGTTTGCCATGATGCGGAGCGTCTTGGATTGGAATCTTTGGAGAATTTCGATATTTGAGTTGCTCGCAGTTCCCCAGAGTTGGATGCCGTACGTCCAGATGGGTCGGAGTATAGTTTTATAGATTAGTAGTTTGTTGTAGAGCGATAACTTTGACTTTCTACCGACGAGCCAGTACATTTGTTTGACTTTAATGTCTAGTGCCGTCCTTTTTATTTTTTATGTGGGTTTTCCAAGTTAGCCTTCGATCGAAATACATTCCCAGGTATTTAACCTCGTTGACAACGGGAAGGGGTTGTCCATTTAATGAGACCGTCGGGCAGTTTTTCTTTTTCATCGTGAATGTGATATGTACCGATTTTGTGTCACTGGCCTTTATTCTCCATCGTGCTAGCCATTTTTGTACATCGCTTAGTCCTTTCTCGAGCATTCTCGATGCAGTCTGTGCGTTTTCGTGGACGGCTAGGATGACTGTATCGTCAGCGAAGGTGGCTACCGAGAGGTTATTGTTGTTATCCACAGGGAGGTCGGCTGTGAACAAGGTGTAAAGAAATGGGCCTAGGACACTCCCTTGGGGCACAGCTGATCGTATGTGGTGGAATTAAGAGAATTCTGTTCCATGTCTCACCTGAAATTTTCGATTCGTTAAGTATGATTTCAGGAGCAGGTAGTATTGTGGGATGGTTTTTTTGATCTTATACAATAGACCCAGGTGCCACACTTTATCGAATGCCTGCTGTATGTCTAAAAATACCGATGGACAGTACTTTTTTTCTTCGAGCGCATTGGCTATTGTGTTATGTACTCTATTTATCTGCTCTATCGTTGAGTGGCTGGGTCTAAAGCCAAATTGATGGTCAGGAATGATCTCTCGCTCGTTGACCGATTTTTTTATGCGCGAAAGTAGTAGTTTTCAAAACAGTTTGCATATCATAGGTAATAAGCTTATAGGCCTATAGGAGGTGACAGCATTCGGAGGTTTTCCCGGTTTTGGTATCATGATTATTTGAGCGACTTTCCATTGGCTGGGTATGTGGGATGTGCGAAGGATTCCATTGAATAGGTTCGTGAGATAGACTATTCCCTTCTTCGGAAGTTTTTTAAGGATTGCTCCTGTGACTAAGTCGTAGCCAGGAGCTTTTTTCGGATTCAATTCTTTGTGGATCATGTATCCTATTTCCCCAGGCGTGAAATGTTGAGTCAGCAAGTCCATCGGTAGTGGTTGTTCCAAGAAGTCGCGAATGTCCTCGTTGTTTTGTTGTCCTGTGAATGGTGTGAAAACTTGAGCGAGATGTTCGGCGAAGATCTCTGCTTTTTCAGTGTCACTTTGGGCCCATTCTCTATTTGTTTTTTGGATCGGTGGATTATATTGTTGCTGTTTGTTTATTCTTTTAGTCACTATCCACAGTGAGTAATCTGTGTTCGACGTATTTGTTAGACTTAACAAGTGCTGCTCTATGTTATTGTTATTTAATTTATTGATCAATTTTTTGAGCTCTTGAGTTACTTTGTTGAGTCGTTGTTTATCCCTTGGGTCCCTGCTTAGCTGCCATTTCCTCCTAAGACGTCTTTTTTCGGCTTTTTCTATTTTTATTTCTTCCGGATGTCTCACTGTGATAAAGCTGTCATTGGAATTCGGCGTGGCCTCCCAGGCTGCATCTTGTATCAATTGGGTAAGGTATTCGGTGGCATCGTCTATGTCGGCCTCATTTTTCAGGGGCACTCGCAGCTCGATAGTTTGATTGATTGTTTCTTGAAATGCATCCCAGTTTGTGTGCTTGTTGTGGAGTGATGGTCGTTTTTTAAATTTAGTTATTTCACTACTAAGCGATAGCATTACCGGCGTGTGATCGGAGGATAGGTCTAGACTAGTTTTTATATTCGTATAGTTTTTGGCTATACCTTTCGATACGAAAAAATCGAGTACATCCGGAATCTTATTTCTGTCCGTAGGCCAATACGTTGGTTGTCCTGCGGAGAGTTGATCACAGCGTAATGTTGTCATCACTTTCCATAGCACTCGGCCTCTGGTTGTTGTTAGTCTCGAACCCCACACGGGATGCTTAGCATTGTAGTCCCCTCCGGCTACGAATCGAGATCCCAATTTCTGAAAAAATTTCGTGAATTCATCGATTTTGATATTGTGTCTTGGAGGGCAGTAGACAGCTGCTATTGTAATAGGTCCAAATTTTGTATCCTCGATTTTTATACTCGTTGCCTGCAGATAATCCTTTTTAGAAGATAACAGTTCGTGATGCTGTATCGATTTTTTACAAGAATAGCTGATCCTCCGTGTGCAGTGCCATCGGGATGCTCCGTGCTAAAGAAATTATAGCCATATATCTTTATATGACTCTTTTCGGTGAAGTGTGTTTCAGTAATCAGCATGATATCAATTTTGTTAATGCAGAGGAAAGCGGATAATTCCTGGCGGTGTTGGGCCAGTCCATTGGCATTCCATAGCGCGATTTGATATGAGCTGAATTATTTTTCGGTGAACTTCGTCAATACTGCCGTTAGTAGTTTTAGCAGGGAGTTTAAGAGTTCGTGTTGCTGTGTAAGTGCTACTTTAAATTCATTAAACGATTTTTCAAGGGTGTTAATGATTTCTGGATTTTATCTGGGAGTGTTTGTGTTAGTATTTCTACCTGTTCCAACAGCTTGGGCATAGCTTAAGTTTTGCGTGTTTATTTCGGTGTCGATTCTGGGTTGTGTCCTCTGAGATCGCTGATCCCTTGGATGATTTTGTTCTCGTGGTCCTGACCTATGCCAATGCGGTTTTTGTGCGGCGGAATTTCTCTTCTCGAGGATGTCTTGGTAGACACGACAGCCTTTATAGTTTGCCGGGTGGTTCCCTTCACAATGTACGCATTTTGCAGGCGTCTCCCTCGATTTTACGCAGGATGATGTGCTGTGGTCTTGTCCGCATTTAACGCACCTGTATTGCCTGCGGCAGTATGCTTTTGTGTGTCCATAACGCTGGCAGCGAATGCACTGCGCGATCGCTGAACTTTTTCTAGGGGGTTCAACTTCGATTTTAGCATTTAGTAAGAGATCGATCTTATAGATCTCTTTATTATTCGGCATGGGCTCCAAGTCTACGAAGAAGAGGGGCAGCGGCTCTTTAGTTTTTCCACTTCGAATATTTGTAATATTACGCACCTGATGTCCTCGATCTTCGATCGCTTTTTTTATGTCTTCGACGGGTGTTGACGGATGCAGTAATCGTAGGACGACTCTAAATGCGCGCTGTTGTTTTGATTGGTACGTATGATACGATGCATTTACCTCATCGAGAGCGTGTACTATTTTCCTATATGCCTCCGCATTTTGACCCATTATTTTTATTAGTTTGTCAGTGTTGATGGTTTTGTATGTATAGTCGCTCTTATTGACAGCTCCCTCAAAACATTTCTCTAGTTCTGCCATCGACTCGACGTCAGGGATAAATATCGGCGGCGGTTTTGGAATTTTCACGCTTGTATTTGGCGTGAGGCTATTATTCTGACTCGTGTTCTGGTTGTCATGTTGTGATCCGCTCTCATCGCTTATGGCTGTAAATCTATTCCAGCCCAGGAATGGATTTCTTTCTTCGTCTGAACTCTCCGGATTGCTCGATTTTCGTGCACGTTTTCTTCTAGGCACTACTTGCCATAAAGGTGATTTGTTACTTTGGCTGTTGGTGTTAGTGTTTCGTGACAAAACAATTCTCGTGTCGGGTGCGAAGCCGAGCTGTAGTGGGGGGTTCGGCGAATTATTTAGTTGGCTTAACGGAAACTCAACGTTTGGTGAGTGGAAAAAGCGCGATGCATTTATTGGCGCATCTTGCATAGTTTGGTCCATGTCTCCTTCACCGTCTGCGCCTCTCCCGTTTCCGCCGCTCATGCGGCTATCTGATAGTTTGAACCACTTCACTGTAATCTGGTATTTGCTATTGTAAACACGTCGTAAACACCTCGTATGTACACGTATATTCGATAGAACTGTTCGCAAACACGTCCGTCTTGGACGGTGGTTCAAGCTCGACGCCCTGGAATTCAACCATAATTCCTGATTCCCGAAAAATTCCCTCGGCATTTGAATTGATTTCAAAAATTTTGCGAAAGCCTCGCGACCATTCGGTTTGGCGGCTTTTCTCGCGTACATGACATCGTTCACGAGATCAACAATATTTGAGTTCTTGATCTCTCTTCCGTCCACGGAAACAACACCCGCTGAATTCCAAGCAAATTTTGTTGGTGCTGCGTCATGTAAGCGTCTTAGCAGAAGTTTTGCTTTGCCGCGGAATTTCAACGGTACACTTTCAATTATGATGGAATCATTCATACGCGTGAGATCTTGTTCGATTTTTTTCGAATTCTGGGTGGTCGGTTTCTGCTCCAAGAGAGCAAGGTGCTGCTGAGCTCGTTCACCGTCGGCAAAATAGAGGTAACGCTGCAGCACTGATAAATACGCGGCCCACTTTTCCCGCTCGTCTTTGTATGAATCGGAATTCAAAATCTCGTTCATCTCAATGTCTAGTCTGCTTAGAGTGAAGCCAATAGATCGTGCTGCTGGAGACGAGGCGCCTTCGTGACCAAAAATTGTCTGAGGATAATTTGGTGCACGCCCATTTGATAAATTCTCAGCCGGTATGAGCACCATTTTCTTCGCATGTTCCATTATCAACGGCCGCCAATGAGGTTGGAGAGAACGGTGCCCAATATTAGTGCCAGTAAAAGTGGTAAGAAGCCGCCGTTCTGGACGACAAAGCATTTCTTGCTCTTCCAGCAGCCTTTTTTCGCTGCTAAACGTCGAAAAACAGGAGCGTGTCGTTGTAGTTTTTTTCGCTTTTCGGGCTTCAAAGGTACATTGCCGCGAAGAACGTTCAACTCGCATTCACAAATAGACTGTATTATTTGGGGCTCCGCTTTATGCAAAACAGCCTCTTGCTGCTCCTTATTAAGATGTTGAAGGGCTTGCAATATTGCGACGTGCTTCTTGCAGAGAGGTGATCCTCTGCGAGCCATTACAACCGTAGAACTGGCAGCTCCCCACTCACATCACCACTTTTCAACTTTTTTCGCGGTATGTTAACGAAATGATGAGGGTCATCGGGAAAAATAGCGGTCCGAAATCTACAATTATCTGGAGTGGATTGTTTCAAATCTAGTAATGAATAACCATGGGACTTGGAAGTGGCATCATGATAAACCTCTTGTAAAAACCGAGGATTTTTCGGATACACCTGGCGTGCCAAATGCTGTATTTGAACACGATCACGAGGATTCTTGAAAACAACTATATAGTTAGCATTCAGCGAAATATGCCTCTGTCCGTGGCCTTTGTGGAATAAGTTTTGCGTAATAAAAATTACGCTCAAATCTTTGTGGTGGCTTCCCTTGGTAAATAGATCGACAACACTATTATTCGATGCTCCACACATTATATCATCGATAATAACGAGTTTAGCCCGTAAATCGTTTGCATAATCTGCAGCCCTCGTGAAATTCGATTGGAGCACCATATTCCACGTATGCCGGCTGCCACTCAGAATAATAAAAAATGATTCTTTGAAACGGTTCGCTGCTCATTTGCGCAATGAATTTTCAAAACTTTTTCACAAAATACGTTTTACCACAGCCCGTGGAGCCGCAAATCATCGATGTCCAGGGATGCTTCCACCGCGTATCCATTTTGCAGAATGACCAAAAATTTCCCTGCTCTGCCTGTTTAATAAGGTTTTTAATTGAGAAATCGGGTAAAAAAAATAACTCAACATAGAAAGCTTCATTAACAAATCATAATTTTTTTGTGAACAAAACTTATATGCTATTCTTTATTATTAACCGAATATAAATATATTAAAGTGTCTATCTAGTTATGATAGCCGTATGGTAAGGATGTGTATGCGCCATCGGGTCGCCGTTTTACACTCGCCGGCTTACACTTTTTTTTCGGGATGCGTGACGACCTGGTGAAATACTGTACGCCGAATCGCATCATACTCTAATTCAATTGGGTCGACTCTCTCTCCAATTATAAACTCTCGTATGGATTTGTAGTTGATCAAAGAACTATTTACAAAATTAAGCGTTATTTCTTTAACCTTACACACCTCTTTTTTCGAACCGTCGGGTCGTTGGACAATAAAAGAATAAAATTTCAGGCCTCCAGACACAAACGATTAAATGTAGCTGCCCTCCCCGTACTTCCTAAGCTCGTCCGTTTGGTCACCCAGAAGCTGCCCAATCGGTGGCTCGTATTTGTTAGGGTCTTTTTTCGTCACATAAATGCAAGAGTCGATATCACAGTATAGAGCGTGACGATCCAATTTTTCGAGGGAACTATATAATTTCAATCTCGCCTGATCCGTGGTGTATGCAGCAACAACAGCGTTAGCAATAGGGGATGATTTTACAGCCGCATCAGTCTTGATATAATTGACGTACAATATTTGATCGTTTACAGGCAATATCCCTGTGATTCCGTACTCTGGATCTGCCAATAGCTCCATAAGTTTCTCGCGGGTCGAGACTATTAGGGTTTGCAAAAAGTTTTCACGCTGACCGAATTTTCCCCAAAACGAGTTTAAACAGAGTTTAGCTACGGAGCGTAATCCCGGTTTTTTTTTTATATTGTTACGATTTAACTTAACACCCTCGGACCTCTCAAACGCGGCAATGTATCGTTCTTTCGAAGGCTCATCTTCTAGGCAATTTTTAGGTCAGCTGCTTGCTTCCTGTTTAATTTTAAGGAACGTATTAATGTAGTCTGCAAATAGCCTGCCCTCACCCGTATCGCGATTAAATTGCGTGACCTCATACTGCCAAATTTCGATTACACGCAGCACTTTGTACCCGCACGAAACAGCTTTCCGTACCTCATCGACAACCCACGTGCCCTCAAAAGCTCACTCCGCCTGGTCTTCATGTGCGCAGTTTTCCTGGTTCATAATTTCAGAGCAACTGCGGCAAAGAGCGAATAGCAGGCGATGATGCATACCTACCGGCAATACAGGGTGATAGAGATTGCGTGGCAGTAGCACAACACATTTCACGAGACCCTCTACACGCGATAGATCAGTATTATTGGGGCCCGTGAGCTCCATACACTCATCGCAAACATAAGCTTTTAGATGCCTACCGGATTATTTGCCGAATTTACAGATGTACGGGTATAACGAGCAAACGTCGACGTAACGTATCTCTTCACCTTCTTTTACATCATATAGCGCGACCATATTTTCGGTACGGCCTCCAAAGAACGCATCACAGGGATTTAACAAGTCTATGCAGGCTAGAGGATGATCTCGCACGAAAGCTGCTATTTCCTCATTTGTTTTTATCATTCGATCGTACTCGCATTCCCAAATTTCATTCAAAACATAACCGCCGGCTCGAATTTTATCAACTATCGCTTTGGTTCTTTCAAAACGCTCATCCATTGATATTCCGTCAGCTTGTTTTTTATCTCTATTCACGAGAAAACATTTCAGGCATCCGTGCCAATAACAGCCGTGAAACTGCGATACGTGCTTACCGGCAAGACTTTCATAGTAACCATCTACCAAGAAATTCTGTGGTAATCTGAATTTGCGGGAGCGACCGGCGTGTACAATCGGGCGGCCAAGATATTGTTCCATCCAAACAAGCCATGAGACGGCTTTTTTTGACTGTTTATGAGCCCATCTATACCCTGTAGACGGAACAGTACCTATAGTATCATCTTTCAAAAAGTTTTTCCGGAAAACGCGGAAACAAGCTGACGCGATAGTGGTGCTCTCGTCGAACGGGCAAACGCGACCGCTAGAGATGAATATATCCCGAAAAGCCATACAAGCGCGTCTCAATATTGTAACATCCATTGCACAATAACTAACAATTTCTTTTGAAAGATCGAACACGGAATGCTGGTTTTTTAATTTTTTATACCATTCCTAAAAATTCTCGCGTTCGCACGCATCGTGTTAACAGAGTAGAACTCTACTGCTGGCGGCTCCCCTACATAATTTTGGTTTTCCGGCCTGTTAAAAAAGTGAGGAAACGTACCTTTTCCAGCTATGTCTTAGAGACCAAAGGCTTCCGGCAGCGCAGACAACGGCATGTGGAAATAATGTAGGCTGTCGAGAAATATGAGCTTTTCGATACGCATGGTCATAATTTTTGTGCGATTTAAGATCAGTGTGGGGAGCTACGATTTCTTTTCCTCAATTTGATAGCGGAAAATAAACTGCGCGTCAAAACCGCCCGCGTTATGCGCTATGCAGATTGTATGTGAAAAACCTTTTATCTGTTGCATAGCTAATTCGATGAGCTGCCCGACTGGGTTTTCCCGAAAAATAAATCCGTGGACCACGCAGCTTTTGCACAGCTAAACAAGCGCGGCATTATTACAACAGTCTGCACATACTCGCTGAGCTACGTAAAGATTCGGTATATGCACGAATGTTCTTGGGTCCCCCTTGACAGGCGCACAGTGGGGCCAAATCCCAAAAAGCTGGCCAAAGATCGAAAAGTAAAGTTCAAGTTTCGGTAATTTTTAGTCGTGGGTTAGGTGGGGGAAGAGTCCGGAGGTCAAATTCTTGGCATCAGCGGGCCCTAGCCCTTATACCTGCTTTTGTACGGCAGTTGAAAGGGAGCCCTCGAGCGACCTCGACGCGTCGTGCAGTAAATTACCATTTCAACGCTGTATTGCACAGGACGCCAAAACTTTACAATATATCCTATTCGAATTTTTTCGAATGGAATCAACAGCTGAAAGTGAGTACAAAATCATTGTGTAACTGAAAATTGATAATAATAGTTCATGCGATAATATTAAATGAATCATTTGTACGAAAATTCACGGAAAATTACAAGTGGAAATTCTAAAAACGTAGAGAAAAGTTGACAAGTTCTACAGTGTTCCACGAGCTGACCTATTACACGTTGTAGATGAATGTATTATTGAATGGAAAACATCGAAAATGGCTGCGCTTAGCTGCGCGCGTGTCATTGCTACGAGTTTTTGCAATATAAAACATAATTTTCTGAATTTCGTACATTAACGACGCGGAATGTCTTTCTTGAATTGAATCTTTTTCTTGAATTTTATTGCGGTCTTCATTGTACACTGATATACATTGGCACCCATCCAAGCAGCGTATCGCGGTCGGTCGAGTTGAAGAGCGCTATATCTATATATGAGGGATTCTCTGTCAACTCAGATACTTTTTTTCGACCATCTCAGATGTGCCCCATAATTGGTTATATTAAAGTGCTACTAATTTGTGAATTTCTTCACATTTTTAAATTTAAAATTTTACAAATCGCCGTTTTCTTTCCAAATGAATATATCTCGGAAATTTGAAGTAATTGAAAAAAATGTCTGCACATAAAAATTGTAGTTTTGTGTTAGCATTCGAGCGGGATATTTGAAATAGTTTTTACGTTTCGGTAACGCTGATTTCTTACCAAAAAATAGAATGATTATTTTTTTATTTAAAAAAGGCCACTTTTTTGACTGCAAAAATTAGTCTTTCAGTATATCTGACGATATCGCGAAGAGATCACTAGAGTGACACGGATCGAGGTTCTAGGGTAAAAAAATTAAACCACACAAATTAATTTTGTTTCTACCGAAACCTGTAGCTGAGTTGACAGAGAATCCCTCATGTGCCTCTTAGTTATATGATTAAGCCCCAGAGGGGAGAGAATATCAGAGAGTTTAATGTATTGAGTTCTATGGACCGTAATTCTTTTTTATGCATATTTCATTTTTATTTTCAAATAATATTTAAAAATAAATAATAGAACCGAGGTTGAATATGGAATTATCCATTTATATAGATATTATATTTTTCAATTTTAGAATTAGTCGCTGATGAACGTGGAGGATGTGGCTTAACAAGGAAGGACATTTTTTCGATCACGAAAGGTCACCTGAGTGGAGGCTTTTTGGGACTTCAAATCTGCCATTTTGTTTTTATTTTAAATTTTGACTGCGGATTCATAATCAGCGATCCCGAAAACCTCCGAGAACTGACTTTCAGCCGAATTTATAACGCTTTCGACTTTTTGCCAGCTTTTTGGGACTTCAAATCCGCTATTTTGGTTTTATTTCAAATTTTGACTTCGGATTCGTAATCAGCGACCCTAAAAACCCCCGAGTACTGACTTTCAGCCGAATGTGTAACGTTTTCGACTTTTAGCCAGCTTTTTGGGATTTGGCCCCACTGTGAGGCGTACACTGCTGTGTTTCGAAATCGTAAAAAATGAAAAGAATTTTTCGTTTATCAGACTGGTTAGCACGAATCGGGGTCATGAAGCACAGATGGTTGTATGGTCGTTCGGTCCTGCACGTATTGCAGAAACTTATACCGCATCGATGTTTCTTTTTCTTCGCAGAGGTTTGGTCGTTCTAAAACAATGAGTACACCGTTTAATTGATCGACAGACGCGGGTATCTTTATGTTTGCGAAAACAATCATCGCCAAAAAAATTGCGATTGCACGCCACGCATTTGATTGTATCGGTAAGCGGGCAAAGCGGAAATCCACGACAATGAGGGCATTTTTTTGAGCATCTGTGTTCGTGTTGGCGGTTGACTCGTTTATTGCATAATGTACAAGAATCTCGACTACCAACAGCTCTTCTGAAATCTAAAATAGGCTTAAGATGATCAGAGCGTCTGTAATACAATCTATAAAGTACATGTTGTATTGAGCCAGTGGTATCTAAAACTCTTTGCAAGCCGTCGAACAAGGCTTCCTCGCCGCGGCTGAGCGTTGAAAACTCATAAACTATGATTGCTATACCGTTCGGTGATACAAAATTTTGGTAACGCGCGATTTCATTCATACCACATCCATGGGCCGGTATGGTTACATTTGCAGCTCGCGTGAGTTCTAGTGCCTCTTCTCTTTGCAACGATCCAAAACATTGTCAGATTCGCTGCCAACGCTCTGAACTCGACAAGCTTGAATGAGTGCCCATGTAAACATGACACATATAATGCGCCATACATGTATACGCACACACTCCTGAGTTTTTTGTCTTCACGTCGCGCGTCGAGCCATTTTTTATCAGTTAATAAATTGAATTAATATTTTCTAACAGTTAATAAATTAAATTGATATTTTTTAACAGTTAATAAATTAAATTAATATTTTTTAACAGTTATTAAATTAAATTAATATTTTTTAACAGTTAATAAATTAAATTAATATTTTTCAACCGTCCATTATTTACATACAAATAAAATATTTCTTAACGACTAACAAATTTTGTTACAGTTTAGAAATATTTAAGTAAAAGTGCCAACTAAATATATTTCTTTATACAAAAAAACTTGTTTCCTTCGTGCAGTGGAGCTTTCGCCCCACTCGAGCCGCTCGCGCTATTCGAGCCGCTCGCGCCATTCGAGCCGCTCGAGCGCTCGCGACGTTCGAGCCGCTCGAGCGCTCGCACCGTTCGAGCCACTCGAGCGCTCGTACCGTTCAAGCCGCTCGAGCGCGCGCGGCGCTCGAGCGCTCGAACCTCTTGGATGCTCGAACCGAATGAGCGCTCATTCCTCGGCTCGAGCTTGCTCGAGCGCAGGCTGTTGCGTTCGAGCAGGCTCGAGCGCGCTTGTGCACATCCCTAATCATTACCCTCGCAAGAGCTGGTAATGTGCGTTAGAAGGTCGCGAAAGGCTCCTTCGAGCCAATTTACCACAGAGACGTTTGGGCGTGGCTGGGGTATGCGCATGGTGGTTCCGCGGCCGCGAAGTTTGAATCGTTTGAAGTACCGTGAATAATCCTCTATGACGTCGAATCGTACGCCTGGTGGGTGTATATTACCATAAGGCTCATTACGTGTAACGACTCGTTGTCGTCTACCACCACCCCTCTGTATACATGCAAAAATTAAAAACGCGTATCGACCTCTATTATTGTTATTATCACTCATTATTATTACTCATTATTACTATTAATACCTCATGAGAGGCGTGTCTATAAAGCTCTTTCATTATCGTCAGGAATAAGAACCGTCTGGTAACCTACAATACACGAACACATGCATCAATTTTCATTAGGCACTTTCAACATTATCCTTGCATCTAGCCATGAAAACGCATCCCTTCTGAATTTATTTTATTCATGCAGATAAAAACCGATAATTACCTGTTACATCATTTTCCAGGGCCGGATTCTGAAGCTGATGAGAAGCGTGTTGAAAAGGTAGGGGGTTCTTCCCCTCCAGCTGCATGAGATACTCATCGCATAAACCTAGTTGGTTATCCGGCCAATAATAAATATTTTCTTGGAAGGCGTATGGCATGTTAACGACCTCACAGCCACCGCTTTCTTGCAGAGGGTACGGGATGTTAACACTCTCACAGTCGCTATTTTTTCCGGAAGAATTGGCCCCTCATCGTCATTATCATCAGAATTTAACGATATGGCATCGAACTGCCTTTGGTTTTGCACCCCCGAAGGACCAGCGGCCGCTATGTCTAAGGGCTCTGATGCATCGTTAACATCACGCCGATTATTTTCTCCATCACGCTGTGTTATCGCTGTTTGAAAAAAATACCGTTTATTGTTTTATATCATAACGACTTATAGATATAGTATATTATTATATTATATGCCTATACGTTGTGACTCACGTGATTCGGTCGAATGCTCGCTTAAAACAACATCTGTCTGATGAGCCCCTTGGATTATTTGCGCATTTTCTACTAGGAGTACTGCTCTTATCAGTTCATCTTCCTCGTCAGCCTCAGCAGCGTAAAACTCCCGATAATCCGATTTTATAAATCAGTTGATATAAATTATCGGCTCCATAATATAAATTAAAAGCATGAGGGTTGAAAAATTATCCAATAATATTAAGAAATAAAGAAATTAACATTAACATTAACAATGTAGAAAGAAATTAAGAATGTAATAATGTAAATAAAAAAATTAAGAAATAAATTAAAAAATAAAGCATAACGATCAAGAAATGATCCAATAATACTTACATTATCGAAGATAACGATATAAATTACCAACAATAACTGTATACAGATTATCAATAATATGAATACTTACTACGCATCTCGGCGGCTATAGCGCGCACGCATTGAGCATCATGAAGCCCTCTTCGTCGTAGCTCTTCAAACACGCGCGTTAATACACGGAGTCCTTTAAACGCCCCTCTTGTATACGCCCTAACGATGAACCTGAGAGGAGCCCACCAGGGCAAATATCTTAGACGTTTTATAAGAGCCTTGTCAGGTAAATCTCGTAATTGCGCGCACCACTGATTATTGCACCGCCTGCGTAAATAAGGGATGTGGTATTTTACCATACGCAAAATATTCAAAATACCCCCGAGAAGAAAAATATTATTATCGGCCATAGTAAAGCTCGAGGATAGAACAATAGACACGTAGCGCGATCAAAAAAGAATTGAAGAGCTCTTGCATTTTTCAAAACGAATATAATATTCTAATGAAGCAGTACTGTGCGTGTGTATGCGTGCGCGTGTGTGTAAATCACATTCCTTTTACTGCTGATTTGGCGTTTCTTGAAGATGCGCTTGAATCATTGTGTGCGACTTAACGAATATGAGATTACACGCGTTGATACGGCTGGTCTATGTATTTTATAAAAAATTTATAAGAATTGAAAAAAAAGTCGATTCCTCCAAAGAGGGCGGAGATATGCAAAAACGACTGAAATTTTGGTAGAGCTTCATGGAGGAAAGAGCGTCGAAAATACCCGAGTGGTTCACGCTCTTGTGTTTTCGAAAACCAAAAACTTTTTGAAAATTAATCTAAACAGAAAAAAGGCGTGTCGTATGTGCAAAAACGCATGTTTGATTATACCCTTGTTAAAAAAAAGATTTTCAAAAATCAAAAACTCTTTCAAAATTCTTTTGAACAAAAATATGAAAAAATGGCTATATCTCGAGAACAGTTGGAGATACTCGAAAACGGTTGAAAATTTCACGGTATTATGTGTATTCCGGGTGAGCCCGAACGACCCACGCCCTCGGACTTTCAAAAATAAAAAACTTCGTGAAAATTCATCTAAATCGAAAGAAAAAGCGGCATCCCGAGAAGGAATTGCCCATATATTCTTCTTCTGGACATAACACGGAACGCCATCTATGAATATATTGTGATTGAGTAATAATATACAGTTGCTAATTTTTTTGGAATAAGAAGAGCGTATTTCGCGTGTAAAATGTATGCTCACTTACGCTCTTTGCAAAATCAAAAACTTTTTCAAAATTCATTTGAACGAAAATACGAAAAAATGGCGATATCTCGAGAACGGTTGTAGATACGGTGACATCTCGAGAAGGAATTACCCTTATATGAATATATATTATGATTGTGTCATAATATAAGTTTTGAAATTTTTTAAAATAAAAAGAGCGTATCGCGCATGCAAAAGGTATACACACTTACGTCCTTTTCACGAATAAAATAAAAAATTGCGATATCTCGAGAACGGCTGGAGATACGCGAAAACGGTTAAAATTTTGGGGGGTGTATTTATAGGGGGGAGGACCTCAGGAAGCCCGAGCGACTCACGCCCTCGGATTTTCAAAAATCAAAAACTTTTTGAAAATTGATTTTGACAGAAATATGAAAAAATGGCGATATCTCGAGAACGGTCGGAGATGCGCGAAAACGGTTGAAATTTGGTTACGCTACAGTAAGGAGGGTCCTCGAAGAGCCCGAACGATCCACGCCCTTAGCTTTTCAAAAATCAAAACTTTTCGGAAATTCATCTAAATGGAAGAAAAGAGTGGAATCTCGAGAAGGAATTACCTGTATATATTCTTCTAGACATAACATGGGGCGCCATATTTTTCAAGAAGATGGAATATACACCTTCGCGATTCCGTTACGCCCTTCTGCACCTCAGGCGCTACCACATGCCGCTGATCGATGCTATTTTCTTGTTAAACATCATGCGGGTTTATAATCACCCATTCCAGGGCCTTATTAGATTCATCCAGACGCTACGCAAGGCGTATCTATTTCATCCGTCAGCATATCGGTATCAGCGCGCGCGTGCCTCCTGGCTTGAGCTCATCGGGCGTTTATTAAATACGATATGCTGGGCAAAGTGCGGGGGTGCGTAATTCGCCAAGATGGCAGTGACTCCTTGTTGCCATCATCCTTCTCGTTAGTCTTTTGTTAGCCGATGTACACGACGCATTTCATTCCGATTTCATTCCTCGCGGTATTACGGTAAATCAATGGTCCCTGTGGTTCGCCGAAAAGTATAACGGTTTCATCGATAAATTCAAGTGCCGGCAAGTGAATAAATGTGCAGCGAAAGTTTACACGCGTCCTTGCAAAAGGCTAACCCGTCACAAATATTGTGAGCATCACGAAAGACTTTTGAAGAGTGCTTGTAAAGCCTATCATTTTTGGGGCTACCGTGATTTTTATACCTCGTTTTACAGGCAAAAATTGTATCAAGATGCTGAAAATGAGTGCGTGCGGAACATCACAGACTGCGAGCTTGAATCACGCAAAAGATTCGCCACTCAGTTTGGCCTTCATACCGATGAAGGCCACGCGAAGTGGCTAAATTATTTAAAAACCGTCAGGCTGTCGAGCGACGAAGAGGAGGCTCGCAAAGATAAAAAATTGTTCGCCGAGGACTTGTATGGAGACGTTATGTACGAAGAGCGGGGGTCTGTCACCGGTATGTGACAGACCCCAATTAGGCCCTACCGCTCATGCAACGATCTTTTGTGCGACGGGCTAATCGTCGGGAGTATTTTCGGAGGGTATTTTCTCGGGAATGCTCCACGAGAAGAGGAGTCTTGGGGGTGAAAAAGTAAAAAAGTGTGAAAAAATAAAAAAGGCGTAAATAATAAAAAAACTGTGCGCGCGTGAAAAATCGCGTAAAACATTAAAAAATAAAGTGCGAATAATAATAATAATAATAATAATAATAATAATAATAATAATAATAATGTAAAAAAAAAACATTGCGTGAAAAATTAGTGTCAAAAACAGAGCGTTAAGGGGAGACTGACAACATCAAAATGCCGATTTTTAAACATCAATATAAATGTTCATGGCATTTGTGGAAATTTCACAGATAGGCTACAATTTGATTTATCAAATGTAGCAACTTTTGACGCTAGCTAGAACCCTTAAGTGCAGCAGAACTCTCATGAATCAATTTTTGATTTTCACACGCTGCGCGCAATACTGACCAAACCACTTGACGGATCTTATCCTACGACGCACAGTGGTCCCAAATCGCCAAAGGCTGGCCAAAAGTCGAAAATTTTTTTTTTTTTCTAGGGACTTTCAATAGTTGGAATAGTTGTAGTGGTAGCTCTAGTATGTATTATGACCGTTAAGAAAAAGGGAGAGCGTCCATACCTGGCTCAGGAATCCATTTTATTCGTTAGCGTCGAGCCGACCGTATTGTTTGCTCGTCGCGCGGAGAAATAAGACAAAAGTTTCGACGCGTCTGGAAGAGTGAAAAATTAACGGATTTGGATTTTACAAAATGAATTCTTCTCCAGAAAGTAAGTACAATTTGAGTGTGTTGCTCAAAATTATCGTTAACAATGTATGAAATTGTAAGTCATTAATGAAAGTAGTGGTATTTTTCTTGGTTATGTTCTGAAAAGTCGTGTTAGAAAAAGTAATAAGTCAAAACCCCTATCGACCCCCGCTCTTAAACTAAATGGAAATGGTTACTTAGACATTTCTTCAAAACATATCAAAAAATTAGCTGCTCGTAGCTGCTCCTTCGGTTTTGGGTGTAATTTTTATGCCCCGCCCAGCAGTAAAAGTTTTGAATAGCATATACGTGTATTTTACACGGTCAACAATTTGAACATTTTTTCAACTTAGTCAATACTCATATAAAAATTTAAAACTTAGCACATATATTCCTCACAGTAGAAGATATAATTGTAGTAGTTTATGAAATTTTTTATCCTCGTTTTTTGAATATACACTCTCACTCAAAAGTGTGCTACACTAGTCGAAATTTTGTCGCACTTAAAATTCAATAGTGGAGGCAAAAATGCTTCCTGCAGTTTTTTGTAATTTTTGCGTCTGGAATATTGTTCATAGGGAATTGATAAAGATAATTCTTCTATTAATGTTATTTTGCATTTCCTACAGATCCTCTGGATAATATCAACGAAATTTCTTTCACGAGGAAGGAAATTTACATACTTCTGAAATCAGTATTAAAAGAAAATATCAACATTGTCACTGACTTTCTTAAAATGGAGGTGTCAAAACAATTAAAGCATCCATACACTTTGTCGAAAAATCTAAAAGATGCCATGGGTAGATTGGTATCGAAGTTCAAAAAGAGGTGGCAAGAAGCGAGGAAGGACGAAACCAAATTCTTCAATAAATTCGATGAGTGGCTCAACGTTCCTGTGTCTTTCACGATTGAGAAGGAACGTTTGAAAACTTCCACGGAAAACACAATGAAGCGCCCTTCTACGGAAAACACAATGAGGCATCCTTCTACGGAAAGCACAATGGGGCGTCCTACCACAAGCTGGGGCGATTTAAGTGATCGGTCAAAACGTAGGAAGACAGAATAGGTTCGAAAAGAACATACCGTCCACGAATTGGCCTACGCTACACAAATGGGTCTCCGGGCTTCTGGCAATTTACGAGCTTCAAAGGTAATTAGGGATGTCACAGAAGGCAGTCCATCAAAAGCATCACAGTACCGTAAGTCTATGGATGCGTTTCAGAAGATGTACTGTCAGGCAACGAAGAATTATCACTTGTGGTAGAAGGTAAAATTACCAAAAGTCAATACCAATTACTACGTTCTGGAAGCTTGAAAAAAAAATGTAAATTATACCCGCCTTATAAATGTGTATTGGATTCTAAAAAAAAGTGTTACCCTGCAAAGTCAGAAATTTCTATAACTAAAAGTGGAGCCACAGTTGGACTTCAAGCATTGCTAAATCATACAGCTGAAAGAATATTAACGGTACAATCGGACGTTATTGGAAGTCTTCCTGAAAACAAAGTTGGTAATTTAGAATTGATATGCAAGTGGGGATGCGATGGAACTTCTGGTCAAAGTACTTACAAACAAAAATTTAACGATGGAGACGGCAATAAATCAGATGCCAACATTTTCTTTATTTCACTTGTTCCCTTGCAAATCTTTGATAAAGTCAATCCACACGTGATTATTTGGAAAAATCCTCGTCCTTCTTCACCAAGATTTTATCGCCCAATTAAAATTGAATTCTTCCATGAAAATGCCGAAGCAACTAGGGCAGATGTTGATTGTATCCAAGCGCAAGAGAGAAACCTCGTGCTCTTTGAAATTGTAATTGGCGGCAAAAAAATTAACATCAATTTCAAACTTGTGTTGACAATGATAGATTCGTTACTTCCTATCGGACAAATGTCTGAAGGAGCTCAGGAATCATGCAATAAGTACATTAAAAGATTCCGAGAAGATTTTTCACGAAAATGTAACCGCATCAAAAACATGGAAGACATTTTTTGCAGATGTTTAGTAACGTCAGATCCAGTAATATCCAGTTTGCGAAAACTTCCTTCGAAGAAACTAAGATCGTTATCCCCATACGCGGTTGAACTATTGATTCCACCTTCAGTTCCAGAATCAAGGCAGATTTTTTCTGATGATACGAGCTACATGTGACGATGATGACAGTTCACAGGACAGTGATTAATTGTAATAAAAGCTAAAATTATATCGATTAGAAATAAAAGAATGAAAGAAATATATTATGAATGTTCATTGTCATTGTAATAATGATTATTATGACTGTATTCCAATCCTCTTTTTCCCAAGTCTTCAAGTCTTCAAATGTCACCCGAATTAAATACGTTTTTGACGAAATTTCCCGCCATATTGGATTCGCCATTTTGTTTTGCTAAATTTTGACTTCAGATTTATAGTCAGCGACCCCGAAAACCCCGGAGTACAGACTTTCACCCGAATTAAATACGTTTTTGACGAAATTTCCCGCCATATTGGATTCGTCGATTTGTTTTGCTAAATTTTGACTTCATATTCATAGTTAGCGACCCCGAAAACCCCGGAGTACAGACCTTCACCCGAATTGAATACGTTTTTAACGAAATTTCCCGCCATATTGGATCCGCCATTTTGTTTTGCTAAATTTTGACTTCATATTTGTAGTCAGCGACCCCGAAAACCCCGGAGTAGACTTTCACCCGAATGGAATACATTTTCGACTTTTGACCAGCTTTTTGGGATTTTGGACCACTGTGTAACGTTCGATCTGAATTATTTTTATTTCGCAGAATCACGTGACTTCCAACGACTTCCTGATTTTTTGGCGGATCGACTACATTCCACGTATCATTTTTCATGATTGATTTTAGTCCGCTGCCATAACTCGGAACCATTCGCCTGAATCAGCACTGTTGACAACTTCGCATATTGAGGTTTCTGCAATACAAAAAACACATTCGGTACCCGTTTTAACATTTGGGTTTTCTTTTATTGCATTAACCATTTGATACTCCTTTCGCGGCCTCCCTCTTAATCCAGTCATTATTTTATTTGGTCTTCCTGGACCTCGTCTCGGTGCTTCTCTCGTTTCGTCTTTCTTGCAGTCTTCCTCTCTGCTTTCTTCTTCTTCTTCGAAATCTTCGTCGTTATTTTCGATATTTTCATTGTTGTATTCTCCGATTCTATCCAGCGGCGCTTCAAGCAATTTATTCTCAATTCCTTTCAATGAGAACTCGATTTCTCTAACTTCCGAGATTCTTTGTGTTTTTCAAGAATAATGGACTCGTCATTATTTCTTTCAAACGAAAAGTACGAATTTTCTTTGAATTGTACATCTCGCGTAATAACGACTTTTTATTCTTCCGTTATCCGGACTCTGTATGCTTTTGATGTCTTCGAATAGCCAACGAAAATTCCTTCTTTCGACCGAGCGTCGAATTTTTCGTTGCCCGACTCCCGAATTAAGGTTACGACTCAGGTCTTAAGAGATCTTCCATATTTCTGCTCATGTATTCCTCACCGTCGTCGGTTTCCAAGAGTTTGATTTTTTTTTCCGTTGGCATTCCCGCGGTCGCATTATTTTCTTTAAGAAGATTACAAAATTCCATCTTTCATCTTAATCATTCGCACCATTTCGAGAAGTCATTCATGAAAATGACGAAGTATCGCGCATTTCCATTCGACGCGGTTCTCATTAGTCCACAAATGTCCGAATGTACGATTTTTAAAAAGTTTGGAACTTCCTTCCGTTTTCTTCGGAAATGTTCTTCATGACGCATAAAAATCTTATTATCTTTCCGCGAAAATAAATATCGCAATTTATATCCGCCGAAAAATTATTAGCGAGATTCAATTTTTGATTTTTCGTTTCAGTAATCGTAATTGAATTTTCTTCATCCTTACATAAATGCGAAGTGCATCAGCTATCAAGACACCAGTCTTCGTTAAGACGTTACGATTTCACTTCGAAAGCTTGCTGAGAAGTTTTTCATTTTGCGTGAAAAGCTTTCTACTGTATTCGCGTTGTTGCAATTTACTTATGTGACCTTTCTTTCCACATCGATGGCACTCGAATTTAAACGGCTCCTCTTGTTTCATGTCCGTTCTAACGCTTGTCGAATTTTTATTTCATTTTTTGATAAAATTTTCGTTCGCAATCATTCCTTCCAATGAAATGATGTATGTACCGTTTTTCGAGCATCTGCCTTTTCAACGATTTTTTGTCTCTTCTGGAGTCAGAAATTCACCGCGCCACTCAATTGCGCGACGAAAATGCTTAAAACTCAAAGGAAGACTATATAATAATATAATTCTTAATAAATCTGGATTGATGCCCATAGACACTTATTTCCGTTTATCTAATGTGTCGAAAAATTTTCGAAGATGATTTCTAACGTCATCGTTACCGTCCATCCGATGCAACGTTAATCTTTTCGGTAGTATTTAACCCATACCTCATTCGATGTAACGCAAAATTTTATCTACATCAATTTGCTTGAATTTATTGATAAAATCACGTCTGATTTCGCCTTTCGATCTTCGTTTTCCCACGTTGCTATTGCTATTGCTATTGCGACTTCGTTTCCAGCACCAGGAGCGGGTTTCCTTTTTTGCCCGTAACGTACGACCATGCACCGTTTTTTATCAACAGAGCTTCTATGTTCTAAATTGTTTGTCCATGTATTGTCGTACGAGAAACACGAAAATATCGATGAAGTGTGCGTCAAAGAGCTTATAAAAAATAATCATATGTCGATAAAAGAGACTGTAAGAGGTCGGATGGATTCTGCGTGCGCAGAAAATTACTCCGGAATTAGATTTTTGGAGGTAACTGTATTATGAGATCCATTTATATAAAGCGAGTTCAAAAGTTCTGGTATAAAACTTGAAGAGATGACAAGTTAAAATATAAAACACTGTCGCTTTTGTATAAATTACACATACTCACCATGTACTCTGTTTCAACATGTCTACGGGCAATTATGAATAGATGAATATAAACGTTCGAACGAAATTAACCTGTATCGTCTATTACATATAACTTTTCTCCCGTAAAATACGATTGAGAAGATAACTTACCGACACACGGTATTTACCGACCGACGATAAAAAAGAACTGTTTTACCGACCGTAAGATCTCCGAGGGAACTCTAGTCACCTGACTACCATGGCACGTGCTTGCACGCCACTTCTGGCGAGGGTGGTAGCCCAGTGTAGGAACCAATCAGCGCTCGGGAAATTTGCGAGGGTGTAAGGCCTCATATAGTGCGCTATAACGGACAAGTGAGCAGTACGGGGACGAATCACCGCTCGGAAAATTCTGAGGGGGAGGCGATCAGTACGGGGTCCAATCAGCGCTCGGGAAATTTCAAGGGGGCGGGGTGACCAGTACGGGGACCGATCAGCGCTTGGGAAATTTTGAGGGGCCGGGCTGACCAGTATAGGGACCAATCAGTGCTCGAGAAATTTTAGGGGGTACCACTCCCAACCCGTCTGCGTCACTCTGGTGGGGGCGGGTGACCAGTATAGGAACCAATCAGCGCTCGGAAAATTTCCAGCTGGTGGGGAAGGGGGCGTGGCTAAGGGGTGGGGGATTAATCACAGACAACCATGAGGCCCAAAGTGGTGGGGGTGGTGCCTGGCAGGGAGGGGGCGGGGCCAGAGGGAGAGGGGTGGAAGAAGGACCCGGTTCCCCTATCCTGGTACCTTACTACTTACCAGCGGCGGCGCAGATATCAATTTTAGAGAAGATCGGGTTTGTGTACCAGCAGGTGTGTACCATAACGTTGATATGCTTCTCGAAACAATTAACGAGATGTTGTGTGTGCCTGGTCATTTGAGATTCCAGCGCACACGCAACGGTTATGTGACGGCGACGCGCATCTGTGATGACTGTACGAATCTGGAGCATTGTTTCTATTTTTCCTCGGTCTTGAATAAAATTTTAGGCTCTACGCATTCTATCGGCATCGTTGTGCCGAGCAGCTCAACGTGTATAGGACAGAGAATAGCGGATCTCACCAATGGAATCCCCAATATGCTGTTTGTCTATACCAACATATGTTAGCCCTATATTACAGGAGATGTCCACACACCTTTGCTATAGGTCTTATCAGCCGATGCCTCTGATAATTACAATTACGGATAAGTGAAAATCAAAAGCTTCTCACCATCGCGCTACGTATTTCTTCTGTGCACTAGCTTTCAAACAATTGACATTGATATAATTGATATTGATATCCATTCGAGCATGGGACGCTGACAGTGACATTACAATTCAAGGGCATTGATTGATACAAAATGGCTTATTACGGTGAGCACTTTGAAGCACAGGTTGGTGGCGGTGGTGGTAGGACAGGCTATGGTGGCATCAGTCACGTATACATTGGTTCACCGAATCAGCGCGGGCACGGTATTGGCAGCTTTCTCGGAGGGCTCTTTCGTAGCATCATACCATTATTAAAACAAGGAGCGCAGGCTGTTGGAAGGAAGCGCTGCGCTCGCGTATCAATGCAGCCGGTGATATAATAGAAAGTGGTTTGAAATTGTTACATTCCGCTAGTGGAAGCGCAGCACGTCACATCGGTGTGAAGAGAAAGATATCTACATAAACGAAGAAGAGGCAGAGGGAGAGGAGCGGCAAAACATCATCGGTGAAGAGGTTGAGGGCAAAAACTCGAGGAAAGAAGAAGAAGGCACTGAGGACTGTTGCAGATATTTTTGCTCAAAAACGGTCTCCTCAATAATAAGAAAAAATGGCTTTTTTACACGCTCACTCGTGCGAATGCTTGAAGTCTGAGCTCGATCTATTTACGCTACCTCCAACTCAGACCACGATTGAGGGCACGCAGTGGGTATACTATAAACCTATTTCATCCTTGACCGATGATTCACCTATTGAATTTGTGGTACCAGGGCAGGGTGATGAGTATATCGACCTTGCCCATACCAAGCTGAGTCTATGCGTTCAAATAAATACAAGGATGAAACCAAAGGACGGTGTTGGTGCTGCCACCGTAGCCAGCCCCATCAATTAACTGCTACATTCAATGTTCGATCAGGTCGATGTTTTTTTGAACCAAAAGCTGGTATCACCCCCTAACGAAGCTTATGCATACTAAGCATACATTGAAACATTGTTAAATTATAGGGCTGGTGCAAAGACCTCCCACCTTACGAGTGTTCTCTGGTATAACGATACAGCTGGTGAAATAAATGATATTGCGGATGCTAATATTGGTCTTCAAAATCGCCGCGAGCTTTTGGGCGTTGGAAAAGCAGTGGATCTACTCGAGCATCTTCATTGCGACATCCTTAATCAGGAGAGATTTTTAATAAATGGTGTTGAAATGCGCTTGTGACTAGTGCATACCAACAACGCCTTTGTCTAATGACTTCAGCGGATTTCAGTATTCGTATAGTGGAAGCAGTGCTTCTCGTACGGCGTGCTAAACTAGCTCCTGGTGTGCTTTTGGCTTACGCAAGAGCTCGTTCTAAAGCAACCGCAAAATATCCGCTGACCTGTGTAGAGGTTGAAGCAATATCAAAGCACGCTGGCGTGTATGGTGATACTCTGGACAATGTCATACTTGGTCAACTACCAAAACGAATAATAATAGGCTTCGTCAATAATGAGGCCTTCCATGGTGATCGTAAACTGAACCCCTTCAACTTTGATAATTACGGTATCAATAATCTTTCGTTGTACGCGGACGGTGTGCAGATACCGTCCAAGCCTTTGCAGCCTGACTTCCAAAACGACAACCAGTATGTGGATGCCTACCATACTTTATTTTCCGGCACGGGGATTCATTTTCTCAATCAGGGCAATTGTATTTCGCGTACGTCTTACCCTTTGGGCTATTGCCCGTTTGCATTCGACCTCACCCCCGATCTCTCGGCCAACAGTAGCACCCATTGGGATTTGGCGAGGCACGGCAGCGTCAGAATAGAAGTACGCTTCAAAGAAGCTCTAGGATGGACAGTTAATTGCATAGAATACGAGGAGTATGATAACGTGCTGGAAATCGACGCATTCAGACAAGTAATTGTGGATATCAGCGGTTGATCCAAAAATCATAACACCGAATCGTTTGGGTCACCTCACAGCAGAAGGCGGTTGAGTCTTCAGTATGCACTGGTGCTTTGAAGAATTACAACGTGCGTCATAATGAATATCGTGATTGACATACAGGGCTCAAAGGACAAATTTAACAACTTTATACCGAAAGAAGTTGCTGTTATTTCGATTGAGACTGATTTTTATGCTCATTGGCTTGTAGCAGCACCGATTTCCTACAGCGAGCTACAGCCACACATACAACGACAAAACAAATGGTTGAAAAATAATCATCCTGGTATAGAGTCGCGTAAGGGGACCACGCTATTATATGATGTTGAAAATATTCTGAAGAAAATTGCAGCTCGGTCTACCCAAATATTCACAAGGGGTATTGATAAATCATTGTACCTGGCGCATATCACAGGCTACTTTATTATAAATTTGGAAGAAGACGATGAAGTACCAGCATTCCGTAATCTACCTGCAAGCGAAACATTCTGTATATACCACGGTCTGCTCCGCAAAAATGAGAAACATCAATGTTCTTTGAGTAATATGACGAGAATCGAGAAGTGGCTTTGTCGCCAAGACCGCTACAGCTTTTTGTGAGAGTATAGGACGACCACGACGTGGAACGTGGGTCTATCGGAGCAAGAAAACCGGGCCAAGCGTCTCCGAAAATAACTTTCTGCCGCGGCTTGTTATGAACAGTCTGCAAATTCTACGGGCTCTGCAGCATATTCAAAATCACGAGATAGCAGTGTACCCAGCGGATCGTATCCCGAAGGTGTGGACGAAACCGACAGCTCTTGTGGTTAATACCAATGGCTACAAACAGCCAGGAGCCCACTGGGTCACCCTCTACGTCGATTGACATGGACACGGATGGTTTTTTGATAGCTACGGGCTCCCTCCGATCGTCCCACAGCATCTTAAATGGCTCCGAAGCAACTGCAAACTCTTCTGATACAACACTACTAAATTTCAAGGTCCGGATTCGGAGTGTTGCGGACAGTATTGCGTTATGTTCCTTCATTATATGTGCACTGGCTTCGGCATTGATAAGTTTAGAATTGTATTTTCAAATGACTTATCCCGCAACGATAAATCAGCCTATGATTATTACAATGCTTACGCTAAAAAAATTAACAGCTCAAGATCTAGAAATAAGAATCATGATGTCTTTAGCTCTAAGTGTTTTCATTGTATGCAAAGCTGTTATCCTCGGGCTCGATGATTGTAAATATTCTATTAATGAAAATCTTTTATTTAATATCATTGGAGAGTGGAAAATTCCATCGACAGATAGTCAGGCCGCAGTTACGCGCCGTGTTGGCGGTGACAACGGGTAAAAATGCTGATTTCAGCAGGTATCATATTTGATATTGGTGGGGGGAGTAGCAGGGTTTTATTGGGTGGGGGCAACTTGGATGATGATGCATGCACGGAAAATTTTCCAGTCTTGAGCGCTCCTCAATGAGAAGCACACAAAAAAAGTAACGCACTGTGAAAGCAAGAATAGAAGCACTTTTTGAAGATATTGCGGCAGTTAAAAAAATTATTCATAACACGTCGGAATTTCGTCATTTAGCGAGAAAATTACACGCTCTTAGTCTCAACAATAATGGACTCCTCGAGAATCAACAAAGTGGGCCGCTTGACGGAATTTTTGCCCGTCAAACGGCTCATTGATCTGACGCCGGAGAGGGAATACAACGTCACCGATATCAAACGTGTTCACACGAAATGGGGTTCTCGAATCATCATTGATGTGGAGGACGAATTCTGTTGCTTTCGTCCAACGAGATTTGTCAAGCTGTTCGAAGATGACAACGCTCTGTTCCATCAAATGATATCCGTAGCACACGCAAATAATTTAATATCACAATACTACGGAGGAAAATTCAACAACTTGAAATTCAAAGAATTGCAAAAATGAAAATTATATCGGTGTTCCTAATGGTGCTTAATTAGGATACATGGCTGAAAAAATGTAATTCCTCGTAAGCAGAAATGAAGTGCTTCTCTCTCATTGTATAAATTCATTGTATAAAATAAATTCATGTAAACATCGAATAAATTTTATGTTAAATTTACCGAATACCTCTTCACTCTTCCAAACCCCCGACGATGATGATAAGAAACGAATTTCATTATTAGTACGCCGCTTTTGATGAACACAGCGTAGGTCTCGGGCTTAAGCTCATATTCAGCGAGAGACAGAGAGAGAGAGAGAGAGAGAGAGAGAGAGGGTTGCGACTCATCCCGGGCCTTGCGTATGCAGTGCTTAAAAAAGATTTCAGTTTTGTTCCAGTAGCCGCGCGCGATGTATCACACACATTTTTCGATATTCATTACGGTTTCGCGGGTAAAGAGAATCGGCTGCAAATAATAATAAATTATACGTCAATATTATAATAATAAATTATACGGGGGAGAAGCGCGTCGCTCCGACGAAAGTGGTAGGGACAAGCTTGGAACTCCGCCACCGCTTTTTCGTCTAATAATAATAATAATAATAATAATAATAATAATAATAATAATAATAATAATAATAATAATAATAATAGTAAGTTTGCCACTATGGCACCCCCCACTCTTATCCCTACTCCCACCCCCACCATGTGGCCTCCACCCCCACAATAATTTTCCCCCACCACCGAGGAGATTTATTACCGCCCGGAGAACGACAGCGCGGGGGGAGGAGGGGGTAGGCGAGGGCCCCAAAGTGGTACATTATTATTATTATTATTGTTATTATTATTATTATTATTATTATTATTATTATTATTATTATTATTATTATTATTATTATACGAATATCGAAAAGTGTGTTTGTGTGTGTTTGTTGTCACCGCGCCTCCCGCCTCTCTAGCAGAGCGTGTGTTACAAGCCCGCGATGACCGTGAACCTGGAGACATGCGCGGTGTAATGGATACACGAGTGGAATTGATACGTGCAACGTAGCGTCTGCATGAAACTGAATTCTTTTTTTTTTATACGCGGCATACGCAAGGCTCACGACAAGTCGTATCCCTTCTCTTTCCCTGAGGGCGAGCTAAAGCCCGAGACCCGCGTTGTCTTCATTAACGACGACGTAATAATAATAATTCGATCATCAACGGCGACTGAATAATAATAATTCGATTTATCACGATTTTCAGTTCGGTGTAAAATTTATTTGATTTTAGAAAATGAATTTATACAATGAGAGAGGGAGAAGCACTTCATTACTGCTTACAAGGAATTACATGTTGAACCCTGCATCATAATTAAGCACCATTAAGAGCACTGACATAATTTTCATTTTTGCGATTCTTTGAACTTCAAGTTGTTGAATTTTCCTCCGTAGTATTGCAATATTAAATTATTTGCGTGTGCTACGGATATCATCTGATGGAACAGAGCGTTGTCTTTTTCGAACAGCTTGACAAATCTCGTTGGAAGAAAGCAAGAGAATTCGTCCTCCACATCAATGGTGATTCGAGAACCCCATTTTGTCTGGACACGTTTGATATCGGTGACGCTGTATTCCTTCTCCGGTGTCAGATCAACGAGACGTTTTACGGGCGAAAATTCCGTCAAGCAGCCCACTTTGTTGATTCTCGAGAAGTCCATTATTGTTGAGACTAAAGGCGTGTAATTTTCTCGATAAATGACGAAATTCCGACGTGGTATGAATAGTTTTCTTAATTGCTGCAATAGCTTTCAAAAATGCTTCTATTCTTGCTTTCAGAGCGCGTTGCCTTTTTTGTGTGCTTCGCATCAAGGAGCGCTCAAGACTTAAAAATGTTTCGCAGGTGCATCATCATCCACGATGCCCCCCCCCTCCCCCACACAATGAAACCCTGCTACTTCCCCCACCAATATTAAATATGATACTTGCTGAAATCAGCATTTCTACCCGTTGTCGCTACCAATAATGCGTGTGGCTCTGGCCTGACTATCTGCCGATGGAATTTTCCACTCTCCTGTGATATTAAATAAAATATTTAAATGCGGTTTTAACGGCTATACGTTTCGTATATTCTCCATTAATCGAACATTTACAATCATCGAGCCCGAGGATAACAGCTTTGCATACAATGAAAACACTTTGAGCTAAAAACATCATGATCCTTATTTCTAGATTTTGAGCTGTTAAGCTTTTTAGCGTAAGCGTTGTAATAATCATAGGCTATTTTATCGTTGCGGGATAAGTCATTTGAAAATACACTGCCGAAGCCAGTGCACATATCAATGCCGAAGCCAGTGCACATATAATGAAGAAACATAACGCAAGACTGTCCGAAACACTCCGAATCCGGACCCTGAAATTAAGTAGTCTTGTATCGGAAGAGTTCGCAGTTGCTTCGGAGTCGTTTAAGATGCTGTGGGACGATTGGAGGGAGCCCGTAGCTATCGAAGAACCATCCGTGTCCATCTCGATCGACGTAGAGGGCGACCCAGTGGGCTCCTGGCTATTTGTAGCCATCGGTATTAACCACAAGAGCTGTCGGTTTCGTCCACACCTTCGGGATACGATCCGCTGGGTACATTCCTATCTCGTGATTTTAAATATGCTGCAGAGCTCGTAGAATTTGCAGGCTGTTCATTACAAGCCGCGGCGGAAAGTTTTCTCGCAGACGCTTGGCTCGGTCTTCTTGCTACGACAGACCCACGTTCCACGTCGTGGTCGTCCTATACTCCCACAGGGAGCTGTAGCGGTCTTAGTGACAAAGCCACTTCTTGATTCTTGATATATTATTCAAAGAAAATTGATGTTTTTTATTTTCGCGGAGCAGACCGTGGTATATGCAGAATGTTTCGCTTGCAGGTAGATTACGGAATGCTGGTACTTCATCGTCTTCTTCCAAATTTACAATAAAGCAGCCTGTGATATGTGCCAGGTACAATGATTTATCATTACCTCTTGTGAATATTCGGGTAGTCCAAGCCGCAATTTTCTTCAGGATATTTTCAACATCATGTGAAGGCGTGGTACCCTCTCGCCACTCTATACCATGATGATTATTTTTCAATCATTTGTTTTGTCGTCGTATGTGTGGTTGTAGCTCGCTATAGAAATGAGGTGCTGCGACAAGCCAGTGAGCATAAAAATCAGACTCAATCGAGATAACAGCAACTTCTTTCGGTATAAAGTTGTCAAATTTGTCCTTTTATCTCTGTATGTCAATCACGATATTCATTATGACGCATGCTGTAATTCTTCAAAGCACCAGCGCATACTGAAGACTCAATCGCCTTGTGCTGCGAGGTAACCCAAACGATTCGGTGTTCTGTGTATAATGATTTTCGTATCAGCCGCTGAAATCCACAATCACTTGTCTGGATGCGTCGATTTCCAGTACGTGATCATAATCCGCATACACTATGCAATTAACTGTCGATACTAGAGCTTCTTGGAAGCGTACTTCTATTCTGACACTGCCGTGCCTCACCAAATTCCAATGGGTGCTACTGTTGGCCGAGAGATCGGGGGTGAGGTCGAATGCAAACAGGCAATAGCCCAAAGGGTAAGACGTACGCAAAATACAATTGCCCTGATTGAGAAAATGAATTCTCGTGCCGGAAAACAAAGTATGGTAGGCATCCACGTACTGGTTGTCGTTATGGAAGTCAGGTTGCAAAGGTTTGGACGGTATCTGCACACCGTCCGCGTACAACGAAAAATAATTGATACCGTAATTATCAAAGTTGAACGGGTTCAGTTTACGATCGCCGTTAAAGGCCTTATTGTTGACAAAGCCTATTATTATGCGTTTTGGTAGTTGACCGCGTATGACATTATCCAGAGTATCACCATACACGCCAGCGTGCATTGATATTGCTTCAACCTCTACAAGGGTCAGCGGATATTTTGCGGTTGCTTTAGAAAGAGCTCTTGCATGAGCTAAAAGCGCACCAGGCGCTATCTTAACACGCAGTACGAGAAGCGATGCTTCCACTATACGAATACTGCAATCTGCTGCAGTCATGAGACAAAAGGCATTATTGGTGCGCACTAGTCGCAAACGCATTTCAACACCATTCATTAAAAATCTCTCCTGATTAAAGACGTCGCAATGAAGATGCCCCAACAGATCAACTGTTTTTCCAACGCTCAAGAGCTCGCGGTGATTTTGAAGACCGATATTACCGTCCGCAATATCATCCATTTTATCGGCTGTATCGTCATACCAGAGAACACTCGTAAGGTGGGAGGTCTTTGATGAGCCCCATAATTCAACAATGTTTCAATGTATGCTCGGTATGCATAAGCGTTGTAGGCGGTGATACAAGCTTTTGGTTCAAAAAAACATCGACGTGATTGAACATTGAATGTAGCAGGTTATTGATGGGACTGACTACGGTAGCAGCAGCAGCACCGTCCTTCAGTTTTGTCCTTGTATTTATTTGAACGCGTAGACTCAGCATGGTATGGGCAAGATCGATATACTCATCACCCTGCCCTTGTACTACAAATTCAATAGGTGATACATCGATCGAGGATAGAATAGGTTTATAGTATACCCACTGTGTGCCCTAAATTGTAGTCTGAGTTGGAGGTAGCGTAAATAGTCCCAGCTCAGACTTCAAACACTCGCACGAGTGGGCGTTTAAGAAAGCCATTTTTTCTTATATTGGGGAGACCGTTTTTAAGCAAAAATATCTGCGACAGTCCTCAGTGCCTTCTTCTTCTTCTTTTTTTGGGTCATTGCCCTTGACCGATGATGTCTTGCCGCTCCTCTTCCTCTTCGTCGTTGATGTAGATTTCTTTCTCTTCGCACTGATGTGACGTGCTACGCTTCCACTAGCGGAATGTAACAATTTCATGATTTTATCTGGCTTATAACCGGACCCCTGCATGAGAGTATTAATTTTGTCTTCCGCTTTCAGCTTTAAATGCTGTCCTGATTCACGAAGACGCGTTTTGAAAGCATTTCTTGGTCTTATCCCGCTATCTATTATATCACCGGCTACATTGATACCCGAGCGCAGCGCTTCCTTACCAACAGCCCGTGCTCCTTGTTTTAATAATAGTATGATGCTACGAAAGAGCCCTCCGAGAAAACTGCCAATACCGTGCCCGCGCTGATTCGGTGAACTGATGTATACGTGACTAATGCCACCATAGCCTGTCCTAGCACCACTGCCATCAACCTGCGCTTCCAAGTGCTGACCGTAATAATCCATTTTTATCAATCAATGTGCTTGAATTGTAATGTCACCGTCAGCGTTCCATGCTCGAATGGTATCGGGGCCCTAAACTCATCCCTTATATCGATGTCAATTGTTTGAAAACTAGTGCACAGAAGAGGTACGTAGCGCGGTGGTGACCTTTCGATTTTCACCGAGCCGTAATTGTAATTATCAGAGGCATCGGCTGATGAGACCCGTAGCAAAGGTGTGTGGACATCTCCTGTAATATAGGGCTCACATATGTTGGTATAGACAAACAGCATATTGGGGATTCCATTGGTGAGGCCCGCTATTCGCTGTCCTCTACACGTTGAGCTGCTCTGCACAACGATGCCGGTAGAATGCGTAAAGCCTAAAAGTTTATTCGAGACCGGGGAAATATACAAAGAATGCTCCAGATTCGTACAGTCATCACAGATGCGCGTCGCCGTCACATAACCGTTGCGTGTGCGCTGGAATCTCAAATGACCAGACACACACGATATCGCGTTAATTGTTTCGAGAAGCATATCAACGTTATAGTGCACGCCTGCTGGTACACAAACCCGATCTTTTCTAAAATCGATATCTGCGCCGCCACTGGTAGGGTTCACAATGTTTGTTACGACATGGATGAAATTTTGTTCGGCATCAGTAGGTACGTGTAAAATTGTCATGGGTATATGTATTTCGGCTAGAGACATAGCCCAGCTACCGTGTAAAGACACTGGCTGCGGTGAATGTGTGGTGTAACCAGTTGTCGTATTATCAGGATAATATTTCACGCTCTGTTACTGGGTAAAACGGTAAAAAAATCGTCTTTTATTCTGACCGCCCATCCTTCTTCGGCTCTTTATTGCTCTTTGACTCAGCAGGCGTTGTTCGCACTTTGGATAATTCGGGCTCATGGAAGACACCATCAATATCCTCGTTGTGAAGATCACGTAGAAAGTATACCACAGGCCAGCGCATATGTGATAGACGGTGTATTTTGAATAACTCGCTGGTCCAGCCGCTCTCGTAACCTTTTGCAAAGGCTGCCTTTGAACTACTGATGCGTACAATATCACCAACTCTATATTTAAGAGGTTGCTGCTGTTGTGGCTCTCGGTATCGTTGAATCAGGTTTGATCGCGCTAAAGCAGCTGTAACGAGGGCCACTGCTGAGGGAGCCATTTTTATGCTACTATGTCGCGCGTGATTATACGCCCTAACAATGTTTTGTAGAACGTCTATATAACGTTCATTTCGAGAATATGTCAGGATCCCTTGCAATTCGGAACTGGATATTACGGAATTCCAATAAACTCTGGAAAGCAGAACCTACAAATTCTTTCCCTCTGTCTGTCTGCAGGGAAACGGGCACTCTGCCATTACTGATCTTTTTTGTTAATATACGCGCGAACGCCTTCGCCACAGACGCGGCGGACTTATCGCGTAAGAGCTCAACCCACGCATATTTACTGAAAACATCTATGACCACAAGCAAATACCCGTAATTGTCGGTTGTAATTCTTAATTGAGCGGAGACCTACGAGATCAGCCTCCCAAACGTCATCAATGTTCCGTACATTATAGTGCGGTCGGGGGAAATGATGCCGCACAGGTTTCTGTTTTGTTTCAGCCTCCTGACCCTCAAGCCAGTTTATTGTCTCAGCATCGGCGATTTTTTTAGCACGCGGAACGCCTAGCAGTTTGGCTGCGCCTGAAAACGATGCTCCGTGGGAAGGATCAAAGTACGCCTTTTCCAATGCTTCCATTGTTATTATTATTATTATTATTATTATTATTTGAGACTAGCCCAGATTACACGTCTTTTCTTATTAACAGTACCAGCACCACTTTGCACACGGCGCTCCAATTCACTGTTATCGCTACCACTGTAAAATTGGTGCACGCCCATTTGATAAATTCTCAGCCGGTATGAACACCATTTTCTTCGCATGTTCCATTATCAACGACCGCCAATGAGGTTGGAGAGAACGGTGCCCAATATTGGTGCCAGCAAAAGTGGTAAGACGCCGCCGTTCCGGACGACAAAGCGTTTCTTGCTCTTTCAGCGGCCTTTTTTCGCTGCTAAACGTCGAAGAACAGGAGCGTGTCGTCGTAGTTTTTTCCGCTGTTCAGGTTTCAAAGGTACCGAAGAACGTTTAACGCGCATTCACAAATAGACCGTGTTATTTGGGGATCTGCTTTACGCGAAACAGCCTCTCGCTGCTCCTTATTGAGATGCTAAAGGGCTCGCAATATTGCAACGTGCTTCTTGCAGAGAGGTGATCCTCTGCGAGCCATTACAACCGTAGAACTGGCAGCTCCCCGCTCGTGTCACCACTTTTTAACTTTTTTAGCGGTATGTAAATGAAATGATAAGGGTCAGCGGGAAAAATGGCGGTCCGAAATCTACAATTATCTGGAGTAGATTGTTTCAAATCAAGTAACAAATAGCCATGTGGCTTGGACGTGGCATCATGATAAACCTCTTGTAAAAACTGAGGGTTTTCCGGATACAACTGGCGTGCCAGATGCTGTATTTGAGCACGCTAACGAGGATTCTTGAAAACAGCTATATAGTTAGCATTCAGCGAAATATCTCCTGGGGCCTTGGTGGAATAAGTTTTGCGTAATAAAAATTACGCTCAAATTCTTGTGGTGACTGCCCTTGGTAAATAGATCGACAACACTATTGTTTGATGCTTCACGCATTAAATCATCGATAATAATGAGTTTAGCCCGTGAATCCTTTGCATAATCTGCAGCTTGAGGCAGACCCTCGTGAAATTCGATTGAAGCACCATATTCCACGTATGCTGACTGCTACTTGGAGTCATAAAAAATGCTTTTTTGAAACGGTTCACTGCTCATCTGCGCAATGAATTTTAAAAACTTTTTCACAAAATACGTTTCACCGCAGCCCGTGGCGCCGCAAATCATCGATGTCCAGGGATGCTTCCACCGTGGATCCATTTTACAGAATGACCGAAAATTTTCATGCTCAGTCTGTTTAATAAAATTTGTTAATTGAGAAATCAGGTAAGCAAAATTATTCAACATACAAATCTCTGTTAGCAAATCACAATTTTTTTTGCTCAACAAAACTTATACTATTCTTCATTATTAACAGAATGTAGATATATTAAAGTATCTATCTAGTTATAATAGCCGTATGGTAAGGACGTGTATGTCCCATCGGGCCGCTGTTTTACACTTGACGGCTTACACGTTTTTTTCGGGACGCGTGACGACCTGGTGAAGTTCTGTACACCGAATCGCATCATACTCCAATACAATTAGCTCGTTTGTCTCTCCAATTATAAACGCACGTATAGAGTGGTAATTGATCAAAGACCTATTTACCTTTAATCTTGCACACCTCCTTTTTCGAACCGTCAGGTCGTCGGACAATAAAAGAATAAAATTTTGGGTCTCCAGACACAAACGATTCAATGTAGCTGCCCTCCCCGTGCTCGCTAAGCTCGTCCGTTAGGTCACCCAGAAGCTGCCCGATCGGCGACTCGTATTCGTTAGGGTCTTTTTTCGTTACATAAATACAAGAGTCGGTATCACAATATAGCGCCCGACGGTCCAATTTTTCGAGATAACTGTATAATTTCAATTGCGCCCGAGCCGTGGTGTATGCGGCAACAACAGCGTTAGCAATAGGGGATGATTCTACAGCCTCCTCTGTCTTGATATAATTAACGTACAATATTTGATTATTAACAGGCAGTATTCCCGTGATTTCGTACTCTGGATCCGCCAATAGTTCCATAAGTTTCTTGCGGGACGAGACTATTACGGTTTGCGGTAAGTTTTCACGCTGGCCAAATTTTCCCCAGAATGAGTTCAAGCAGAGTTTAGCTACGGAGCGTAATCCCAGGTTCTTTTCTATATTGTTACGATTTAACTTAACGCCCTTGGACCTCTCAAATGCGTCCATGTATCGTTATTTTAAAGGTTCGTCTTGCAAACGGTTTTCGGGCCAACCGCTTGCTTCCTGTTTAATTTTCAGAAACGTATTGATGTAATCTGCAAATAGCCCACCCTCACCCGTATCGTGATTGAACTGCGTGACTTCATACTGCCAAATTTCTATTACACGCAGTACTTTGTAGCCGCACAAAACAGCTTTTCGCATCTCATCGACACCCCACGTACCCTCCAAAGCACGTTCAGCCGGATCTTCATGCACGCAGCTTCCCTGACTTATAAATTCAGAGCAGCTACGACAAAGAGCGAATAGCAGGCGATGATGCATACGTACGGGCAATACCGGGTGATAGAGATTGCGCGGCGGTAGCACAACACATTTTACGAGACCCTCTATGCGCGAAAGATCAGTATTGTCGGGACCCGTTAGCTCCATACACTCATCGCCCACGTAAACTTTTGGATGACCGACGGGATATTTACCGAACTTACAGATATACGGGTACAATGAACAAACGTCGACGTAACGTATCTCTTCACCCTCTTTTACATCATATAGCGTGACCATATTTTCGGTACAACCACCAAAGAACGCGTCACGCGGGTTTAACGGCTCTCTACAAGCTAGAGGATGATTCCGCACGAACGCAGCTATTTCCTCATTTGCTTTCATCATACGATCGTACTCGCATTCCCAAATTTCATTCAAAATCGGATTTTATCGGCTATTGCTTTGGTTCTTTTAAAACGCTCATCCATTGATACACCGTCGGTCTTTTCTTAATCTCTATTCACGAGAAAACACTTCAGGCATCCGTGCCAATACCAGCTGTGAAACTGCAATACATGCTTACTGGCAAGCCTTTCATAGTAACCATCTACCAGCAAATTCTGTGGTCATCTGAATTCGCGGGAGCGACTGGCGTGTACAATCGGGTGACCAAGGTATTGCTCCATCCAAACAAGCCATGAGACGGCTTTCTTTGACTGTCTATGAGCCCATCTATACCCTGTAGATGGAACAATACCTATAGTATCATTTTTCAGAAAGTTTTTTCGGAAAACGTGAAAACAAGCTGATGCGATAGTAGTACCCTCGTCAAACGGGCAAACACGACCACTAGAGATGAACATATCCCGAAAAACCATATAAGCACGTCTTAATATTGTGACATCCATCGTGCAATAGCTAACAATTTCTTTCGAAAAATCAAATACGTAACGCTGGTCTTTTAATTTATGATACCATTCCAAAAAAGACTCGCGTTCCTCTGTACGCATTGTATCGACCGAGTAGAACTCCACGGCCAGTAGCTCCCTTACATAATTTTGATTTTCAGGCCTGTTAAAGAGGTGGGGAAATGTACCTTTTCCAGCTATGTCTGAGAGACTGAAAGCTTTCGGGAGTGCAGACAGCTGCATGTGGAAATAATGTAGGCTGTCAAGAAATATGAGTTTTTCGATACGCATACTAATAATTTTTGTACCGCTTAAGATCAGTGTGGGCAGCTGCGTTTTCCTTTCCTCGATTAGATAGCGTAGAATAAACTGCGCGTCAAAGCCACCCGCGTTATGCGCTATGCAGATTGTATGTGAAAAACTTTCTACCTACTGCATAGCTAATTCGATGAGCTGCCCGACGGGATTTTCCCGAAAAATAAACTCGTGCACACCGCAGCTTTTGCACGACTGAACAAGTGTGCCGCCATTGCAACAGTCTTGACATGCACGCTGAGCTACGCAAAGATTTGGGGTGTGCGCGAATGTACTTGGGTCCCCCTTCACAGGCGTACACTGCTGTGTTTCAAAAACGTAAAAAATGAAAAGAATTTTTCGTTTATCAGTCTGCTTAGCACGAATCGGATTCATAAGACACGGATGGTCATATGGTCGCTCGGTCTTGCACGTATTGCAAAAAATTATACCGCATTGGTGTTTCTTTTTTTTTTGCAGAGGTTTGATCGTTCTAAAGCAGCTATGACAGCATTTGATTGATTGACAGACACGACTATTTTTATGTTTCTGGAAATAATCGGTGCCAAAAAAGTCGCGATTGCATGCCGCGCATTTGATTGTGTCGGTAAAGGGACAAGGCGGGGATCTATGACAACGAGGGCATTTTTTTGAGCATCTGTGTTCGTGTTTACGATTGAATCGTTTATTGCACAATGTACAGAAATCTCGACTACCGATAGCTGCTCTTAAATTTACAATTGGCTCGAAATGGTGGGTGCGCTGGTAATATAATATATAAAGCGTATGTTCAACTGCCCCGACGGCATCTAAGACTCTTTGTGTACCGTCAAAAAAGGGCTCCTTACCGCGTCCCAGTGTTAAAAACTCGTAAATTATGATCGCAATACCGTCTTCTAATAAAAAAATTTGATAACGTGCAATTTCGTGCATGCCACATCCGCGTATTGGTATGCTTACGCCTGCAGCCCGAGTAAGTTCTTTTGCTTCTTCTCTTTGTAGCGATCTATGAGCTTCTTTGATACGCCGCCAGCGATTGTGCAGATTTCCCGATCGAATTTGCCCCCTCTACGCGTATGCTCGTGCAGCCACCAATGAACGTGGTAAGCATAAATTATTGGTGTTCGGGATTGTCAAAATAGATCGTTTCGCCACACCCTCATATGATAACCCCTTCCTACCCGTTCCCTCGACACCGCCGACAACACCAGTCGTGATACGGCTTGTATCGTCAATATTGAAATCGCTTGAGCTTTGCGCGACGCTACTTATGAGGTGCCAAATATCCTCAAAAGAATAGTCTCGCGCAGGACGAAAAGACAACCATACAGGGCCGTGGGCTAATCCACTTGCAGTGAAAGTTATACCCACGTAGTCGCTACCTTCGCATGAAGCCGTGATATGCTCAAGGAGATCGCGAATGGCTCCTTCGAGCCAACTTAACACAGAGACGCTGGGGCGTGGTTGACGTATTCGTATGGTGGTTTCACGGCCGCGAAGTTTGAATTGTTTGAAATACCGGAAATAATCTTCTATAATATCGAATCGTTCACCAGGTGGCTGTACATCACCGTAAGCCTCAGTCCTCGCAGCGACGCGTCGCTTGCCAGCACCCCTCTGCACACCTGGAAATTTTAAGAAGCTCACGTTAACCGCTATTATGAATATGAAAAACGATCATTACTGTTATTATTATTATTATTATTATTATTATTATTATTATTATTATTATTATTATTATTGGTACCTCATGCGAAGCTTGCGGTATCTATAAAGCCCATTCATTATTGCCAGGAGCGAAGCCTATTGAGTAACCTACGATACACAATCATATGCCTGAGTTTTCATCGAATAAGAAAATACATTCATGCAAATTTGATTTTGTACATGCAGATGAAAAAATCAATAATTGCCTGATATATAATCCTCCTGGGCAAAATCTTGATACTGTTGATCAATCTGTTGGAAAGGCAGCGCGTTTGCCTCCTCCTTCAGGTGTACGAGATACTCGTCACACAAACCAAGCTGATTTTCTGGCCAATAATAGATGCTTTCTTGGAGAGGGTATGGTATATTAATAGCCTCCTACTCTCCATTTTCTTGTGGTAAAACTACCTTCTCTTCTTCTTCATTATCGGCTTGGAAAAAGTTTTTTTTCGGGGATGACGTTTGACTATCATCATTATCTTCAGAATTCCTTAATATGATGGAAAACTTCGTTTGCTTTTGCAACCCGAAGGATCAGCTACTGCTACATCTGAAGGCTACATCATTAGCACCGCCTTGCCCGTTTTCTTCGGAGTGCTCTATTATCACTGTTAAAATAAATAAACTCCATTTTATTATTTTAAATCATAGGAACTTATAGAGCGATACTCATATATATGAGGCATTCCACGCCATTGACAAAATGTCAATTTTTTTCCGAGAGTGGACAACTTTTTGACCGTTCGAAATGGCGTGGAATGCCTCATATATTGAAGTCTTGTTACTCACGTGAAACGGGCATATCTGCTTTCAAAACTGTCTCGGCGTTATGCTGCACTCCAATTATTTCAGAATTTTCCATTGTGACAGCTGCTCTTATCATTTCATCCTCCTCATCAGCCGCAGCATCAAAAAACGCCTGATAATCTGGCTTAAGTAATAAACAACCATGAATCAGTTGATCATCGCTCGTTTAGCTGATTGATCAATGATTATTTAAGAACTTATTTGCTTAATAATATATAAATTTTTAATTGCGTGAATACTTACTGCGTATTTCAGTAGCAATACCATGCGTGCATTGAGCATCATAAAAACCTCGCCGTTGTAACTCCTCAAACACACACGTTAATACGCGTAGCCCTTTGAATACACCCCGCGTATACGCCCTAGCGATTACACGCAGAGGTGTCCACCAAAGCACATATTTGAGACGACTTATGAGAGCGTTCTCAGGCAAATGTCGTAATTGCGCACACCACTGATTATTACACCGTCTGCGTAAATGAAGGGTGCGCAGTTTTACCATACGCAAAATGTTCAAAATACACTCGAGAAGAATAATATTATTGGCCATTGCGAGGCACGAGAGCGGAACAATAGTTATGTAGCGCGATCAAAAATGAACTAACGAGCTCGGGCTTTTTCAAAACGAATATAATATTCTAATATAAGAACGGCTATATCTGCATCTGTGTGTGTGCAGATCACATTTATTTTTTTGCTGATTTTGCATTTTTCGAAGATGCGGTCGAATCCTTATGTATGGATTAACGCGTATAAGCGCAACATTCCATGTATAATATAATAAAAATGAGAAATAAATTAAAACTTTGTGCGATGTTACATCCCGACATTTTCGAAGTATAAATTCTTTTGAATTTCAATAATTATTTCAATAATTACTTTAATACATTTGAATGATTGAATATTTGGAGATTGACGAATTGGTAGACCTAAAATTGCATTTTCATTTTATATTGCGTTTCACTCACACGATGCGCTCACTCTTGATTTCGTAGAACGGAATATCCGTTACAATAGCTATAATATAAAACTTGCAACTCGCGAGCTGTCGCCTCGCTCGAATCATTCGGCGATGCAACAGTTCGCGATCGTGAGAACGACAGAGTCCCTGGATTCACGCGGGTGCAAAACGACCATGTCAGGAGTTTTGCACGTGGAATGGAAATTTTAGTTCTGGAAAAAAAACCAGGAGCTGATTCCTCGGTCACTCGAGAGGGGAAAAATCCTTCTCTCGAGGCGACAGAGAAATCAGTCTTAGACAAAAATTAAAAGGGTTAACACCTAAGAGCTGAGACTCCGGGTCGTTCTGTGTCCTCCCTGCGCCGTGTCGTAAATCTCGTCCTCGTGTAGGCGGGACGAGTACCACATAGTGGGTTAGTGTGTCGCGAGCGCCCGTAAAATTATATCAATTATTCGAACTGTTTTTGACCGTTTTGATATTGCTAAAACTGTGAATCCGGAATCTCTGCTTCCTCCCTGCGTCGCGCTGTAAATCTGATCTGCGTGTAGGCGAGATCAGTATCGCATAGTGGGCTATTGTGTCGGGAGAAACCGAGTGCAACCGTTAAATTATTATTTACACTGATTGTGACTGTGACTGAAAGCATTGTAGGATTGAAGGCGGATTTAAGAAAGACCTCCTCAATCATCAAAGGAAACTTTGGATAATCAGCAAGGGTGAGCGAATCTGAGAATGCGTTTGGGTGTGGAGAATTAGGTTAGCGAAACTAGTTTTACATTTGTATTATTCCTACATTTTCATTTATTTCCAATTAATCGCTACGACTAATAAATTAGAGTTATTTCAACCGATTTCTATTATTTAAAATCATTATTTCAAACGATCACCCATCTCTTCGACGGGAGCGGGCCTGTATGGGACGAGGCAAGGCGCCCAAAAATCTAACGACGGTAAGTCTAGCGGGGAAAAATAAACCTCGCGTTACGTTCGTACGTAACTGCGAAAAAATGAAAAACAAAAAAGCGTGTGAATAAATAATAAATAAATTAAAATAGCTTACAAACAAATAGTGTAAAAAAAATCATCGCCTGAAAATTATAATAGTAGAAAAAACATTGCACGCAAATAATAAAGAATTATCAATTAAATAATAATAATAATAATAATAATAATAATAATAATAATAATAATAATAATAATAATAATAATACCACCCTTCTAGGCCTTAGTCATTACCACACACCGCGATACAATGCTTATCATCGCCCATTCCAGAGCGATTACTAGTTTCATGCAGACGCTACGCTGCACGTATCAATTTCACTCGTGTGCCCGTTGAGTCACGCGTGTCTCCAAGTTCACGGCCATCGAGGACTTGTAAAATACGATATGCTGGGGAGTAAGAGGCGAGGTAAGAACATTGTATTCGATGAGATGTAGCATCTCTTTTTTCATTATAACTTCATTAGCTTTTCGCCAGTGAAGTCTGTGTACTGTTCTCCGTTATTTTTTTATTCGTAAATTTTAAAGACGCGCGTATATTTTTTTCTTGTGTTCGTTGTTTCTCGTGATTTTTTTTTAAACTGAAAATTTTTCCGTGGATAAAGAGTGAAAAATTATTGTGAAAAGAAAATAATTATAAAAATAAAAAAAATATCGCGACAAAAACAATGCACGAAAAAAAAAGCGCGCATGATAAAAGTGAAAAAATAAGTGTAAAAATTGCGCGAAAGGAAAAACATTGTGCGAATGAAAAGAATCGCGCAAAATAATGTAAAAAATAATAATAATAATAAATTGTGAATAATAAGTAAAAAACATTGCCCGAAAATAGCGGTGAAAAAAACAACGCACGAAAATAATATAAAAATAATTATAAAATAAAAACTGCAACATTTATTTGAGCGGAAAAAATAATAACAAATTACATTGTGCAGCCGAGGAAGTACAGGTTCGTGAAAAAATAAAGCGCGCATGATAAGAGTGCGCGAAACAAAAAACAACGCACGAAAATGATGTAAAAATAATTATAAAAAATAATTTGGAACAAAAAAAGTGTGAAAAAAGATATCGCGACAAAAAACAATGCGCAAAAGAATAAAGCGCGCGTGATAAAAGTGAAAAAATAAAGTGTAAAAAGTAAAAACAGTGCGCGACAGAAAAAAACATTGCGTGAAAAAAAATTATGAAAAATAATGAATTGCGCGAAAGAAAAATAATAAATTAAAAATTAATTCATTTTGAAAAAGTGGGACAAACATTGTACGAAAAACGACAGAGAGAGAGGGAGAGAGAGAGAGAGAGAGACAACGAGCGATGAGTTATTAAAAAATTTAATTTCTACTCACGCACACACACGCACGCACGGGCGCACGCACATTTTTATATATGCGACGAATAATAATAATAACAATAATACCGCCGCTCTGGAGCACAGAGCGGTGGGGGGATTACCACTCTGGCGCGCGAAGTGGTGGGGAGGATTACCCCCACCACTTTTTCGCCAGAGTGGTACACCTACTACTAAGAGGATTTTTCCTACGATTATCTCGATGATTGGACGAGACTTGACGAGACTAAATTACCGAGTGAAGATAAATTCCACTTTAAACTGTATAACGTGGACATTACGGATGAGGATTGTGCCCATGCACGTGACGGTTGGAGAACATTCAAAATAAAAACTTTAGGTGAATATTCGGACTTGTCCCTCAAGACTGATATATTGCTTCTTGCTGATATTTTTGAAAACTTTCGATCTAACTGCTTGACGGCATACAATCTCGATCCACTGCACTATTACACAGTGCCAGGTCTTGCGTTCGATGGTATGCTCAAGTGCACTAGTATTGAACTCCAACTCTTTATTGACATTGATATGCTGTTATTTATAGCGCGGGGTATTCGGGGTGGTGTGGCTCAATGCTTAAATCGGTACGCAAACGCCAATAATCGGTATTTGAATTCCGACTTCAATCAAGACGAAGATAAGAGCTACTTGATGTATTTTGATGTAAACAATTTATACGGTGCAGCAATGAGTAATCCATTGCCCTATAGCTCTTTCGAGTGGGTTAAGAATTTTGATGCTAATACGATTCAATTGCTTCCCGATGACGATGAAATTATATATATATATATATTCGACGTTGATTTGGATTATCCCGAAGACATTCACGATCTCTACAGAGATCTTTCATTATGTCCCGAACATTATACACCTCCGGGCTTCAAACAACCAAAACTTATGACGACTTTATTATCAAAACAGAGATATATCATGCATTTTCGAAATTTGAAACAAGCTCTTACCCTCGGTCTTCGTATAACGAAAATTCATCGATCCTTTGAATTCACACGAAAAGCCCGGCTCAAAAAGTATATTGATATAAACACCGAACTGCGTAAAAAATCGAAAAATGAGTTTGAGAAAAACTTTTTTTAACTCATGAACAATGCAGTTTTTGGAAAGACAATGGAAAATGTTTGGCTATATCGGGATGTTGAGCTTGTGACAAAATGGAATGGACGTTCTGGTGCAAAGGCATTAATCGCAAAGACGACATTTCACAGTTGCACCGTTTTCGATCATGACATGGTGATAATTGAATCGAATCGAGTTAAAGTAAAATTTGCGAAACCAATGTACCTTGGGTTTTTAATTCTCGACATGTCGAAAATCCTCATTTACGACTTTCATTATAATTACATGGAAAAGAAAAAATTCGATCAAGGCAAACTACTTTACACCGATACAGTCAGTCTCATTTATCATATCACAACTCCCGATATATACAGCGACATGAAGGATGATTTGCACAAATTCAATACATCCGATTATGAGCCCGGCAAACCCTACAGTATACCATTAGCTAATAAAAAAATATTGGGACTGATGAAGGATGAGAATGAGGGAAAAATAATGGAGGAATTTGTGGGGTTGCGAGCCAAATTAAACGCCTTCAGAGTTCCAGTTGATGAAAAAGAAATAGAAACGAAAAAAGCCAAAGGCATTCGAGCAGCGACGTCAAGATCGATAAAATTTAATGATTATTGAGTGTCTATTCCAACATGCAAATGTAGAAAAAACTCAGCACTTAATTCGCAGTCGGAAACATAAACTGTTCCTCAGACCAAGTTGGCCCTCAGCTGGAATGACAATAAAAGAATTCTACTTCAGAATTCCACTGATACGCTACCATGGAGCTATGAGATTAGCGAGGATATGGACGAATGATGATAAACGAGGAAAAAACTCAAAAAAAAAGTTAAAACGGTTTTAAAAAGCTGTAAATATAGTAGTGTTTGAAAATTATACTAAAAATATAATATGTATAGAAATCTACGAATTTTAAAAAAGAAAAAAAACTCGAAAAAACATTAAAAAAGGTTTTTAAAAAAACTGTAAATATCATAATGTTTAAGAATTATGTTAAAAATATAATAATATGTAATAACAATTATATTTGATACGGCGTATTTTCAAAAACATTTTATAAATCTACGAATTCGGAATAAAATGGTATGCTCCTATTCGATCTCCCAACCATGTGTTTTTCATTTACCTCAAAATTTTTCAATAAAAAACGACATATACATCAATCATCGATACATCAATCGTCGATAATAATCATTTCGAAATCCTTTCTATCGCGAAAAAGCGTTCCTCGAGAAAGATAATAATCCAAAGTCTTAATTTCACAAATCAGCTTTATTGATCCATGTGTTATGGCTATCATCAAATCCCAACCATTTTACAAAAATTTCATCACCGCGCTTTCGTAGAACTTTGTCAATCAGATACATATCTGGACATCTGACTTTCAATAATTCTTGTTCGTAAGATCCACCGGCGATGGGCTCATTCTGATAATCTTTAATGTTATACGTCACAGGATTGGTCTTGTTCACTCGGCTAATGGTAAATATTTCCGTCGTCCAATTTGGGGTATAACCCTCCGCGAAAACATTTTATAATTTGCTTATCCGCACTTTGTCGCCAATTTTGAATTTTTTCCTTCTCAATGGTTCGCGAGTCTTTCTGAATACACGATGGAGCTTTTTTTTTAAATTTCCGGCATTAACATTTTTCGGTTTCATGCGAATAGTGCGATGCGTGGAATTATTATAGTCAGTGAGCAAACCAATGAAAATATTGATTCATTTATACTTGCCGCGTAAACTGAATTGCATCCACATTTTATTTTTCAATGTGCGATTGAATCGTTCGCAAATGGATGCCTTCAAATTGCTGTATTTTGAGTACATATTAATATTATATTGCCGCATGAGAGATTTAAAAACTGAATTATTGAATTCTTTGCCGCGATCAACGTGAAGTTTCATTGACACACGCCCCTCGCTGAGCATAGATTTCATAGCGTTCATCGTATCTTTGCCGTTCTTGCTTTTCATCGGAACGGCCCATGCATATTTGGAGAATATATCGATGCAGGTGAGGAGGAACTTGTGTCCGGAGTTTTCCTTCGCGTACGCTGTCATATCCACCAAATCGGCTTGCCAGGTTTCATCCAGACCGCGTATATCCACATAGCGACGTGGATAATTTCGTCGAGCAGGTTTATGTAGTTCCCCCACCAGTGCTTCTCTCTCCACCTCACGCATTTCTACGTCTTCGGAGCGTGTAATCGAGTATCGAGTTGCGAGACTAGATGTGTGGTGCGAGTCGCCAAATCTTGTACGGTCTGCACATTTGCATTGAGAGTTTTCGAAATATTTTGTATGCTAGCGTCAAGTCCTTACATCAGCAATGAATAACCCACTTTTATCTCTTTACGCAGAAATTTAATGTCGCTGTGTTATTTTTTATGCGACGCATTTAACGTGGCGACATCATTTGACTTTTCGGGATCGGCAACGCTGCACAGTCGTTTTCAATTTAAATCGTAATCACCGCTGGCGGTAGTCTTAAATCCAATACCCGGTCTACCAGGAGGACCACGACCGTTTCCGAGCACACCCTTATTCAATTGTCGTCCAAACACGTCAATGCTTATGTTGCGAATGTGCAGAACATTAGCACACAACGGATTAATAAATGATTTTGGCCGCACGCAACTCTTTGATTATCGATAAATTTCATTGGAGTGTGATAAATTTCCGGCAGCCTGCGATGATAAAAGTAAACATCCACCATTAACAAGCTTATTGGGATCATCCCAATAAATATAATTAATTTTTGCTGGTTTTTTTCGCGAAATCTTATATTTCGGCATACCTTTGCCGCTGTGTATTGAGCGGTCACATATCTTGGATATGTAATTTTTGAATTAAGTGCTATTATCCGCGCGTATTGCGCCCGAGGCTTTGTAATATTTCCGATAAGCATTTGTCTCCGTGATAATTTTTTCACACGCTCGCAAATCATCCGTGGTAAAATCAACACGCTGTTTTTTGAACAATAGCTCGACTAATCCAACGATTTTTGCATAATTTTTCTCCTTCACACGAATTCCGGAAGATGAGAAAAAATCTATCAGCGAATCGCCAATCATTAGCTTGTCATTGGCAAGGTTTCTCACACCGTACGCAACATCGAGGCTTGTTTTTCTATTCGAGCGCAGCAACGAGACATTGTGTCTCCTTCCGCTGACCGGAAGGATTCATCGAAATCATCTAATTGTTCCTTCATGATGCGCTCATTTTCTCCATACGCTACATTTTCATTTTCTTCTTCATCTTCTTTTGTCTCTTTTTCCACCACCACCTTCTCCTCCTCTTCTTCATCATCGTTGTCCTCTTCCTCGTCCTCCGTCTCCTTCTTCTACTCCTCACGTTTCACGCTATTTAGTTTTTTCTCGTTTAATTTCCCGCTTGATGGAGGATCTTTTGCGTGATACATTCACCAGCTTCTCCAATGGCTGCACTATCGGCTGGAAAACATCTTGCATCGCGTGCTCAGCATTGTCTCTGCCCAGCTTTATCATACGATGCTTTCGCCGTATAGCGTCGCTCGCTCGCACAATCTCGCGCAAAACGTCTTTTTCCTCGAGCACTTTCAGGTGCTGAGTCAACGATGATACTGTGCTGCCATCATCGTATGATACATTATTCATCACTCTGTGCTGAGAAAATTGTTAAAACCTCGCCTATATCGACACTCATTCATTTCACTATCCTTGTCAATCATGATAAATGCATACTTGCCGGCACGCCAACATTCCGAACACAAATTTTTAAATTTCTCATGCGGCATGTCAGTATTCACATGATCGTTGTACACATGTCGGAGATTCATTTCATCCTGCTTAAAGAGCACAACGAAATTTGTATTATCACGTATCAGGAGCTTGGGAATGCGTGCATATGTTTGACAAAGATAAAAACAATCGACATTTTGATGTCTTCCTATGGCGAAAAAGGTTCGAATATTGTCCTGTTTCTCGCACGCTACATCGTCAAAGATGAATATTGAGTTTGGGCATGCATCAGTCGGTGTAATCACTTGTTCGTGCTCGTTGAAGGGAAAATATTCGATATCGGGCACTGGTTTGAGCAAACGTGCGAGTAGCTTGTACTTTGGCTGCTTCAACGACTTTGAGTATTCATAAACATTTTCGAATCTCACGCCATTTGGACAAGTAATGAGACTGAATAATATATTAGTTTTGCCGCAGTTTGATGGTCCGCAGAATACCGCGCGAATGCTATTCGGCAATAAATGGCCGTGACGTTTCGCCCCCTTCTCCTCGCTCTGTTGCTCGGACACCATCTTGATAACGACTAACTCGGCAATAAGTATAAAAAAGCTTTTTATAGATGCATTAGTCAGTCGTGTAGTTACTCCTGTATGGACATGATCGTGCATACCCGTGGAGAGGCCCAAGAAAAGTGTGGCAGCGGTCTGGTAAACAGTATCATCAACAATCTTCCCGTTGAGCTGCATTTGCCCGGTTATCAGTATTGCGGTCCCGGCACAAAATTAGCAAAACGTCTCGCTCGAGGTGATCCTGGGATGAATCCACTAGACGCAGCCTGCAAACAACACTTACTGTTTAGGCAATAGCCTATTCGAAAAATCGTGAAAATCTCGGGGCGAGAAGTGAGGCTGATGGAGTATTGGCCGAAAAAGCTTGGAAACGAGTTTTGGCGAAAGACGCGAGTATCGCGGAAAAAGCAAGTGCTTGGGGTATAGCGACTATCATGAAGGGCAAGAGAAAATTCGGAATTGGTGCAGGGACGCCGAAGAAAAAGACTTCCGACCTTAAACGGATTATCGGTGGTACGAGAAAGACAATGAGTCATAGCAGTGACCCAAAGGGTATAATTACGTCAGCTTTGAAGGGTGCACGTGCTGCTGTAAAGAGGATAGGGGGTGAACAAAAATTGCGTACACCGCGGATCCTTCCGGTGCCGGGGAAAATTGGCGGTTTCCTGCCATTCCTCGTGCTAATATTTGCTGGTCTCAGCGCGGCTGGAGCACTGACGGGTGTCGCAGCGAGTATAGCAAAAGCTGTAAATGCTGCTCAGCTGCTAAACGTGAATTTAACGAGAGGAAACGACATAATAAAACAATGGAATCCATTGCATTGGGGAGGAGTTTGCATCTCAAGCCATACAAGAAGGGCCTTTGTCTTCATATTGGGTCAAAAAACTTAAAATAACGCTACCACCCTAAGCACTCACCGACGCCGATATTATCAAGTTCGCGAAATCCATGAAAATTCCCCATCTTTGTGGAGTTTTCATGCGAAATAGCTTGCCCGAGGGTGGGCTGTGCGTGATTCAGCGATTATTAATCTCGATATGTGTAGTGGACCAGGCACACATTGGGTCGCATACACGAAGATCGGATGCAAAGTCGTATGCTTCGACAGTTTTGGTGATCTTCAACCACCATCCGAACTCATGAGATATCTCGCTGTGCGTGGCATTAATTATAATTATATACGATGTCAGAATTACGACACGATTAAGCTGTTTCCTCTGCAAACAGCTTAATCGAAAAGACATTTATAGCCTATATAAATGTGCATCGTGATGAAATCAGTATCAGTATCGCGCGATCAGCATGGCTGATAGTTTCACCCTGACAATACCGGGGACATCTTCTATCCTCGAGGCGCAATATATTCCTCCAATTGAACTTGACATGCACAAAAATTATACTCTCGGACTCGTTGAGCTGCTAACGTTTAATTCTTTTCCCAACATAGACGCAGGCAATGATAAATTTTACGTTAGCGATGAGATAGTAATGATACCCACCAGCAGCTACGAAATTGAAGATATTGAGGCATACTTGCAGTCAGAGTTGACCGGTAAGGACATGAACATTACAATTAAACCCAATAACAATACGCTGCGAAGTGAAATTGTGTGAAATCACGATGTAAATTTTGCACCCGATGATTCAATTGGATCTCTATAGGGATTCACCCGGTGCATCCTCGATGCCATTAAAAACCACAAATCTGATCTTCCGATGGCCATTCTGGAAGTGAACGCTTTGCGTGTCGAATGTAGCATCACAGCAGGTGCATATATAAACGAGCAAAAAGTCCATGCACACAATTCACGAATTTTTTCCACTCGCACCACCGGGCTATAAAATCATTGAAGTTCCCTCGCACGTCATTTATCTGCCAATAACAAGCAAGACAATAGATCATATTCAGCTTCGAATAGTAGATCAAGACGGTGATTTAGTCAATTCTCGTAGTGAGGTTATAACCATACGATTGCACATCAAATCCGGATGATGGGTATAGTTTTTAATAGAACAACAACAACGTCAACTGTGAATAATAATAAGATACCATGGGTAAAGGTAATCAGTCGTCGAACTACATTCAGAGGACTAACACCTCAAAACGCGCAACTTTTGAAGAGTCTCGGCCTTCACGTTCGTGGCAAAGAACTGTAAAACATTACTTTTTCTGTGTGCTTTAGGGAAATTTGAATTTAAATATAGGACAAAACCAGAACGCCATGCTCTACGAAATGTACGCAATCTTTCAGAACGCGTATTATGGCAAAGAGGCGGAACCATGGCTCGAAAAGACTGAATTTCTTAATTACGCGCCTCTCGTCGTTATTGATTGTTCGAAACAGAACGATTCACTCAAGTCCGGACCTGTCGATGTGCGCCTTGAATTTGAAGCAAGGGCTAATTTTCCCGCTCAAACATCCACATATAGTTTGATTATACATCGTATAGTCGAGTATAGCCCGCTGAGCGGTGGCGTGAAAAATTACTATAAAATCTAATTCAGAGCGCGACTGCGGGTTAGTCGTTGCCGAGATGGACTTTATCGTAGATCTACAGGGCTTCAAAAGACCCATCAACGAGTTTGTACTGAAGAAAATATCAATAATTGCCGTCGATCGCAACGTGGAACCCTTGACTCTTCACATCAAACCAACGACACCGTGGACATCTCTACCAGCAAAGAACAAGGCGATTAACGCATGGCTAGAACGAAATTATCATGGACTGAAATGGAATTCCGGCAAAATATCGTACAGTGCAGCTGTGAAAAAGATTCGAGCGAGCTTGGGAGTTGCTCGCATAATTTACGTCAAAGGACTGGAGAAATCATTCGGCTGTCGAAAGTAATCGATCCCTCGATGAATATTATCGACATGGAGACCTTGGACTGTCCATCACCGCAACAATTACCGAAAATTGCACCAAATACGGGTTGCTCGCTGCATTCGTTCGACTCAAAGTACAATTGTGCTAATGCAAACGTAAAATCGCTGAAAAAGTGGTTAAATGTATACCAGGCATTGTACGAACGCGGGATTTTTTAAATAAAGATAAACTTATATTTTGTCGATAAATCATGTCTTCTTTGTTTTGTTACTATTCGAAGCGTGGAAAAAATCGATACATACAATTTTCCTCAATAGCTGGTTTAACGAACAATGTAGATGATTTTTTTTCTTTTTTAAACTTAAAATAATTTTTTTTTCACACTTTCAAGTCCTTGTTATGTTTTTCACGTATATTGTTCGAGGTGGAATTCACTTTCCATCATAACAACGCAAAAATCGTAGTTTTTTCTTTTCAATAATGCGGGCTTCTCTGATGTAGTGATGGTCCAGCAGCGATATTCTCAAATGTATAATGATGAGATGATTCCGTTGGATAAAGTCGGATGACATGGTGGATCGATAATTTTTCCTCACATTTGTTTGAATTCAATGCTGTTGTACTTTCCACCAGAGTAGTTCATGTACAATTGACCATTGTGAGCGGCATCCATCATTGTCGTCAATACGTCGCGATCATCGTCAAAGGCTTTTGCGATCCTAGCCCGAAGGAAGATGGAAAACTCATCGCTGACGTCCACAACGATTCTCTTGCCGAATTTAGTCTCTGCGACTCTGATGTCAGATATTTGATAATCTGATTGTTGAATTGGCTACGTCAACTCTTTTATCAGCAGAAATTCGCCCATTTTTGCCACTTTGTTGATTTTCGTGAAATCCATGTCGATTGATGTAAGTATTCTTCGACGATGATGTGATAAATTTCAAATCAGATCGCGTTCGGATGACTTTTTTAACTTCATCAATTTCTTTTATCAGCAACTCTAGGCGCGTCTTGAGTTCACGACGTTGAGATGACATTTGATCGCTGACTATGATGAAGCTTGATTCACCATGCACATTTTCTCCACCACCAAATTATTCCGCCCCCCCCCTCCCAAGCAACAGGCGACGAAAAATCAACGCTTTTCTTCGGCCTCGATACTCTCCTTAGTGTCTGCTTTCTCCGTCTTTTCTTTCTCCTCCTCCTCCTCCTCTTTCGCCACCCAACAACATTGAATGCAATCTCGTCGTGAGGGTGGGGGGCTATGAGATAATTTCCTCATCTTCGCATAGATGCTCGGGTAAGCGATCCCACAACGAGTTAATATCTTGCGGATACAATACTAAAATGATCTATTTTGGCATATATTTTAAATCACTATGTGTCAGTGCTCTCTTCAGTTCCCCCCTTCTCCGCCGTTTCCTCTTTCGCCTCCCGACGACAGCCAGCGAAATTTCCTCCTAAGGGCGCCTTAATTTCTTCCGAATGAAACATTTCCTCATCTTCGCGTAAATGCTTGGGTAAACGATCCCACAGCCAGTAAATCAATCGCGGATACAATATTAAAATCATCTTTTGACGCATATTCTGAGTCACTACGTGTCAATTCTCGCGCATCTTTCGGAGGATAATACACTCGACCACTTGAATCCATTTTAACAGCAAGCGACACACACACACACACACACACACACAATGACGGCAGAGGACTGACTGAAATTTATTCTCAATAAAAATGAGAATTAGCCGATATGATTCTCGATGAAATTCACGTCTTAGCCTGATCTTTCTATCATCCCAATTGTTTATCTTAAAATATCAGAAGGCATGCCAACAAAAATTCCACGAACTCTCTCTGCAACGGACGACGAAAAACTCAACGCTCCTCCTCTTTGTTCTCATCAGTTTTCGCTTTCTTCGCCTTTTCCTCGTCTTCGTTCTTTTCTTTCGCCTCCCAACAACATTTAACGCAATCTCGTCGTGGTGGTGTGGGACCATCTATGCGAGTTTCCAGCATATCAAGCGTATTCCAATGTTTTACGCACGGTAGACATGAGATTATTTCTCTATCCTCGCGTAGATGCTGCGGCAAACGATCCCACAGCCAATAAATATTTCGCGAATAAAACATTAAAATTACCTCTTTCCACATATATTTCAAGTCACTATGTTTCAATGACCACGCTGCTTTTACGGGGTAATACCCATGCATACTCGTGTCCATTTTACTGGTAAGCGGATCAACCATTTCAACGGGCGGTGAATCGACTAAAATATTTTTAATTGTGAACCGATTATCGTCTATGCAGCTATGAGTTGACAATATCTGCATGCGTCGCGACGAAAGAAGTCGGACCACGTTTGTATACACTTGTATACATCATAAATTTGACACTCGACACTCTGCGCGTGAGAGCGTGACCGAGCGAGAGCGAGAGAGAGAGAGCGCGAGCGAGCGAAAGAGAGAGAGAGAGCGCGCGAGTGAGAGAGTGAGAGAGAGAGAGAGTACGTGCAGGTCGACGCCATCGGCAACGCCATCATCTAACGCTTCCTTCAAAAAAATCCCAAGACTCCCCCCCCCGGCAAGCCAACCACCTGTCACCCACCACCCACTGCCCATGAGCCGCCAACCACCCGCCACTCACCACCCACTGCCCATGAGCCACCCACTATCCACCACCCACCATCCGCGAGCCACCCACCGTCCGCGAGCCACCCATGATTCACGACGCGGTTTGTGTCTCAGCTAAGTAGTTCGAGTCTCGGCTAAGTGGCTCGAGTCGCAGTTGAAAAAGATCGGTAAATTTCGGGCTAGGGATCTTGGGACAGACCCGGTCCTATTACACTACTTCGGCCACCAGGGGAAATGCATACAAGAACGCATTTTGTGTGTCTATGCCAAGATGGTCTCTATGCTTTACGTGAAAGTGATATACGCTTGTTTACAATCATATGAAGAAATTCTGTCGGTGAGAAAACAGTCTTTTTGGGTTAATAATGGTGCTTTCATGCAAAAATTATTCACTTAGCGGCGTCTAATTAGATTAAAACTTCGTGGAACATTTGTTTACAATCATATACGGAAATTCTTTAATTTAGAAAAGATCCGTTCGTAAGCTTTCAAGTTTCAACTGCATACCGACATAAAAAGCTTTTATTTTTTGCTAAAAAATATAAAAAATTCTATGTTAGAAGTGTTCGAATGACTTGAAACTCTTGGAATAGTTTACATGTGTTAAAACAAAAGTAAATGGTGAAAATTAAAAAAAATCGTTCACATTTTTCCGTGCAACGAGTGAAAAATGGAAAAAAAGTTATTTTTGATGAAATTAAATTGTTCAAAAAACTGTGAAGACTTTAAATTCTAGATGACACTTCTTTGTGGTCTTATTAAGGAAGTCTATCGGTTACAAAAACATTGGTTCACAGGTTGCGGAGATCTGACTCCGAACGGACACAAAAATGTCTTTCTGCTGAAAAATTGATGTTTTTTTCTGAAATTCCATATTCAACATTGTCTGAATGGATTGAGTCAAAAAAGTTTTCGAGACTATAGTAAAACAAAACTGTGCTATGAATTTGAACCGTATCCGTTCATGGATTGCTGAGTTATGAGCGCATACAGACGCCTGAGGGGGCACAAAATCCGAAATGTAATTGTTTTGATATAATATTCCAACATATGTTGGTAAAAAGTTTGTATGGTTGTTTTCATAAGAAATAGGTTTTTGGAAAGCAATACTAATAGGCACTTGTCATAAATAAGTAAGTGCCTTAACGAGGTAATTGCGATTTGTGAAGATCATTTTATTAAAGAGGTAATTTATTAAATACTTGCAACCACGGTAATTCACTATTGAGGTGGTTATATTTTAAAAAACTATTATTATAGTAATAAATTATAAACAAGTAATATTAATTGATAAAATACTGGATAAATATTTTTCAATAACAAGCTTTCTAATCATTTTGAAATTTCACTCACTATTTTGATAATTAAGGGGGGTGAGTCAGCTAAAATGAATAAAAAATCGATTTTTTAAATATTTTTTTTTACGTTCTGTGATATCTTTTGCACCTATTTCTCAAACCATAAGACATTTTTTGAAAAATTGTTAAGTTGAGGACCAAAATATAAAAAAGTGTACTAAAAATAAATAAACTATTATACATTTTTTAAAAAAATCTAAAAATTTTTGTACATGGCACGTTCCACGAATTCTGGGAGAATGATTCTGGGGAAACCCAAATTTGTCTAATTTCACGCGTCATTTATGCGTTTAATTTTGTTCCTAGAACATTTTCGATGAAGGTATTTTTTTGTAAAAAACTGTAAATTTTCAAAAAAAAAATATCAATTTTACTCTATCGATCTACCTTATGACTAAAAATTAAGTTTATTTCTTTGAATCGCGTTTTTCTGTTTTCTACCCGATAAAATGGTCATTTTTTTTTTAAGCTGAGACTTTTTTATATAGATTTAAGGTATTTCAGAATTGGGACTCCTATAGGAACAAGGCGAGAACAATTTATTTGAAAACAAAAATTACATTTCCATGCTAAAATGTCCGAATTAGCCATTTTTACGAAATTTTAAATATCGTATACATCTAAAATTGTCATGTTACTCACAAAAATCATTTCCCTAGGAATATTAATGAAAATCGTGAAATTAAAGACTCAACAAGAATATGAAATTGGATTATCCTATGAAATATCTTTATTTTTTCTGACTCCTCACAGTCACTGTATTTTTTGCATATAATTATATTTTTTTTACTGATGATGGGGCTGTGTTATGGAATTGTTTTGTGACTTTTATCGTTATAGCCTCCTGAAATCGATCATTCAAGAAATTCGCCGTTGTGGCAATAATTATCATTTGTGCAGTAAACAGTGTAAACATTAGGCATACTAAACACGAATAATACAATTTACATCAATCTTTTTATCCTTTATACAAATTTGTGAAACACACATTGTAACGGCCCTGCAGTGCCCAAAAATATGTTCCCCCGCTGCAGCCGCGACACCGAGGTACGTCACGCCGCATCGTGGTTCAGAACGGCCGAATCCCTGGCCAAAAGTCGAAATATGAAGGTTGAAAAATCGATGTTTTTGAAATGGATTCTTGTAGAGGGGGGTTCGGGGCATTTAGATCGCATAAGCAGAGGTCACAATATTGTATACCTGTTTTCCTGCGACAGTCGTAAGTTGCCTCTCGACGGAACACGCGCGCGGCGCTTCAGTGACCAGTTTTACAGTGCTCCAGAAAATCATACATAACTTTGCAAAGACGTGTCCGATTCCAATTTTCCAAAATGGAAAACTTTATGAAGGTATGCAGAAACATTTTATTTACTTCAATGTTCGAAAATGTTTGTTGTTATTTATGAAACGTTATGCTGAAGGTAGTCGTGATTTTCATATTTGTTCGCTTTTTTAAAAATACATTTGTATCGATACAAAAAAATTTTAACACATTTTAACGCTGGCATTCACAGGGACATGTTTGTTGAACTATATCTATTAATGAAATTTTCAAGAATTCGCTGCTAGAAAGTTGCCCTTTTTGAATAATATCGATTTTAGTGTTATCGTGCACGCTGTCGTGCGCGTTACGCACTGTGACTAATGGCGATACTTTTCGCTTAACTATCTATACCTGAGGCTTAAAAGGTCCCATGTATAGAGGGTTTTTCGTAGATGTTTTCGATCTTTTTCTAAAGTATTGTGGAGATAAGTACGGTATATTATTGCAGCGGTATTCCATTGTGAATAAAGATTTTTAATAAAACTCCAACCATAATAAATATTTTTACAAACATATCGAAATATGTTTACAAATATTATTTCAAACATTGTTCATGATTGTAGGATTGCTCGTAACATTTTGACGTTACGTACAATATATATACCATCTATATACTAGACTGTTTCATTTTTCAGCTGTTTTTAAATTTTCCATCTCACGGATCAGAAATTTAGGGACTCAAGTGTAATGTGATGTTTCGCGCAAGGAACACGCTGTCAAAAAATATCTAAAGGTCTCTGAATCGGGTTTAAGGTCACATTGATGGTCACCTCTTAGGGTTGACTGACCGGTTGCTCCTTCCGCGAGATCATATATGATGTGAAATGAAAAGGTATTATATGAAACAAATTCAGAAAAAAATGTTCAAATTCGAAGAATGGCGAAATTTTTTCTATTTTTTTTCAATACTCTCTCATGCTGTAACTTCTCAATTTTATAATGCAATGCACCACGTGAAAGGTCAACTCTGACAGTCAACTGGAAGAGGTGACTCAATCGTCCTCAAGGTCATATTTTGCACGATTTTTTTAAATTTTTTTATACAACTTAATTTTTTTAAACAATGTAGTCTTAAAAAAAAAAAAATTCTGCAAAATATGATCTTGAGGTCGATTGAGTCACCTCTTTCAGTTGACTGTCAGAGTCCACCTTTCGCGTGCTGCATTGTATCATAAAATTAAGAAGTTACAGCATGAGAAAGTATTGAAAAAAAATAAAAAAAGTTTCGCCACTCTTCTCATTTGAACATTTGTTTTTTAAACTTGTTTTTTCACTTTTTATTTCACATGATACATAATCTCGCGGAAGGAGCAGCCGGTCAGTCAACTCTAAGAGGTGACTCATCAATGGGACTTTAAACCCGATTGAGAGACCTCTAAACATTTTTTGTCCGCGTGTTCCTTGCGCGAAACATCATATTACACTTGAATCTCTAAACTTTTGATGCGTGAGATGAAAAATTGAAAAAAGCCGAAAAATGAAACAGTCTAATATATAAACTATATACACCATATATATGTGTCATTCCCTATCAATTATAAAATTCTACTTAAATAACAAAATTTTTGAGATTTTACGGAAGATGGGATTCAAATAACTTCTTATTAAAATTTTTTTTTTCATTTTTGTTGTTTCGTCATTTTGATCTTTTTTTCTTCTATACCCACAATCGTTTATTTCAATTATGTTAAAATAATTGATTTAAATTCTTGCACATATTGCCTTAGTTAATTAGAATATTGACATTAAGAATTACAATTTTCATTTAAAAAATGAATAAAGTGCAAAACCTACCTGAATTGTAATTCTTAATGTTAATTATTATAATTTACAAAGGTAATATGAGAGAGAACTCAAATTATTTATTTTAACATCATTGAAGTCAACTATTGTAGTCATAGAAGGAAAAAGATCAAAATTACGAAAAAAAATCGAATTTTTTTTTATAAGAAGTTATTTGAATTCCTTCTTCGGTAAAATCTCAAAAATTTTGTTTTTCTATGTAGAATTTTATAATTTTCTTTAAAAATAAATCAAAGGTGTCGCATTGAAACAAAATCCAATTTTTTAGCTTAATTTAGCTTAAAATGGCTGATTTTTTTTTAATTTTTTCAATTTTCAATACTTTTCTCAAAAAGGACATGAAAAAACAAAAAAAATGACCTCCAACCAAATTAGAATATCTTGATTATTCTAGAAATTATGATTATCGTAAGAATATTGTTTCAAAAATCAATAACTTCGATATGGTTTAAGATATTATACTTCCTTTTGCATGAATGATAACATATTAAAAATAACATAAAAATAATCGAAGGGGCCACCGACAAAAAGTCGTTGAATTGATAGGGAATGCCACATATACAATATAAATACAATATATTGTAATGGCATGTGCCGAATGCTGGTATCAGGAGACCAGTGGCACGGAGGAAGTGGAGAATCGGTGAGCACGGGCCATGGGATCGTCACCGAATGATCTTCACGCCCCCCCCCCCCGACGCAACTCACACTCCTTCCCGAAGAGCCCACATATCGCCACAATCCGGATTCAGACAAAGGGAACAGCTCCCTTCGATCATCGAGGGACTACGTGGTCCGCAAAAAATCCCGCGACCACAGGATTGCGAATGACAATACGTCACGCAATCGAAGGTTCGAGAAACGTCTCGAACATTCGATGGAAGCTTAAGGAAGGGGCAATACCGCTGTTGCCACGCAGGATGATATAAAAGCGTGCCCAAAACCACGTGCGGCACTCTACTTCGAACTCATCAAGTTTGAGTCACGGCATCGAGCTTTGCTCGATATTTCTCCATTTTCAGTGCGATCTCATTTCGAGAGCCTTTTCCACGTGAAGCCCCCACATTGCGTTGGGAAGTTGGATCGTGAAATAAGGATAGTTTTGCGTTGCTCCACGCCTTTTTTTCTTGATCAATTCAACATTCGACATTTACGACATTGTTCACCAATCTATTCAATAAATCTTGTTCTCGCAAGGCGCGTGGAGCCGGGCAGGTTGGCTAGCCCAGAGACGCGTTCTCTTGGAAACCGATTCCAATTATAAATTGAGTGTACAGCTCCACCGTGGCGCACTTTGCAACCGTGGTGAATAGATTCATTTTTACGCAAAAGCTTAAATCCGCGGCTACAATAATTTGTCGAGGGCCGCTTAATCTCCTTCAGAGGAGTTATAATTCCATTCATTTCCAAAATCGAGTGTAAAGCTCCACGTAGGCGCATCGCGCTTCCTGCGTGAATACTTTAAATCAAAATCGTAGCAAAATCATCGGCCACGATTATAATATCGTCAGCGTGCCGTTGAAATAATTCAATTCTTACAGGGAAAATCTTTAAAGCAAAGCGATATCATTTCGAAATTAAATTCCGTGAGAGAGAGCTTCTGTCTCTCTCACGCGTCTCATCGCGTATTGTATCCGCGAGCGGATTAGCGTAGACACGAACACCAGCGTGCGACATGCACACACACACGTATCAGACATTCACGACGTGCTCGCTCTTTCTTTTGCATCCACACAACGAAGATCTTCGCTACACGAACACAGACATCTACCGTATTCCCTTTAAATTCTCGATAATCCTTCCTGATCCAGTCGAGTCCTAGGAAACATTATTTTTGCACCTTTCACGGCTTAGCCGACGCCTAACACAAGAAAAACTCTCTTGATCACCAAACTCGCTTCACAAGTCCCATAGTCAATTTGCCCTTGTTTTTCGAGATTTGCCCCTTATCATTTATTTTTCATCAACGTCTTGCTTCACAAGCATTGCTAGGGCAGACCCTAATTACTCTTTCAGTCCTTATGATGAGAGGTCTGACTTTCTAAGCATGCCGTAACGCGCTGCATGAAAGATTACACCAAATCTGAGGAACGTTTGAAATAAATTTAATCTCTATCACATTATTAAAGTCCTCTCAGGCGTGGATATCTGGAAATATATTTCACACCACGTTATTCCCGGGGCCTCGAGGACCCGAACACATCTGTCTCTCTTTCTCGCGCTCGGCCGAGACGAAGAGAGCAAAACAAAAACACGTGAATTTCGAGCGTACGAAATAAAAGAAATTTATTTGGGAATATTTCCAACCGCTCAAATTCACGAAACGTTTCAATATATACAACTTTTTTAATTTTAACAGGATAAACATGCGAAGAATCATTTGTACGCGCAGACAAATATTCTTGGCCCTACATAATGAATGGAGCTTGAAATTTGACAAACAAGTAGAAGTTCTGGACAAATATTTTACCGAATCAGAAGGATGTCCTCTTGCAATTTCAATTAATGAAATGATAATCGTGAGGAATCCCAGTAAACACGTTTCATTACAGCAATGTAACCAGGAAGTTACAAGTGACATAACCGATGTTACACTTATGTTACGTAACCGCTATGTAGCATGTAAGTAACATGTTTATGTCACATCTGATATCTTCACGGTATCTACGTACTATGTACCGATGTGACGTTACAGTCACATTACCAAAACGTGTAACAGGCATGTAATGTAAGTGTTATGGATCGTTGCTACATTACAGTTCTATAACTAGCATTTGTAACGATTACGTTACATGCATGTAGCGTAATGTACGTAACAATGCTTATGTGTAGGTTATACAATGTAACGAGAAATTTAACCTCCACACCAACGCGAGTTCCACGATACGATAGCCAAAATTGTCCTAACTGAATTTTCCAGAATATTGATCCTTTAAATTTTCCCTAAATGACGCGAATGCCGAGCGGAGGTTGTGCGCCAGGTGAACGACGCATTACGCCGTCCACCATCGACTCGAGAGCCGATATTTTTTTCCCTTCGCCGGCGAATTAAGAACGTCAAAGAACCGCGTTCGGAAAATGAGACCCTGGCTAGTCGGCCAAACTACAACTTATTTCTGGTAGAGGGGCGGGATCTTGAATGAATAAAAATATCGACGATACGAGAATTTGATAAAATGTCAAATTTTTAATCTCGGGATCCACCGTCTGAATTACGGCGACGTACAGAAGATCGTCGAGTACAATTCGTGCGCAAACAAAAATACAAAATAACGGCTTACAAGCCAGACAAAGAAAACGCAGTAACAAAAAAAACTGAAATTAACCGAACGTGCTACCGTACGAAGTACGATAATTTTCGAAACGCGATATCGAGTCGAACGAGCAGAAAGAAATTTCACAACTAAATAATCAATAGTCCAAATTCATTAACGTACGATAAATAGTGCAAATAAAAATAATTAACAAACGATAAATAGTCCAAATTAATTGACAAACAATAAATAGTCCAAATTAATTAACAAACGATAAATAGTCTAAATTAATTAACACAATCGCGCGCGATGCCGCACGAGTCCATCGAGACTAGAATAGCACGGGATAAAACACGAAAATAATTGAGGTTTGGCGAACCTTACGCGGCAACCACGATCTCGAGGACCACCTCGAGATAATCTCACGACAACCACGATCACGAGAATCGTTCCAAACGCATGCGATAACCACGATCACGACGACCGTCCCAGCGCCACGATAACCATGATCACGAGGACCGTCACAAAATTTCCTAGCCAAACTCGATCAAAAGACCGACCAAACGGGCAGATTGCCAGACCTCAATTACGATAACGAAACTCACGCGACACCGGCGAAACGCAAGATTCCCTAATCTGAACCCACCATCCCGATAATAATAATTCCGATAATAACGGTAATCACTCTAATAATAAAATAATGAACTAAACAACCAGGCGCAAAGAAATCGGTGATATTAATCACCCGGAATGAACAGAAAAGGTTACGATACGGCTGAGCGAACAATAATGCGACGATAATCCTTCCGCAACACAATATACAGACTAAATTGACTATAATCGACACCCGAAATGAATCGAATACGGTTACACAGCCAAATTAATGACAAAGGACGGCCACACGGCCAGATAACCGAAAGTAAAAGCCACACGGCCAAATGTAAGGAAAGAATTATCGTCGGGACGAAGTAATAGTAGGATGGGCTTACCGAATCTCTGCCGACGAAAAAGATGCACACTGAATATAATAAAAGAACTTTGGAAAGATAGAAATATTCGCAACGCGTGTCACACTCGAGAATCTCCGGAGAGCAAGTGACGATCCAAAATCTATGCGCGCTCGCGTAGGTCGATGGCTCCCCTCTCTTCAGCCCTTCGGTGGTGACGAGACGTCTTCGCTGATTTTCGGCGACGCTCGTCAATCTCGACGCCGCACGGGGGTAACGCCTATTTCTTCAGTTCACGGATACTTTCTACGTACGCGCAGGACTCCCGAGTTACGTGAAAAGCCATGGCCAATGGCTCAACACGTGGGTAGTGTGTGCTCGATCAGCCTGCCAATGATTGGACTTCCGACTGCTCCTTCGTCGCTCTCCCGGTAGTGATTAGCGCTGCGCCCGTGCAGTCTTCCCCAAAGAAGCCGGTACCTGATCCAGGCGAGGGTGACGTTCTGCCCGCGGGTGGCGGTGGCCCCCGACTCAGCCCGTGCGAACGACAACCATGCGACGACACCGTCAAAGCCTCACGCGTGGCTCAGGCCCATAACCCCAACCGAAACGAGGCGACGGTTGAACCCGTACCACGACAGCCCGGACTACAGCAGGCTGGTCCAGCGCCAGGCTGGGAAGTCGTGGGGAGGAGGGTGACACGGTAATATATCGGCCCATTTTCCAGCACACGCCTGCTAAATCGAGGAAACTTCGAAGACAGCCACCGTAAATTAACTAAAACCCAAATAACCAAAATTCTCGGGAGATGATCAATTTCCTGAGCACCTAACAAATGAAGCCGATCACGGCGCGACAGCCAACGCTGAATAATAATAAAAATCCGACAACCTGAGTCGAGAGATCCCACGTGGAATAAAATAAATTACGGTGAAACCACACCAACACTAACACAATGAGACAAATGAACGATACTAAACTGAATAATTATAACAACAGAAGAAATGACCAATAATCACTCAAATAATCACACAATGAAATGATTGACTAATAATAACATGGGCACGCCCAATTAAAATACCCAAAAACCATTAAGAAAACGTAAACGCGATTAAATCACAACCAAACGTAAGTCCCAAAAATACGTTGCTCGACAACCCACCAAACCTCAACCTATAATCCACAGCCTTCCTTGCTCCTCTGGAGACTGCTGAACGCGAACACGCGTCGTCCCAGGGTCGTAAGCCCGACTCGATGCACCGCAAAGTCTCGCGCATGTGTGACGAACAAAATGTTACGTCACAACAAATATTATGCAACGTTAAATATTGCAGTTACATAATTCGCAATGCACACGTTTCATCACAGCAACGGGCACCGGGAACCGGTAAAGTCCAATATATTATCGATGTCGGCCTCCTCGATTAACATTCAATTGTTGGAACATTACCCGCGTCCTGTGGTCACGCAGTCCTATAGATTGCTATAGACTAAAGACTACATATTTTGACCAGCTCACCTATGGTGAGCTGGTCAAAATATATTGCTTCGGTGACGCAATCACTACAATATTGCAGTAATATAACTGCAATGTAATATAAATTACTGATTGCGAGTAGGAAATTGTAACTTACCCCACGCAGCACAAAAGTCAGAAATAATTCCTGGCGAACTCTTGTTCAAGATTACTTCTAAAGTACCGCGTATGATATCTCGCAGACGTTAGTCTGAAGAAGTCTCCGAGAAAAATGTGTTGAAAGTTTTAGCTCTATCTCCCTCGCACTCGGGAGAGCGGCAAGGCGGGGGAGGGGGTTAACCCTCCCCTCAATGGCAGGCTCCGACCCTCTCTCTCGCTCTCACAGGACCCCTATAGGCGCTCTCTCTCTCGCACTCACAAGAGCGAAATAGCGCGGGGGGGGGGGTTGTTCAGCCTGGCCTTAAGGATGTTGAGTCCCAAATGGCAAATGATGAGAAAATTCTGAAAATTTGGTATGTTTTTGGATGAAGTATTTAAAAGGTCGTGCAAAAAATTCACGACGATTTTAGGAAGCTCGTTATCGCGAAAACTTAACATTAACAAATTAAATTAAATTAAATGTAGTCTTATAGAAACTAATATAACTTTGCGGTAAGTTTTTTTTCGACTTCTCAATTTTTTTATATTTACAATATATTGAAAGCAACGGAAACTAAGCAAAGTTTATTGATAAATATCTTTTTTATTTGTTCAAAAAATTGTTTTGATCAAAATGTTAATTATTTAATATCGAGCTTCTCAATCGTCGTAGAATTTTTACACTTCTCAAATACTTCATACAAAAACATACCAAATTTTCAGTATTTTCACATCATTTTTCATTGTAACCCTTAAGGAGGTTGAAGTAATGATGATTGAATTCTGAAAATTTAGTATGTTTTTACATGAAGTATTCAGGAGCTCGTGTAAAAATTTCATGACGATTCAGAAGCTAATTATTGAGCAATCAATATTAAGTTTCATAGGGACTCAACATCCTTAAGAGATCTTCGGAACGAATATTAAAAACTTATTAGAAATCGCATATCCAGATGAACTACGTGATAATATTTGTTTGGATACATATCGAAACCGCTTAAACTCTGCGATTTCACCACTGATATATCATATAAGTAAAGAGAATTCATAAATAGTCGGTGGCGTGTTATGTTCTTAGATAGGATAGATGGGCAGGTCGCAGGTTCGAATCCCGGTGGAGGCAGATGAAATTGAAATGGTAAAATTGAGTTTTTTCTAATTTTTTTAATGCAGTCGGTCCAGTAGCTATGTAAATAAATAAAAAAACGTATTAAACATTTTTGCAAACCATAGAAATAGGAAAAAAAATAATTTTTAATACTTTTAAAGAAACCCTCAAAAAGTTATCTTGACGATGTCTTCTGAAGAAATCTCGAAATAGTAGTCTTTACGATATATTTTCGGAGAAGTCTGAAAAAGTTATCTTCAAGACAACTTTTCGCAGATATCAAAATCATTCCTCAAAGTGGCGCATTCGACTACTTTCTGAACTCATTAAGATGGCTTTCGGAAAATGTATTCGGATGTCCACATCTTACATAAAAAATTTACAGCGATTCATCCAGGCGTCATATTGCCGTGTTGGACATGTAACTAACATGTAACATCTAGTTAACATTACCTGTGTTAGATTCGGTTACATTGCCGTTACATTGCCGGTATAGGACTGTGTTTCGGACAGCAACACATAACTGCGGTATAACGGTTGCATTCGACGTTACGTAACCTGCAGTACTTATGTGTGGGAAATCAGAACTAACGTGGAACTTACATGTAACATCTAGTCAACATTACTTGTTACTGTTACGTCCCGCGACTTTCGGGATTTCTCATCGTCCACGGGTTTACCGATATCGGGTAATTCTCGAGGAAAAATGCGCATGAGAGAGGAACACGGTCGAGGCGAGGATCTATCCTTACGGTGGTCATATTCCCACCAATTCTCGAATTACAGGCTATAGCGACAGCGTTGACGCCTCACGCATCAACGCATACCATCAAGGAGAATTTCGAGCGAAGTAATTATAATGCCGAAAGGAAAAATAGTATATCAAATATATTAAACATCCGCGGAGATATGGACTCCGGGAAAAATAGCGATAGGCCTTTGTGGGGCCAAGCGACGCAGGCATTGAAATCTTTGAAAGCGCGTGGCACATACACTAGGCCGAGAATAAATTCGAGATACTCACACACACTAGCGTGTGTCCACACCGACGCTATCATAAATGATACGTCGAGTAATGATACTAATACGTACGATCAGTGGTTCTTCCCTTTCATTTTTGGTGAAGAAATAATTTTGAAATCCCGAAAGTCCGAACAATAGGACAATAAAGTAAAGTCAATTCTAAATTCAAAAATGGATATCATGGCCTGGGTCAGGTCGGTCGAAACAGAGAATAGATTCATTTTTTTTAAGGAAAAAAAAACAAACATAGAAAGCGTAGAGAAAAAATTCCTCTTGAGAATATTGAATTTCCCTGCTTGAAAGTTTCAAGATGGTTGGATTTGGCGATGATTTATTGGGGTAGAAGAGGAAAAAAAGGGAAAGGAACATGCGGACAGAAAAATGACAAAGGAAAAGAACACCACTGTGTCGTGAAAAGAGCACATACGTGGCTCTTCAAGAATTAGTCACCCTGCCTGGAAAGAGACAGGAAATCGCTTGGAGATTGGGCGCACTTCAGTGTAACCCAATATCTATTTATTTCCAACGTTCATAGTTGAGATTTTCAAGCAGAGGAACATATGAAATATATTAAACATCCGGGCGTAATTAAATTTATCAACCCCTAAAGAAAAATAAGTCCGCGCAAGAGAGAATTAGCGAGGCGGGCGTGAGTGTTTGTCCAAGGGTCCGAGGAAATCTCCTCGCACCCCGCGGACGACACGAGGCCCGCTGCCCCCTTGAATCGCATCGTTCTCTCTCGCACAACGGGCTGCTACAGAGGATACACGCCATATATGGGCACAAGTAATATTCAAAAGCATTGTTTTTTTGTATGAAAAGACAAATTAAAAATCTCAACAGAAATTTCGCCTCAAAGAATACGTGCGAATTATTATTAATTACGAATGCATGTATGAATGATTTGTTCCAGGCTAATACAAAAATTTAGCCAATCGGAAGTATCGATGAGTAAGAGAGTCCGAGCGTGCGTGCGAGAGCGAAAGAGAAGAGAGGGATGGTTGGAGCCTCCGTGGCGGGGCCTAGAGCGTGACGAGAGCCCAAGCGAGGGCGGGAGTAAGAGAGGAGAGCGAAAAAGAAACCCCTCGACTCCCTGTACGCGCGAAAATTTACATAAAAATTGAAAATTAAAAATTGAAAATTGTCCTGAAACATGCGCATTATAAAAGTATGGAAGAATGAAAGTAATTTGGTATACAAATTAAGTTGAATTATAATTTAATTATTGTAAAAACTAAGATGACCAGCCAGGTGGAGGGGAGAACCAAGGCGTGAACGTCTTGGAGATAAGGGACAAAATACCCCTTCCCGAAGCTAAGCGGGTCATGATTATAAAAACGCGTGTCACAAGGCACAATTACCGCATTGATCACCGAATTTTCCGCGACTTTACACAGTTCACGACACTCATCTCCGCATTTTTCTCAAACATTATAATTTGAGTTGTCGTCTGCGCGAATATCTTGGAAGTGTGATTTCCGTGCAAAAATTTGATATTCTCTTGTTTTGATCCTCATAAAATTGCATGGAACTTCAAGAGTGTGATTTCGTTTAATATAATTTTCTTTTTTTTCTTATCCATTTTTAACAATTACGTGAATTCTAATAATTATCTCCAATCGATTAAGCCAGCTACGGCTTAATAATTCTAAACGTTTCTTTTAAAATTAATTAAACGTTTACGTGTACTTTAGTAATTATTGTTCATCGCTATATCGCCTATCCCTTCGTCGCATCGAGCTATTCTGCGATACATCATTTTTTGGGATTCGTCTTTATCGTTCGACTTGTCGTTTTCTCTGGATTCATCCCCGTCGTTCGAGGTTATATTCTTGGACTCATCTCCATCGTTTAACTCATTGTCTCTGGACTCGTCTACATCGTTTGATCCATCGGCCTTGCAGTTCGTCTGCCATTTCTCACCCCTCCAAAGAGAACAACACAAGGTAAGAAAGAAAAAAATCAAAATACGTCTTTCGCATGAAGATCTTGAAACCCAGGGAAACATGCTCTCGACCTCCCGCGAGTACGCCTCACTGTGGTTATCTAATTTCCCTCTCCGAATTTTCGCGAAATTTTCGTATCAACTTTTCATTAAAAAAATTTCAATTTTTCAATTCATTTATTCTCTGCCGTCGATATTAAATTTATTTTGGACCCTGTTATGTCCGGCTCATGATGACTCTTCCGTGTGATATACTGGGTGTCTCTGATCGTACAAAGCTTTCGATACTTTGAAAGTTCAAGAGCTTCAATATGCGAATCGGGGATATTCCAATTGAAAATTGCAGTTTCCTTTTTGGTCTTCTTTTTATTTCTGCAGCCTGTTAATAGACAATTCATCTGCTGGTAAAAGGTTCTTGCGGAAAAGGTGACGGTTCATTCTGAAATTGTTTTCCCCTTTAATTATTTAACGTTAACCTCAAGATGATTAAAACGGAAGAATTAACAGCGTGGTTTGGGATCGCAGTCATTGTCGTACTCACTATTGTGATTTTCATCATGACCTATTTGATCATCAGGAATAAATCCTCCCAATCTCGCGTTCATTTCCCACGCGACGAATCTAGCGAGCTACGAATAAACTAAATTTTCTCTCTGTTCCTCCGATTTCAAGAAAATAATTTTGCTCCGAATTCTTGTTAGACCCGAAAATAATTTTATTTTAAATTCTATCTCTGGAAATAAGTCATGAACTTAAAATATTTCTGGAAATTATTTCTGAAAAATAATTTCGCAAATTTTAATTATCTCATTTCCATTTTTGCAAAATGAATATCGAACTTTAATCGTTTTCAAGGGTCATTTCCATGAAAAATAATTAAGCTTTGAATTTAACTATTTCTGAAAATAATCTTGTTTAAAAATTTCATCTCCATGAAAAATAATTTGGCTTCGAATTTTAACTATTTCTAAAGTAATCTTTTTTTTAAATTTCATTTCCGCGAAGGATAATTTGTTTCGAATTTGAATTCTTTCTAGAAGGAGAAACTAACTTCGTTTCTATTTCCAAGAAATTAATTTGTAATCTTAAATGTTTTCTAAAGGCGTTTCTGGAGAGTGAATTTTAAGTTTTAATAATTTCTGAAAAATAAATTCATTTTAAATTCCTGTTTTCAGAAATTAATTTCGCTTTCAAATTACAATAATTTATGGGGAATTTCTATTTTCAAAATTAATTTCGGTTTTCAATTTTAATAATTTTTGAAAATAATTTCGTCTCAAATTCTAATTTTCGGAAAATGATTATGTTTCTGAATTTTTATGACTTTTGAAAAATAATTTCATTTTAAATATTTACTTTCGAAAATTAATTCTGTTCTTAAATTTTAAATAATTTTGAAAATAATTTCGTTTCAAATTCTTATTTTCAAAAATTCAATTCGTTCTGAATTTTGATTATTTTCTAACCAAATCATTCCATTATCCTTATTTTCAAAAATTAATTTCGTTCTGAATTTTGATTATTTTCGAAACAAATCATTCCGTTATTCTTATTTCCAGAAATTGATTTTGTTCTGAACTTTGATTATTTTCGAAACAAATAAACTCATTTTTGCATTCTTATTTTCAAAAACTTAGTTCGTTTTTTTTAATTATTTTCGAAACAAATCATTCCATTATTCTTATTTTCAAAAACTTATTTCGTTTTTTTTATTATCATTTTCGAAACAAATCATTCCATTATTCTTATTTTCGAAAATTGATTTTGTTCTGAACTTTGAATATTTTCGAAACAAATAATTTCATTTTCGCATTCTTATTTTCAAAAACTTATTTCGTTTTTTTTATTATTATTTTCAAAACAAATAATGTCATTTTAGCATTCTTATTTTCAAAAACTTATTTCGTCTTTTTTTATTATTATTTTCGAAACAAATAATTTCATTTTTGCATTCTTATTTTCGAAAATTAATTCTGTTCCTTATTTCGACTATTTCCGAACAAAATAATTTTATCTTAAATACTTGTTTTTGAAAGTAATTCTTTTTCAGTACCATGATTATCACTGAAAAATGATTTCGTTTAGGATCCTTATTTTTGAAAAATAATTTTCCACTTTGAGTAACCTTCAAATGCCTCGGATCCTCTAACCTCCGTTAAGGGGCGCGGGGGGGCAGTTGAAATCCGACCAAGGTGCGTCTTCAGGTGGCGTATAGAAGAACGGCCGGAGACTGAGCGGCTCCCTCCGCTCGGGGAACGAAACGTCTTGCGACGACCGTAACCGCGAGCAGGGAGGGAGCAGCGGAAGGACCCGGTTAACGAGAGCCATAATGAACCCGACTGGCCCAAAATCCAGCTCTGGGGGACAAAAGCCTCGTCGCGGACCACTTCCCCGAAGCCAAGGTGGGAGCTATCGTGCCGGAGGCTGCATGACACTGGGGTTACAGTATCCCTAACGATGCGCATGGGGCACCAGGGGACACCTCATGACTATTTAGCCTTACCCCCGCATGCAGGCTCTGCGGGGATGGACCTCTAGTTCCTGACTACTCGTGGGATTCAAATGTACAAATTCAATGAAATCACTGAGTTACACGCCGACGGTGGGGCCTCTTCGGGGGCACAGCCTTCAGGACAAACGGAGGAGGTGTCCGGCGGTCCGGGGGACGGAGGCATTGTCGCTGCCGCGGCGGTGACCCAGAGCTCGGCCGACGGTAACTCCGCACCGAGAGCGGGGTTGGTGGGAACGATGGCAGCCGGGACCACCAACCCCTCAAACATGCCCGGGAGGGAAGCGAGCCGTAGTGGGGCAGCGAAGAGGAGGGCCCGCAAGGCCAGAATGGCCACGCGGAGCCCATCCGCCGAGCTGGGCCACCAGAATCCGCCAACCGAGGGGACTGTGGTGACTGGCGCTAAACGGCCCAGACGCACGGACAAAACCCCACCAGAGCTGGCAAAGGTGGTAAAGAGGGGCAAGCTCTTTCCTCAGCCCACTGGTTACGGTGATGCGGTGACCGCGGATAGGAGATTGGCTATTGCACCTGCCAACTACCCGGAAGCCACTCTGGGCCAGGGGCAGGACGGGATGGTCGTTCGGGGACCCAATGCGACCGTGGCGTCTTGTGGGTGACTTGCTCCGATGAGCCAGCGAAAGTATGGTTAAGGATGATAGTCCCTAGCCTAAAGCCATGGGAGGTTGCCTCTCTCCAAGTTCTGGAGAAGGCGCGCCTACCCAAGTTAAAGAGGATGACGGCGGTGTTCCCCGGCCCAACCGAGGGGACCGATGTCATCCTCAGTCTTTTGGGCCGCCAGAACCCTTGACTACAGACTCCCTTGTGGAGGGTGTGGGACAGGAAGGTGATACGGGATTCCGTCCACCTGGTTCTGGGGGTCGATTGCCACTCTCTGGAGAGGCTGAGGGAGGGCGGCTTCGCCCCTCACTTCGGACTGGCAAGGGCCCGTTTCTACGAGGCCCATCACAGAGCCGGGGAGGGCGAGCGGGCTGCCAACCCACAAGTTGCACGGGAGAGACCGGGGCGGGGTGCGATGCAGATGCCGACTGCACCGGCGACGGTGGGATCGGCTGACGCGGTACCGGGCCCCAGCTCCGGACCCGACCCGGGGTGGGCTCACTTCCACGAGACCCGCCGCGGTGAGGAAGGAAGTAACCGGACTTCAGAGCCACTGCTGACTCCGAGCGTCCAGGTCGTTGTGGAGCCGAACGTCCAGCCGTTGCCATCTGCAGCGGTGGCGCAGGACAGGGAGGATATGGAGGTCGGGCATGACCTCCAATCTATGTCGGGGGTACGGGGCCCCGGTGCCGAGGGTCTAATAGTTTAACGCGTCAGGACCATGGTGTTCGGGGATCTGCCCATCCAACAGGAAAGGGTCAGAGGCACCGCGAGGACCAGGGGCAGACCGCCCAGGATCCATGCGGTGCAGAGAGAGGGCTTGGCAGGGACTGGGCGGGGGGTCCAGTTGACCCTTGCCGGGGCCCTGGCGGGCTCTCAGGTAGCGCCACACGTGACCGACGATAAATCGCCGGCCTGAGTGGCTGAAGGAGAGGAGAGAAATGGCTCATGAGCCCCCTCTTCTCCTACGGAGCAGGGCGATGAAAGCGCTGGACAAGGGCGTGGACATCGTCAAATGCTCCCAAAGCAACTTGCAGCACTAGAAAGCAGCCTTGGCTGTCTCAAGCTGAGACCTTGCGGTGCAGCAGACAGACATATCCCTGATACAAGAACCCTGGGTCTACGGGGGGTGTGTAAAAGGGATAGATCGCAACATCGGGTCGTTAATATATGTCGTCAATATTTTAACGCCTCAGTTACAATCCGTTATTTGAGACACCGAGCTCAATAAAATGCACTCTCACGGCCGTCCTGAGCAGATTTCCGCGAGGTTAGGCTCGAAAAGGCCAGCTGTCCAACATAACGAAGTTTTTTCCGAAAAAGGTGAAAAGGAAGGGTTCGCCCCTTCTTGACCGAGATGGAAAACTCGCTGGTTGGGATGTAATATTACATTCGGTTACACTCAGTTACATTGCCGTTACATCGCTACTACCGATCTGTGTTTACTGGGATCTCCTATTTACAATGAAGAAAAAATGGCAGGATAGCCGCAGAATTCTGGGGCGCTTTCACGCAAATCATGAAGAATGGCTTGACCAGGACGTAGCTATTGTGGTTTGTCTATTTTCCTATTCCTTACATCATTAAAATTTTGCATTTAAATATTTTTTTTTACTTTCGAGCTGACGTTTATCCGATTTGTTGTAGAATACTGATTTCAAAAACAGGGACGTACCTACTCCTAAGTCTGACCCATCATGATCAGATAAGAGCCACAAATTTGAAAGACTCTCATTGGACTTTTCATCATTCAGCGAACGGAGTAAGCACCGAAAAGTCAATCATCTTCGGAGATCAACAAGTCCAAGGGCATTGGCTTTCGCAACGGAAATGAATCTTTGTGCTTCTGGGTCCCACGCTGCAGCAAAAGTGCTCAAGGATATTACAGCACTTCTCCTACGCGAGCTTCTCGGTATCAGTTAGCATCCGCACAAAGTTCTAGACCAGTACGTCAAGAAATTAGCGCAGCTGTTGCTTTGAACTTGATAATAAGCGGTAAAATGACGAAAGAAACGTACAATATGGTTCGGAAATTGACCAATGAAAACAGCGACGCGTCGGTTTATTAAAGTATCATTGCAGGCTTCACTAGACCATACCACAGCACACCCCATAATTTTGATATCAAATTCGTAATCAGCCACCCTGAAAACCTGATGGTGCAAATTTTCGAACCGATAAAGTGATTATTTTTCCAAAATGTCCGTTCTTTTTATTCCGCTATTTCGAATCTCACAATTTTGTTATCAAATTCGTAATCAACGACCCCGAAAACGTAATGGTGCAAATTTTTGGACCGGTTGAGTGATTATTTTTCCAAAATGTCCGCCACTTTTGGTTCACTATTTTGAATTTTATAATTTTGATATCAAATTCGTAATCAGCGACTCCGAAAACTCTAAGGTGCAAATTTTCGAACCGATAAAGTGATTATTTTGCCAAAATATTCGCCGTTTTTGGTCCGCCATTTAGAATTTCATAATTTTGATTCCAAATTCGTAATCAGCGACCCCAAAAATCTACAGTTGGAAATTTTGAAATTATTATTCTCACTTTTCAACTTTTGGCCAGGGAAAAGGCCGTTCTGACATGTACTAACGACTAACCTATTCATAATACTGTTCTTTATGGCAGTTCTCTTCTTATATGTGTCTATGGTATTAGAATAGACCTGTGCAGTTTTTCGGATCTGCACAGGTGACCGGCGCAAAATCGAAAATCAATTTTTTTCAGTAACACCGTACAGTGAACTTGTGCGTGTGTGCGTATGTTCCGGTGACCTGCACAGGTGGCGCGAGTTGTTTTCTAGTTTCTGTCTGAGGTAGATGTGGTGCTCGCATCGTATAGCGGCGTGATGAGAATGGCGCCGCCAGATTCAACTAAAAGAGTACTTGAAGATTTCATCGAGATATACAGGGCTTATGCATGTCTTTGGAAAATAAGAAGCAAAGAATACCACGATCAGGACAAAAAATAAGCTGCCCATAAATTACTTATAGCTAAATTGAAAGGAATTGAACCAGATGATAACAAAGCAGCAGTTGTACAAAAAATCAAAAATTTGAGAAGTAACGCGAGAAAAGAAAAATAAATATGAAGAATCTTTAAAGTCTGGGGCATCTCCTGGTGATGTGCACTGTATTAAATTGTGGTACTTGATTCATTAAATTTTCTAAATGATCAAAGTACACCCAGAGAATCTTCATCCAATTTAGATAGTAATGAAGGAAATACTTGTGAGGTAAGTAAAATATATTGTTACTCAGTACTGCTATTATTTATTAAGTTTAATACAATACATTATGACCTTACGAAATTATACAAACATTTATAACTAAAATTGTAGAATTATCAAAGAAATTAATCAATGTTGCCCCCACACAGCTTGCCGAAGTAAATATAGGTTTTTTTTTTTAATAATTTCAATTTATATGATCATCTTGCCATCGTACTCTTCCCTCGTAGTCAAAATAATTTATTAATTTCTCTCGTACAATCTTTGCGGTGATTGAGCCATTTCCTGGGTTTCTTCTCTCCAAATTTTCTATCGTTCTATTTTCTGTATTATACCCATCAGAAATTCTAATCCCGTTTTCAGAAATTTCATGATAAAAACATTTTTGAGGCGCATAAGACTTTTTTGAGTGTTCCATTGAAAAGTTATGTAATTCACAGGAAGCTTTAACTACTTTCTCGATACTTTCTGGTTCTAAATTAATATGAGTATAATATATTCAAAATCGTGACGCCATTAGCCCGAAAGCGTTTTTTACAGTGAGCTTAGCACGGGATAATCTGTAATTCAGCGTTTATCTTTCATGGGATATTAAGGGCGGGGTAAAGTGATAAAAAAATTCTTTTTCATTTATTTAAAATTTTTAAATTAATGCATAATATCTCAAGAATATTGTATTAAAATTTCAAGTCGATCGGAGTAAAATTGACGAAGTTATGAGTATTTGAGCGCCTATTGCTCCATGCCGGATTTTATACCTGGGCGGCAGCTGCGCGGCACGCTATTGTTTTTTCATCGTTTCGTTAATAACATTTTGGAATTATTATTATGCAAAATTAATCTTTTGAGTACCTTTAATATGCATGCATTTTCTCAGATTTTTATGCAATTGAGAAGTGTTCTCAAACTTATGTGCAATGAGCGCTAAACGACCAAACTCTTCTGCGTTTTTCAAGCCTTTTTTTTAAGACTTGTCATATTTGTAGTATTCTTCACATTCTTACATATTCTTCACATAATTCACCAGGTATTGTCGAGAGCTTTTTTGTTTTTTTAAATAATTACTAATTTTTCAACTACAAATTAGCCGATTTTTTTTAGCGAAAATCGGGTTTTTAGCACCCAAGTGCTACGAAAAATCGAAAAATCGAGAAAAAGAATCCTCTCGTCATTACCTCGAGGAACACTCCTTTAACAAATGCACTTTGATTTTTTTGTTTCAGATGATTCTGTTGCGAATTATGGTGTACACCGCAAACCAACTTTTTTTCGAGGCGCCTCCGGGGTTTAATTTTCACTCGCTCAATTTTGAATATTTTGCAATGCAAATTTAGGAGAATGTTGTTCAAATGTTACTTTATTATATGGAAATTTTTCAATAAGCGAACACTATCCGTTACCCTAAAAAAAATCTTAAACACATGCCTTTTTTTCGTTGAGTTAACTTTACCCCGCTCTTAAATCTCCCTGCCAAAACGGCTTCATCATGTTAGAACGTAAAGGAAACGCGTCGTCTGCAACAAATACATCCTTCTAACGTTTCCCTGCTTGGAATTTGTAATTCGCCATTTTCTAATTTTTTTAAAAAATGTAGTGTTTTGTAGTGAGTCTATCTGATATTCTACCAATCATACCAACATCTATGTACACGAATTGGTATTCTGCATTAACAATTGCCATAAGAACCGGACTTTAATGGCCTCTATAATTATAAAAAAACGATCCACTATCAGCCGATGGAACAATAGCAATGTGCTTTCCATCTATAGTACCAAGGCAATGAGGAAAATTCCATCGTTCTTCGTACAACTTTGCTACTTCCTTCCATACCTCTTCACATGTAGGAAACTGAAAAACGAAATAACACGATTATCTAATATCTATTAATAAACAAAACTCGACGCTTTCGCAACTCGACATATTCATCCAAAATATATAAGTGTTCAATGGGGACCCCAATTTTTTTTATTTTGAGCACTTCTGTGTGATATTTCAAAAGGTTGTAAGACAGCAGATCCACGGAAATTAGGGCCTTTATTGGATACTTGCATATTTACGTCTACATGACAAGTTGCGTGAATACCGCGTAGCGAAAATCGTGATGATTTGTGATAATGTGACGAGTTGCGTATATGACTGACAACGAAAATGTTACGGTTGTGGCTGTATATAGAATACAACCTGAACGTAATAATATGGCAGCAAATAAATGAATATGAAAGAATATAATATAATTTTGTTTATTTTTCAATGAGTTCGGGCATGAAATTCTCGAACTTCTGATCAGCATAATCAAAATTGATCATACGGTGTATCAACTAAAGATAACGAGACTCAATGAACATCTTTGAATTTGAATCTTATTGAACGTTCTTCAGCTCAGGGTGTTCAGATATAAAATATTAATTAACATCACCCACCAAAATCGGGTAAAGGAAAAGAAAGATGAAACCCCAGCAAATGAAGTATTGGTATCAGTACGAGACCATTTTAAACGTCGTTGCCGAATCATGACAGTCGATCGTTGTGACGTTTTTAGTAAAAATGTGGCGATTAAATTGAGATGTTTAGATAGAAAACAAATACCTGTCACAGAGAAAATTATTAATTATTTACTTTCTGAAGCAGAAATAGGAAACCGAGGTTGTTGAACCGTCAATTCCAGAAGGTTCTGCTGCGTCATACGTTAATAATTTCCGTGTTGATTCTGGTTTTGAATCATTCGTACATAGCAGTTACTTTTGACGTGAATACGTCTTTAAATTTGGGTGGGCAACTCAGGAAACTTATGTTGTCGCCCATCGAGGCCATTTGCCTCGACACGCTATTTTTGTTCTTTCATTTTTTATTATTTTTCTAGAACAAAAAAGAAAAATTCAATTATTATTAATCATTATTAAACATACACAGAATATGGTAGAAAACATAAAAAACTTACCACATTAGTCTTAGAATCACTCCGTGGTGATTTTGGCCTACGCCGCAGAGGAAAATCTCCTCTCCGAAGGGCTTCGACTAAGCCGCAGTACCTGAAATCAAAGAAAAAAAATAATATTTGATATAAATGAATATGATTTAATATTATTTGAACTTAGGAAATAGTACTTACCAGAAAAACTGCCTGTGTAGCAGTCTCACTGCGTCAACCAAAAATTGCCTCTCCGGAGGGCTCCGCCTTGCATCTAGAATCTGAAATGAACAAGTAAAAGTAAATTAACAAAGATAATCATACTTCCACTAAACTAAGACTAAAAATGAGACGTGTGAACTGACCCTGAACGAAATATTATCCCACGACGTGATACAAGTCGAACGCTGCTTAACCTGAAAAAAAACACAAACCGATAAGCACACAAGGGAGAAAAATCTTTTAAAAAAAGGGTCAACGCTTACATGTGACGAATAACTTCCAAAGAACCTCACTACACTTTCACATGATTTAATCTAAGTTTATTGTTTCATTATTATTTATTTAACACAAACGCGATACAGTCATATTACGCGAATATAACACATGTATTTACGTGACCACGCACTTTCACTTTATTAATGTTTTATACTTTTGTTTTAAGCTATATTATTTAAGCGCGCACTTTCTTAGTAACTATTAATTATTACTATTTTATTTTACGCGGCGAACACACAGCTGTCACTTCACTTATGATTGTAAAGAAACATTTTTGGTATACTTACCGTACGACGCGCAGATACGTAGTTCCACGAAAATCCGCGAGATGGCGAGCACGCGAGTTCCACTGTGGCTCCGTCCACGTCAAGCTGCATCCACAAAATTTGGACAAAAGTAACTGACGAATCAGCGCCCGTCGACTCTACAGGTTAGGCGTGGCGGCATCGTGACGATTTCCGGCCTCATGGAAAGAGAGAACGAGAGAACGAGACAGAGATCCACGGGACGCACGACGAGCAAGACGCTCCGATTTATACATTCTGTTTGATATCGTATTAAAGAAATAAAGATATATTTTTCTTATCTTTTACATTAATAAAAGTGTTCGTGCCATTGACTAATTCCCGCATCTCTCTTCATCTCAAGTATTCTCCCCACATTGGTGACCCCGACGTGATAGAAAATAATTCGCGAGTGCACGCGGTGCGTACCGGCATTCGGCCATCTTGAGACTTTCGAACATTCGCGTGTACGCTTCTACGCCCACAAATTTTATCACCGCGAACTTTATACTTTTCTTCGATTATTTCGTGTTCGGTGTGCGACAATTTCTTGCACGGACTTTTGCAAAATTTCGCGCGCCTGGGAGAATTACTGAGATTTTTACTTTTTTTTGACTCGCTCCGCGATTGCTAACGAACACGAGGCGTCGCGTCGTGAAGCACGCCTACAAAAATATCTCGTCTATTCTCGTGCATTCGGTGCTGTTTCTTGCGCGAGGATAATACGACTGTTTCGTGTAATCGTGCTGAGTGAATATTTTTGTTAATTTTTTCGTCTTTTTAGAAAAATCGTCATGACCAAGAACGTTGAAGTGAACACGTCACGCATCGCCAAACTTCCGGCCTTTTGGAGACACGATCCGGCTGTATGGTTCGTCCAGGTCGAGGCATCATTTGCGATCGCTCGCGTAACGACTGACGAAACAAAATACCAATATTTGGTATCGAATCTCGATCCATCGATTTTACCGTTCGTCTCGGATTTAATGCAAAATCCGCCTGCAGAGGGTAAATATGATTTAATTAAAAATCGGATTCTGGAATCTTTTGCAGAGAGTAAGGAGAGCGAAATTCGACGCCTTTTAAAAGGGTAACTCCTTGGAGATCAAAAGCCTTCGCATTTTCTCCAAAACATGCGCGGCCTCGCATCAAGCCACGGCGATGACTCGATTCTTAAACCGCTGTTCCTGGAGCACGTTCCGCAGCAAGTCAGCGCTATCCTCGCAGCTTCAAGCGAGACATGCTTGAACAAACTTGCTCTTCTCGCTGACAAGATTCTCGATTTAAACCGTCCGGCACACATCAGTGCTCTCACAGCCTCGCCGACAGACCCATGCATCAGCGAGATCATCAGCACTATCAACGCTCTCTCCGGAAGGTTTGACAAATATATAAAACGTGACAATTCTCAGACCGGCAAAAAACGTCAAGGCAGAGGTCGATCAAAATCGCCTTTTCCTGGCCGTCGCAATAATAATAATAACGCCGGGCAAGGACATGACAATGATAATAATCGTAAAATGTGTTTTTATCACCATCGTTTCGGTTCAAAGGCACACAAGTGTATCGCTCCGTGTACGTGGTCTCCGAACTCGGAAAACTAGAACCGTCGCTGCACATCGGTGCGGTTAGTGACAGCGACGACACGAAACGGTACCGTTTGATAATTCTTGACAAGGAATCCGGACTATTCTTCCTAATCGACACCGGTGCTGATATTTCAGTGGTACCGCGAACGCAAATTCACGGTTCGTCGTCGAAACCTACGGAATTTAAACTTTTTGCGGCTAATAACTCCGTTATTAACACTTTCGGTGAAAAACGATTGTCGCTTAACCTCGGTCTTCGTCGTAAATTCACGTGGTCATTTACCGTCGCGGATGCTTCGCGCGCAATTCTCGGTGCGGACTTTCTCGCGCATTTCGGGCTACTAATCGATCTCAAACACAAACGTCTTATCGATGCCGAGACGAAAATATTCTCATTAGGCATTGTTTCCTGTGAGCAATATTCTTCGATCTCGACTATCGCCGTCGACACTCCGTTTCGAGATCTGCTGAACGAATTCTCCGTTATCACTCGACCAATACGATTTTCGAGTGTTACAGATCATGGCGTCGAGCATCACATCGTAACAACGGGACCCCCGGTTGCTGAACGCGCTCGTCGTCTTTCCGGAGAAACATTAGCCGCTGCGAGAGCCGATTTCGACCATATGATGGCACTCGGAATCTGTTACCCATCCGCAAGTAAATGGGCCAGTCCGCTTCACCAGGTCCGAAAAAAATCCGGTGAATGGCGTTCATGCGGGGATTATCGTCGTCTCAACAACATCACTGAGGCCGATAAGTATCCTATCCCTCATTTACACGATTATTCCCATAAATTGCGCGGTTGCAAAATTTTTTCGACAATCGACCTCACTCGAGCGTACAATCAAATACCCGTTGCCGAAGAAGATTGTCCAAAAACAGCGGTAATTACACCTTTTGGTCTTTTCGAATTCGCTGTTATGACTTTCGGTCTTTGCAATGCCACCCAATCTTTCCAACGGTTTATGGATTCCGTTCTTCGAGGACTTGATTTCGGTTTTTGTTATATCGACGACATCCTCATAGCATCGAGGGACCCCGAGGAACATTCGCGACATTTACGGGCTGTTTTCCAACGACTCAAAGACTTTTGCTTAACGATAAACGTCGCGAAGTGCGTGTTCGGAGAATTGCGTGTTCGCTATCTCGGGTACGAGATCGATGAGTCCTGAACTCATCCTCTCCCCGATCGCGTCGCGGCTATTTTGGACTATAAAAAACCCGCTAACGTATCCAAACTACGTCGTTTTCTCGGGATTGTCAATTTTTACCGTAGATTCATCCGTAACGCTGCGCAATCCCAAGTATTTCTGAATAGTTACTTAGCAGGCGCGAAGAAAAAAGACAAACGACCTATCGATTGGACGTCAACTTCGAAGAAAGCTTTCGCAGATTGCAAAACGCAAATCGCCAACGCATCACTTTTAGTGCATCCTCTCGTCAATGCCCCACTGGCGCTTCAGACGGACGCGTCTGACTCTTCCATTGGAGCCGTTCTCGAGCAATTGTACGAAGGGAAATGGGAGCCTCTTGGTTTCTTTTCAAAAAAACTTTCTCCGGCGAAACAAAAATATAGCACTTACGACCGTGAATTGCTTGCTATTTTTGCCAGCCTCAAATTTTTCCGTCATATGATCGAAGGACGTCCGCTCGTCATCAAAACGGATCACAAGCCGTTGATCTACGCTTTTAAACAACGTAGCAACAAGGCTTCTCCTCGTCAACTATGCCATCTTGACTTTATCGGTCAATTTACAACCGATATCGTCCACGTCAGCGGTGCCGCGAATACAGTGGCCGACGCTCTCTCACGAATCGAGACCATCGAATCACCGACAATCTTCTCCACCGACGACCTTTGGCGCGCGCAGACCGCAGATGACGAGATGAAACATCTGCTTGAATCAAATTCGTCTCTCGACCTTCGTCCTCTTCGCTTCGACAACAGCGAGCGATTAATCTACTGCGATCTATCTACAGGTGACGCTCGCCCCTACATTCCAGCTACGCTTCGGAAAAAAATCTTTGACAATACGCACAATCTTTCGCATCCTAGCGGCAGAGCGACCAAAACGCTGATTCAAAGCAAATTCGTCTGGCCAAGGATGAACAAGGATATCCTTCTCTGGGCTCGTACGTGTCTTCCCTGTCAACGTAGCAAGGTATCACGATACAATCATAACATTCCTCAGCACATCCCGGTACCGGATGTTCATTTTGGACATGTTCATGTCGACATCGTTGGACCTTTGCCTTACTCGGGAAACTATAGATACTGTCTCACGATCAACGACAGATTCACGAGATGGCCAGAAGCTATCCCTTTATCGGATATCACCACCGAATCCGTCGTTGACACCTTTTTCTCGGGATGGATTTCTCGTTACGGATCCCCCTTGACAGTCACGACGGATCGTGGATCGCAATTCGAGTCAGCGATTTTCTCCGCTCTCATCAAATTCGTGGGATGCGAACGTAATAGAACAACGTCCTACCATCCAGCGTCAAACGGCATGGTGGAGAGATGGCATCGCTCGCTGAAATCAGCCATAATGTGTCACGAGACTACCGATTGGGTACGTACACTACCAATAGTGCTTCTCGGCCTGAGAACCAGCATTAAGGAAGATATCCGCACGTCACCTGCAGAGCTTGTGTTTGGCACAACTCTTCGTATTCCGGGAGAATTTCTAGTCGACCACGAAGAATTTGACAATCAGCAAAATTATGTCCAGAATCTTCGCACCTTCATGCGCAATATCAGACCAATTCCGACTGCGCATTATTCGAAAAAGAGACCTTCCGTTCACAGAGATCTTTGCACCTGCACACACGTGTTCTTGAAAAATAACGCAAAAAAATCTCTTGAACAGCCTTTCACAGGTCCTTATCAAGTTTTAGAGCGAATATCTGACGTAGTTTTCAAAATACTTGCCAATGGAGAATCGATTACCGTGTCTACCGAACGATTAAAACCTGCACATATTGAGACTGATATTTATGTTAATTTTAAAAATAATTCTAGTCGAACATCGTCCTCGGCGCCTGCTCCACGTGGCTCAACATTCTCTGCGCCTGTCGCGCGAGAATCAACATCTCCCGCGCCTGTCGCGCATGAATCGACATCCTCTGCACCGGCAGCACGAGATACCGCATTCCCTACGCTCGTCGCACGAGATTCGTCAGCCCCATCGCTTACTGCTCGATATTCGATGTCGACCGATCCGATTTACGAAGCGGAGTTCCCTACGTTACCACCTCCAGCTCAGTCATCGTCGTCATCGCAGATTCCGGCACCGGCTAAAAAACCTTTTCAAAGGGCTAAAGGCATAAAGAAAGTAACTTTCTTTCCATCAGCACCAATTACGCTGACTCCTCGTCCGGATAAGCCTCCACGGACTTACGCTGGAGCTCGAAATAAAAATAAAAGAGCTAAATAAATGATTTCGCAATCCTTCCTGGATTACTCGGAGGGGGGTGGTGTGGCTCCGTCCACGTCAAGCTGCATCCACAAAATTTGGACAAAAGTAACTGACGAATCAGCGCCCGTCGACTCCACAGGTTAGGCATGGCGGCATCGTGACGATTTCCGGTCTCATGGAAAGAGAGAACGAGAGAACGAGACAGAGATCCACGGGACGCACGACGAGCAAGACGCTCCGATTTATACATTCTTTTTGATATCGTATTAAAGAAATAAAGATATATTTTTCTTATCTTTTACATTAATAAAAGTGTTCGTGCCATTGACTAATTCCCGCATCTCTCTTCATCTCAAGTATTCTCCCCACACCACGCTTGGCTACGAAATGGCCAGTGGGCATTTCCAGCTCTCTGGCAAGCGGATAGGTGGTTGAAAGGTAATAAATTGGCGAGCTGGAGCACGGTTTGACAATTCTTGCCTCTGAAATACGAGGCAGATACCGAAAGGTTTCAGACACCGAAAGGTTACCACGACACCGAAAGGTCTCGATATACCGAAAGGTATAATCCACCGAAAGGTGCGAATCTCGTAAGAAGCCGTTGTCTCGAGAGATATTCGCATAGCTCCGGCTATAATCTTTTTCATACAGTCCTCTCTCCGGGAGGACTGTAGCACAAACTTGGAGTCCTTATTGTCAAGGATTTTCTTGGGTGTACAGTCACTATCCTCATATTTTAATCCTTAACTGTCAAATTTTATTGCGTTTTTTTTTTATACGTTTGAAAAAAAACCTTCGTACATAGTAGAATTTTGTGTGCCTCTAATAAATAACATTTTTATTATTATTGTAAATCTTATGGTCTGTACAAAGGCGTATTGCATTTCCACACAGCAATATGACGTCTGACAGAATCGCTGTAGATTTCTTATGTAAGATGTGGACATCGGAATACATTTTCCGAATGACATCTTAATGAGTTCCGAAAGTAGTCGGATGCGCCACTTTGAAGAATGATTTTGATATCTGTGAAAAGTTGTCTAGGAGATAACTTTTTCAGACTCCTCAAAAAAGATATCGTAAAGACTACTACTTCACAAGACATCGTCAAGATAACTTTTTGAGGGTTCCTTTGAAATGATTAAGAATTAATTATTTTTCTCATTTCTATCGTTTGCAAAAAAATTTAATACGTATTTTTATTTATTTACATAGTTACTGGACCGACTGTATAAAAAAAAATTAGAAAAAAACTCAATTTCATCATTTCAATTTTATCTGCCTCCACGGGGATTCGAACCTTGACCTGCCAATCTATCCTACTTACGAACCTAACACGCTACCTATTACGCTACCGACTACTGATGAATTCTCTTTACTTATATGATATATCAGTGGTGAAATCCCAGGATTTAAACGGTTCTGATATGTATCCGAACAAATATTATCACGTAGTTCATCTGGATATGCGATTTCTAATAACTTTTTAGTATTCATTCGGAATATCTCTTAAGGGGAGGGTAAATGCCCTCCCCCGGCTTCCGCTCTCGTGAGTGCGACATCGACAGAGCTAAAACTTTTAACACATTTTTCTCGGAGATGACTTAATGGAATGAAAAAAGAATATAGTGGGGCCACCTGTACACATTCATTACGCAGGCGACCCCACTAATCTTTTTTCATTTCATCAAGCTATCTCCGAGAAAAATACGTTAAAAAATTGTTGAGGTTATGTTGACCTTTTTACACTCTTCTTAAGTAATTCCTATTTCAGACTTCTTCGGACTAACGTCTGTGAGATATCATACGTGTTGCTCTAGAAGTAGTCTGGAAAAAGAGTTCGCGAGGAAATATTTCCGGCTTTGTATTGGATAACATTTACGGAATATCTTGAAGATATCTTCTAAGGATATCTGAAAGTTGATTTCATTCCGCAGATCTCTTAAGTTATTCTTATTTCAGACTTCTTCAGTCTAACGTCTGCAAGATATCATACGTGTTGCTCTAGAAGTAGTCTTGAAAAAGCGTTCGCGAGGAAGTATTTCTGACCCCTGTGCTGTGTGGGTTAGAATATAAATCCTTTTTTTTACCGATCATATATTTTTCTTAAGCATAGCTTCTATTCTTATTATTATTATTATTAAACCCTCCGAACCGACTGGATGGAATTGTCCCCTCTTCCCTCTCACCGAGGATTTCCCCCCATCCCTCTCCATTCTTAAATTCGGCTTTTCAACACTGATTATAACAAAATATCGGTATACAGTCTGGTGCTGTAGCTATATATCTATCATCTACATCCAAAATTCAATTACACCACTCAAAAGATGAAGGATCAAAGAATTCGTTACGCTGATTTAGGACCGTGATGCATCGCCCGTAGTGAAGCGGGAAGCGTCGCAATTTCGAGGTCGTTTTGCTGCGTCACATAAGTTTTATTGACTATAAATTTTGACTCGAAGAAGCTACGACATTTGTTTGAGTTTCAATCGTCAGCCCTCGTCAAGTTTTCGATGTGCAGGTCGACCGCTTGATAGTTTTCGGTGTGCAGGTCAACTTCTCTATAGTTTTCGTTGTCCAGGTGAACTGCTCCATAGTTTTCAGTGAGCGAGTCAACCGCTTCAAAATTTTTGGCGTTCAGGTTAACCATATCATAGCTTCCGCTGTCCAGGTCAATCTCTTTATAATTTTCGGTGTCCAAGTCACTCACTTCGTATTTTTCGGTGTCCTCGTCGACCGCATCAACGTTTTCGATGTCCAAGTCGACCGCTTCATAGTTTTCGGTGTCTAAATCAACTGCTTCATAGTTTTCGGTTTCGAAGTGGATCGCGAAGTTTATGGGGGCGTTGGTCATTTTCTTTGGTTGAGACTTTACGCACTGTGCAATATTACACTCGTTTAATTGAAATTTACATTTATCGGATAGGTGCGCGTAATGCAATGCCCGTACCACGCCATCGGGTTCTTAAGTGCACCGGGAATTATTCGCGCACATTTTTGGGTGACAATTTACAGTACGAGGGCATTGGACAGCTTTTGATTTCCAACGGGCTTTTTGTGAGCGATTTTCGATAGCACCTTTGCGCGCGGGCTTCACCGGCGATGCGCGCTATTTTACACCGGGCCTTTCGCATGCACATTGGGGTCAGCTGATTGACTTTAATTTCTATCGGGCTTTCGGTGCATTTTTTTTGAGCATTTCCATTGGATCTAATTCGCCATTTCGAGCGGGATTTTCGGTGTACATCATCTTCATCGATTTTTGTGCGACATTCTCTATCGACAAGTTCCCTCGAACATTATCACTGGACTTGCTTCGCCATTTTTTATCTAATTTTTTTTGTGCGCAGTGATCGCGTTGTTTGTGTGCAATTTTTATCGGACTTGCCTCGCTAATTTTATTACAAATTTTGTGCGCGATCTCCTTCGAGGTTTCTCATCGGACGCTTATACCCGTCAATTGGGCTTTCAGCATACTATCACGCTGCTTACTATTTCGATCGAGATCCTTGGGGCTCGAACTTCTTCGGGTTTTTTCATGAGGCGCTTTTCAACACTCCAATCAGGTTGAGGTGTACTATCTTTCTTAGACATTTCCGTCGGACATCCAGTGCCCATTAAATCGGGCTTGTGCATTTTCTCACGGGTTTTCCCTCGGGCATTCCGTCGGGAATTTTGTGCACGTCGATCGAACTTGCCCCGTTCACGTCGATCTTCAGTACTTGCTAATTATGATCGGGTTTTTCGCGTTCGTGCTCACATAGGTTATCGGTGATTTACGGGTCTACCTTCGAAGGTCTCGGGTACATTTCAGCGGGTTTTCGGGACTTCTTATTGCAAACGGCATTCATTTGGTTCCGGGGTATTCTCTAAACGGCATCTATCATGGCGGGCTGCGACGCGCCTAGCGTTCAAATTTAACGCGAGCTTCGGAATCTGCATCATCAGGTACCGCTTTTCGTCACCTATGGAATTCAGGCAGCTCCTTTCCTTGTCAACGGGTGCTTCTTCAACTGGTTGCGGACGAGGGTGAGAGATATCCAGAAGCGATCGCCCCACCCCTTACAACGAGGTGGTATATGGAAGATATCTCGGGGCGTGGATCATCTTTCGGAGCTTGTTACTCAGAAGCGACATTTAACCAGGATTTGCACGGCGGGCGGATTCTCATTGGCCAAATGGCAAAGAAATCACCAGAATTTACTACAAACACAACAATAATAAGTCCCAAGTAAGTCTTCCGGTTTGGGTTCGGCATCACGTCAATTGTCCCGTGATGGTAATGAGATGGAGAGAGAGAGACGGAGAGAATCAGCAAGTACTCCTTGTAATAGAGCCTCTTTTGAGGTGTGACTCTTTTTAGTGTTGAATTAATATCCGTGTTCACGCTCGTCAAAATAAGCGTACTATTCACACACTCTGTATGGGAGTGAGCGTTTCCCATCCTGCGGTGAGTCTTGGAACTAACGCCACGCGATGGCTGACCTCCTACGGACATCTTTAAGAGAGTGCGCTGGGATCGTCTAAGTATGGTTGCGACAGGATATCCTCAAGAAATCCTATATTAATCTCAGGTAGAACAATGTCTAAGCAGTATCTCCTATAGACATCTGTAAGAGAGTACGCTGCGATCGTCTACACACGGTCACGGTAGGATATCCTCAAGATATCCTATATTAATCTCAAGTAGAACAATGTCTTACCGGTACCTCCCGGAGATATGTATAAGAGAGTGCGCTGGGATATCTTATCCTACGTAGAAAAAAAGAATCTTGTGAAGAATCTTGAAAATAATCTTTTAAAAAATCTTTCCGAGAATCTTGAAAAGAATCAAGCATTGGATCCGGAACAAGATTCTTCACAAGATTCTCGGAAAGCCTTTCAAATGCGAAGTAAATAATCTTGTAAAGAATCTTCCCAAGAATCATGTAAAGAGTCTTGGTCCGGATCCAATGCTTGAGTCTTTTCAGGATCTTGGAAGGATTTTTCATAATATTCTTTACGAAATTTTATTTCCTATGCAAAAATCGTTCTGTTCCTTCAAAACCTCATGAAAAACTAAAAACTGAGCAATTCAAGTCAATTTTCTAAAAAAAAGAAATTTGAGAAAATCGAAAAACTTCATTTGGAGAAAAAAATAGCAAATCAAAAATAAAGATCACCGTCATTGCTGAAATCCGTTTCAACATGACGTTAAATCTTGGAAAGATTCATTCAAAGAATCTTGGAAAGATTAAATAGAGGAATCTTGGAAAGATTAAATAGAGGAATCTTGGAAAGATTCATTGGAAAAATCTTGGAAAGACTGATGTAAAGGATCTTGTACAGTCTATAAAAGCTGATCGATCGGGAGAATCTTGGAAATAATTTTGTTCTTTCCCAGATTCTGTAAATGGATCTTTCCAAGATTATTTGAATGAATCCTTCCAAGATTTAACATCTTGTTAAAACGGATTTTGGCAACGAGGGTCATCTTTATTTTGGATTTGCTCTCTTTCCCCTAAATGAAGGTTTTCGATTTTCTCAAGTGTCTCCTTTTTCAAAAATTGACTCGACTCGGTCCGTTTTTACTTTTTTATGAGATGAGAAGAATCCGAAAGATTTTCGGAGATTTTGGTTCTCGAGAATTTTGCAAGAAAAAAAATTTGAAAGACCTTGTTGTAGGGATGCCGGAGTGAGAATTGATTAATTGCGAGATTGACCTTTTTAGTATCAATAATCGATCTGTTGGATCGATTCTTTGCGCTCGATTAATTCGTCGAATCGAGTCTTGAGGGGCAATATCAACGGGGCAATCTTTTTTTTGCACGATGCTATGTAGAAGTAATCAAAGACTGTTGGAAAATTATTTTTATGAGCGTTATTTTTTGAAATATTTTGAGTAAAGAATCCAAATAATACTTATATGACAACTGTTAACAATAAACCCGTTATGCCAAATTATTTCCACGTGATTTACTTTTTCTAATATAGTTGTAATTTTTAATATAATATAGCCGAAGTTCAAATTGCGATTAATGTTCAAGGAATTTGACGTTGTTTGTTGACTCAATTCTAAAAAGAACAATTTTTCGCAGATCAATCTTTTTCTTTCGATTTTTTGCAGATCAATCTTTTTCGTTCGATATTGTGAGAATCGATTTTTTTCGATCGATATTTTTCCGAATAGATACGGAGTGCGACAATTCGATTCAATTCTGAAGATCGATCTTTTTATAACAATCCGGCATCCGTATACGTGGGTCAGCAGGTCTGGAAACTCTCGTGGTGGGAGTCCCTTGCTTATTGATGCCAGATGTGTAGTTCATAAATTTGTCACTGTCATCGCTGCGATCTAAACTCTCTCTGGCGCAAGCACGGATGATGATGGGTGGAGGAAGTAAGATAGAGACCGCGCTATAGCCACGGCTATAGCCTAGCTTTTCAATCACTTATTTTTAATATTATTGTAGGCTATTATAACACGCACTAAAACGCAAATGCTTATTTTCAAAAACCTCTGACTCCAAGCGGGTCTGAAAATGAGAGATTTCCAGTTAATTTAACAACATGTCGAATATCGAGCGCAAAACATTATCATTTGGCACCCGGGAAACCGACACCTTCGCATTTATCGGCTTTGTGGCCGGTATTGCAATAAAGAACAGCGCACCGTCTTGGCATTTTTGCCGAATTTTAAAAAATCTTTTCTTTTCATTAAATATAATTTGAATCACAACTGCAGCCAAACACAACGTATGAGAGCATGATATCTGACACGGGGATTTTGAGGTTATGCTTGAGAATACTCAGAACGCGCACAGATCGCAGAGACGAGTAGTGACGAAATTACGAACTATTCTCGTACTTCGATACGCAAGGTACCCCCACCCTCGAAATTTGGCCGACTATCCAGATCTGCATGTACGACCGTGGTCGGTTTCGTATGATCCTCGGTTTCGCGCAAGACAGAATGATAGCGTAAAAAGTGCGCAGTAGTGTACTGCGCATAGTGCTGGTCACGGAGTAGGGTAGCTTGCTGCTGACGTATTTTGTGCCACTTTCCTACGACTCGACAAGAAGCAGTTGTCTCCTTGTTCTAGTCTTCTTAACGCCAATATATATAAATGTATATATATGGGAAGATCCATTACTTTTCGAACTTATCCTGCGGGGTTGGATCAGCGATTTGACTGCTGATTTTTTTCAAGAAAGTAGGTCATGAGAAAAGACGATCTTGAAATTTTCAGCTCAAAATAATAAAGTTTGTTGGCGGTCGAAATTTTGGAAGATGAAAAATAAATCGATTTTTCAGTCATTTTCACGATATTTTGCACGAACTTCTACGAGGCATGAGCAATCAAGTAGAACGGCATTTTCCTTTTTTGATCTTCTATTTTCAATAAAAAAATAGTTTTTTAGGCAAAAGCAAAATCCGGTTAATTGCGGACCCCTTCCTTGAACTTCTATTTTCGCAAAATTTTGCGTAAACTTGAAACGCTGTCAGGTCAAGGATTTTCTACGCAGACTAATTTCCGATGGCTCACATTTTTCATCTTGGTATGCACAATAATTACCTACACTAATTTTTAGAATTTGCAACGTTCTTTTTTATACACGGCCTCGCAAAGCCAACGAAATTTTGAAAAATCGCTGTTTTCAGATAGCCGTTACTTTTTTCTATCAACTTGAAATCGCTTGAAATTTTCAGGGAATATACTTTATTATATCCCCAAACAACGCTGAAAATTTCAAGCTTGGTTTTGAACTGGTTTACGAGCGGTGAATTTTTAAAATGGTCCAGTTTTCCTTGTAATCTTTCCTGTTTTGTGGCATTATCAATGACTTACTGAATTACGCGTGTAAAATTTACGCTTTTCTCTTAATAAGTGTAATAAAAAAGTATGAAAATCTTGCAAAAATATATATCAAAGTAATGTTATAAAAATTCGACTTAGAGCCCTATAATATATACCGCTATACACTCTACGAGAATAGGATTATTATAGTTATATAATATTTTCATTTATCTTTTACATTATATTTTAGGATTCAAATTTGTGTATTTGATTATCTTTATCGAACGAGGTGATACTCATTGCTATACTTTTATCGTCAATGGGCTTATAGCAATGGTACAATCTTGTGTCCTTGATGGCCTTAATGCTGTCCAACGCTGCAGATGTCCAACGGAGTCAAAGACATTTAAAAAAACGATTTTACAGCGTTAAGACCATCAAGGACACACGATTGTACCATTGCTATAAGCCCATTGACGATAAAAGTATAGCAATGAGTATCACTTCGTTCGATAAAGATAATCAAATACACAAATTTAAATCGTAAAATATAATGTAAAAGATAAATTAAAATATTATATAACTATAATAATCCTATTCTCGTAGAGTATGTATTTTTCTTATATAGCGGTATATATTATAGGGCTCTAAGTCGAATTTTTATAACATTACTTTGATATATCATTTTGTACAATTTTCATACTCTTTTATTACACTCATTAAGAGAAAAGTGTAAATTTTACACGCGCGATTCAGTAAGTAATTGATAATGTCACAAAACAGGAAAGATTACAAGGAAAACTGGACCATTTTAAAAATTCACCGCTCGTAAACCAGTTTAAAACCATGCTTGAAATTTTCAGCGTTGTTTGGGGATATAATAAAGTATATTCTCTGAAAATTTCAAGCGATTTCAAGTTGATAGAAAAAAGTTACGGCTATCTGAAAACAGCGATTTTTCAGAATTTCGTTGGCCTTGCGAGGCCGTGTATATAAAAGAACGTTGCAATATCTAAAAATTAGTGTAGGTTATTATAGTATATACCAAGACGAAAAATTTGAGCCGTCGGAAATTAGTCTACATGGAAAATCCTTGACCTGACAGCGTTTCAAATTTACGCAAAATTTTGCGAAAATAGAAGTTCAAGGAAGGGGTCCGCAATTAACCGGATTTTGCTTTTGCCTGAAAAACAATTTTCCTAATGAAAATAGGAGGTCAAAGAAGGGAAATGCCGTTCTACTTGATTGCCCAAGCCTCGAAGAAGTTCGTGCAAAAAAATCGTGAAAATAACTAAAAAAACGATTTTTTTTTCAAATTCAAAAATTTCGACCGCGAACAAATTTTATTATTTTGAGCTGAAAATTTCAGGATCGTCTTTTCTTATGACCTACTTTCTTGAAAAAAATCAGCAGCCAAATCGCCGATCCGACCCCGCAGGATAAGTTCGAAAAGTAATGGATCTTCCCATATATATATACATGTATATTTACATATATTATCTGTCCTCATAGTAGTCAGACCGTAAGAATTATTGAATAAAATGGAAACAAAGCTATAGTTTAAAGTGAAAATAGTTGTATTTAGGCTATACTAGCGTCTGGTATCCATTTCAATAATAAAATAACATATTTATTTTGAGTTCTTAAACTGTACATTACGCATAGATCTATATATAAATTAGGGTGAAACGAAAATTTTGAAAACTGTTGGCTACCCTCAAAAATCAAAGATATCGTTGAAAAGGTCTCAGTGCAACGATTCGATTTTTTGAGACTATATGGAGGGTGCGCGGAACGTTTAAAAACACCATTTTTAGCGTGAAATTCACTTAATCACTGTTAAAAGGAAACAGATCATTCAAAAAATTCAGAATTTTTTATGTAAGGTGCCCAGATATGTACTTTTTTAAACCGATATTTACTAAACATTAACAAATGGTTCATATCTTCGAAAAAAATCTCCTAAAATCTATTTTTTCACTATTCTTTAATTAATTATGTCATTAAATATTGATTTTTGTCTTCTAAAACGTTTTTATATTTCTTCCAACTTTTTTCTTATAAAAGTTAGTATCAGTATTGCTCACAATGCGAAAATTGCTGAAAAATAAATCTTTATTTTAGAAATTTTCATATTTTATTGATTCACACTAACTTACCGTGAAATTCTTATGAATTTCTCAAAAAATTTCATATAGAATTTCCATTTTCACAGATCATGAAAAAAAGGTTCATATTTTGGAAAAACGTTCCAAATATCTTTATTTATACTACTTTTTATTTAATATTTACGATAAAATATTCGATGGTTTTGTATTCCGCCATGGTGACTTCAAAAAATCTAATAAAATTTGAGAGTTGTTTTTGGGATCAGACGATGAAATAAGCGAGATTTCGGCCAAATAAAAAATAGTCAGGTTCACGGGATGAAAAAAAATACGCGTTTTCCCCCATAAATATATAAAACATTCCACACCAAGTGGGCTACTGAAAAATTGTGTGAACTCGAAAAATTATGAAACAGTTTTTTAAAGGTCATTCGAGTGTCAAAAGAATGCAGATTTTTTTCAGATTTTTGAATGTTATTTTACACTCTGAATGTGGATAACAATGTTTTTTTTCGATTCATTTTACATATGAAACGATCCATTGCACAAAAAAACAACTTCAACAACTCGATTCATTTCACATATGAAACGATCCATTGCCCAAAAAAACAACTTCAACAACTACAACTTCGAGAGAACTTTTGTTGATTTCATAACAAACCTTAGAAAAATTGGCATGATGAAGAAATCATATCTTTCAAGTGCTTTCTGAGGTTAACTGATGAAAACCCTTGCGACTTCCGACAAATATTCGATCATATCAAACGCCCTCAATAAATTTATTGAAAAAACATTAAATTGTTAAAGTAACTTTAGTGTCGTTTGAATAACCCACGCGAAATGAGTGGCGCTGTGGGTTGTATCATGTTGGCGAAGGGGCATGTCGCCACGTAGTAAGAAAGTGCCACGTTGGCAGCACGAAGAGATGCGCAGAGCAAAGAAAATCAATGATAACAATTGTGCGAGATCCGTGACGAAAGAGAGTGTGAGTCGATCACGAGCGATCGGAGATAGGTCGCAGCCGCGAGGCGTCGAGTATATACCGGCTAGGCGTGCGAAGCTGATACATGTGGTATAGCTTAGCCGCAGCGTGCTCGTATTTCGCAATTTCGGTGGTACCGCGGGATCGAGGCCAGTGTGTGAGACACGACGGTATCGTGTCGCTCATACGAGAATTAATATTATTAAAGTCGTCGTTATTATACCGCGTGCATTTCGTATTATATCTTATATATATATATCTATTTGTGTTAGACGTTCGGCCATCCTTATCGTGCCTTAAAAGACTGAATAAAATACTGGCACCGTTCTTTTATATCCCCGTTACGGGTTGTTTATTTAACCTTAATCCTGACGGAAAAATTAGTGTGCCTATGAGAGAGAGGCTTTACCTGAGAAAAAGATTAAGCATTATTTAACAGAATATACATTATTTACCGTGTATCAGCGTGGGATCAAAGTCAAAAGGTGGGACCTCACAAAATATCTTGGTATTTTTATATCTCGATAATGATAATAACATTTTAGATAAATATCGTTTTCGTAAGTAGTTAGTTTTCCAGATTACCATACGAATAAGAAGGTAATTTAAAGCACGGTGCTATGACTATACTTTCTGATGATCTTCAACACAATACGGTTGCGGTTCACAAGTATCAGCGTATTATCATTGAACATCTGAAGAAGACGCAAACTCCAATAAACGTTTTATATTTTCCGGATGAAGCCGCACAACACTTTAAGAAGAGATTCAGGTTTAGCATTAACCTCCTCAGTCATGAAGCAGATTTGAAAATACCTGCGGAACATCATTTCTTCGCGACCGCTCATGGCAAAGTAGTCCAGTCGAAGAAGTCGAAAGTAAGAGAATGTAATTTCTGGCACATGAACATGAAAATATAATCACCACTGGTGACAGAGATAGCCGCGCTGAGTGAAAGTGGGATAGCCTACGTTATACACAGTGGCGTCCATACCCCTACTACGGGCATGCGCACTGGTGGCATTGAATAAGGGCGAGTGAGAGAAAGCATAGCTATATATATAATATAATGTCGACTCACTCTATCTGCCTCGTACACTCAGCTTTTATTTCTTTTTTTGGATCGCGTGTGGCACAAGAACGGAAAATATTTCATTATAGCATTTTTTGTCAATTTTCCTCATTTCGAAGTTCGTTTGTCATATATTTCTGGAGTTGCCTGGAGTGTTAATCTCTAACTCAATTAATTATTGTGAAAAAGTAAAATATGTAAAAAACATAAAAAAACATGTTTCCAAGATTGATTGATCCGATTGCTCTTTATTTTTAATATGTTTTGGGGGCCCATAATAGCTCCAAGAAAAAAAACGAGTTATATAGCTCCATAAGAGCCTTGAAAAAAAAACTTCAGTTCTAATACCCCGAGTGCTTAGAAATTATCGGGTATTTCCCTCGCGCTTCGCGCTCTGGATTTTGTGCCAAACTCCACACGCGTATTAATAGGCAGGGAAGCTTAAGGGAAATGCCCGATTAATTTCCAAGCACGAGGGGTTTTCGGCGGATTATTTTTTTCACTCGATTTTCAATCAATATAAGCTTTGTATTTAACATCTTCGTGGGAAAAATCGCATGGCTTTATTAAAAATTATATTTAACATGGTCGATTTTCTTTCGCTCATCTCGATGAATTTGAGGTTTTTGACACGTACGTGGGTTACAAGCTATTGACAAATTTTCGCTTGTTACCTAGCAACAGCCGGAAAATTTTCGAAAAATTATCGATATAATCTCGGCCTGCTTGTACCACGTGATGTCAAATGCCAAGCTCCTATTGGTTGAAAATCGAGTGCAAAGAATAATCATTTTAATTTCCTTCCTTAACCATGACACAATTTTGGCACAATTATAAAGCTATTTTTTCAAACCTTCTGCATTTCCCTATAACACTATGAATTTAAAAAAAAAATTTTAACAGGTACGCCATAGTAGAAACAAATGAAAACCACTTCTTGGCCCAAATAATGAATTTGTTTATATGTTTTGACGTTTAATTTTTGTATTTTAATGCATACTTACATAATTTGCACCCATTGAAAATAATATTTCATATTAAAAACAATCAAAAACATCTTTTTCCAAAATAAAAAATAAAACTAGTTAAATATTTGTTAAAATTACTATAAAATTGATTATTAATATTCGACTGGTTCAATTGTTGACTTTGACAAAAAATGTCTGTTGTTGTTTCGAATATAATGTAACGGGACTGTAGGTCACCGTCGGTGATCAATCGACTGGTGACATCACCGGTCAATGATAAGCTCAACATAAGACAGTCCGAGTAATCTCTCAGACTCACGGCGCCATCCCATGAGCGTGCAGGAAAGACAATAATACACGAAAACAACCGGATGTGACGAAGCGACAGAACATTCGCGAAACTTCTCGAATATTCCAGAGAATTAGGAAAAGGGACGAGGGTATATAAAGCCGGACCATGCGGTACTCGAGACCTTTTTCATCGAGTATACTGTACAACCAGCACGTACATAGCCCAAACCACTTATCCACTGCTTATTACAGCATTGCGCTGGACATAAGCAGATCCTTGAGCAAGCCCAGCTTACTAACTGTGAATTCTTGAGCGAGCCCAGCCCTTAAATAACTTAGAACAATAAAACTCATTCTTTTTGAGATGAAAGCACGGAAGGATAGGAAAAAATCGCGCTCAAACTTAGGCAAGCCCAGCCTCGTGTGCCGAACACACGAGATCGCGTGTTCTTTCTCTTCCCTTCCGCTCATACGAAAATAACACGAAAATTCTCAGATATTTTATCATTAAATAACCATCGAAAAACATCAAATAACAACAGGACCAAGAATTTCCCAAAGTAGTATAATTTCCGATGATGAGACTCGTTGGCGGCCATCAGGCGCTGTGCTATCACAGAAAACCACGATCTGAGGAAATTCTTTGCCCCAAAATCATAAAATATCATTCGCGACCAATAAATTCAAGTAATACTCGGAGAAATCTCTCTCAGGTGCTTGCGAGTAAGAAAAAGAGAGAGAGAGAGGAAACGAGCTAATTACAACTGACGCCCAAACAGGGACTCGAAAAGCAATAAAACTGGGTCATAAGAAGAGATACGAAAACCCTCAGATGAGGCAAATATCGAACAAAAGAAACACAACGATGGCATCGACGACAGCCAAGAGTGTAGAGACTAGAGACAGGAGAACAGGCGACGACCATACCCATTTACACCTCAACAAGTACACGCGAGAACGACAACGAAATTCAAATCATGGACGCGAATCAATCCGGGCGAATTTAAATCAATCGGATTACACGATACCGCATTTAGTGAAGGAGCTCGCAGAAGCAAGATTTGAGCGTCCTGAAATAATGCACGGGACTCTCATAGACGCTACACATGATAGCGTCGCTCAGGGTTTCAGTCAAGACGAGCCCCCACCGCTCGATTCGCAAGCAAATCAAGTGGATCTAGATTCGCTCAGAGGAATACTGCACGAGATAAAAATGCAGAGACGAAATGATGGGGCGAACACCGAACGTAGGCTAACACATATAAATGCGGCGTTTACGAGAAGACTGGAAAATATCCAACGATACCTACATGATTCGCTTGCGGTCATACGACACGAGACCGTAGGAATTTCTCGAATGCAAATACAGGAAGAGAGCGCGCGTCGAACATGCAGGTGGGGAGCGAGGCGAGAGAGAGGCACACGCATAGAGGCTCTGGTTACGAGTATGTGGATCGCTCGAACATCGAGCACGGGCGAACGACGGGTAATCATGTCACAGAGGCACCGCGCGTTGATTATACGCCATATCAAAGGCAGCAGCGATCCACGATCGATGATCCACCGTTACAATACCAAGCGCAAGAAATGCACACATCCACGGAATTTACCGATGGAAAAACCTGGGGTGCACCGAAATTAGTAACACTGGTATATACGAGGCAAGCGACTGAACGTCGCATGCGATTCCTGAACGAATTTCGGAGATACCGCGATGCGCTCGGCCCTCGATACAATTTCAAGATTCTCATTGAACAGAATCTGGGATCCTTGGCGAGGGACTGATGGACACTGGTCGAGTATAATGTGCCTACGTGGAAGGAGTTTGAGGTACAATTTGAAAGACGGTTCGTGACCGAAGATTTTCAGTACGAGCTGAGAGAACAATTAGATTTCGGGTGGCATCGACCTGAGAAGAAACAAAAACGCCTTGCGTACGCCATGAACGTCATCGGCATAGCGAGGGAACTGAGTCCAACGATGAACGAAGAACAGATAGTCAATAAGCAATCACGACATTTTAAGGAAGATCTGCGCAACGCGGTGCTCGCCAGGGGAATCGGCAGAACAACCGCACTCCTTGATCTGATCGAGAAATTCGATCGATCTGGGGAAATAAATGCAAAAAGACAGTTCGAAACAAGGCGACCATTTAAACAAAAGGGGACATTCACCAAGCCATTCTCACGGCAGAAACCATTCGAGAACACGACGCCCGCCTCTACGGGGTACAAGCGCGAAGTAACGCACGGCAAGGGCCCGCAATACGCGCCGCGTGAACAGCAACCACGCTTGCGTGTGCTTATGACCAGCGAAGGGGCCGAGGAAGAGGAGCAGCGAGGTGAAGAGGCGGCAAACCCAAAGGAAAACGAACAAGCGTCCCCCTCACCATCCTCCGACTAAAGGAGGGGACGCCGGGTTTTGGGGAGGATATACGGGACGAATTATTGAAGGAAGATGCGGGGGTGACGTCCCCCAACGCTAGGTGCCCAATTATCGAGATCCTAGTGCAGGGAATAAAACGGAAAGCGCTCATCGACACAGGAAGCGCGATTTCGGAGAGCGCATATCTAGAGCATGAAGATATTTTCATTAATTGCCCAACGCTGCCACTCACGGATGTTACGGTCCGTGGTGCCATGGTGGGGAGGGCCACGCGTGTTACTAAACAATTCTATCCAGAAGTCGCCATGAAAAACGCGTGTCAAGCGACGATGTTATTAATCGTGCCGGGACTCACTATCGACTGCATTCTCGGGGTCGACTTTCTACACAAAATACAAGCGATAATCGATCTCAAAAGTTACAGAATAATGTTTCCAAATCCGAATAACCCGCGTGAGACGTGCAGCATAGAGTGCGTGAGCTCACCGACATCGAATGAGCAAGCAGGAAATAAAATGCGCCAGCTCAGCTCCATCTCAGAAAGCAAGTACGAAATGACCGATCAAGAAATAAAAAACGAAGTTATAACAACTAACTGGCTCACAACCGAACAAACCAGGACCCTTGAAGCACTCCTGAGACATCATAGATCAGCATTCAAAAAGAAACCCGGCCGTCTCAAAACGTATCGCCACGAGCTCAAGGTCGAAATGCATGAACCATTTCAGGCAAAATCCTATCCTGTACCACTGGCATACCGCGAAAAGGTCGATGAAGCGATCGAGGAGATGCTCGCTCAAGGACTAATTCAACCCTCTAAGAGCACTTACAACAATCCTCTCTTGGTCGCTATAAAAAAAGATGGTAGTGTGCGCCTATGCCTTGATGCTCGGAATATTAACACGATCCTGAAGCCTGACAATGAAAGAATGGAATCTCGGGAAGAAAATTTCCAGGAATGCACGGGAAAAGCTACATATCATCGCTTGACTTCAGGTCAAGTTTTTGGCAAATTCCATTAACGAACGAGTCGCGACAATATACTGCATTTAGACACCGAGGTCATTCGTACGAGTTATGTGTAATGCCGTTCGGGCTCAGTACTAGCACTGCAAGCTTAGTGCGAGGATTAGCGACGATGTTGAAAGGCCTGAATAATGTCTTAAACTTTGTGGATGACCTGTTGGTTATGTCAGAAACTTTTGAGCAACACCTTGACGATCTCGACTAAATCCTTAGTGACGATGCAACGGAATATTCGAGAAGTTTCGCGAATATTCCGTATTCCGTATACGTATTTCCAAAATGCGCCAAGAATTAATGGTAATCCTTATATCCTCGACAATGCGTGGTGCATGCCACTTAGGTGCAAATCGCAGATAAACACGCTGCGCTGGCTCGTTCGCCCGCCTCGTTATTCCTAGGCCTTCATTGATGCCCTTCGCTCGTTCCATCCATCGAAAATACTCCTTTTCCACCATTTTCTGCTTCGATTTTACGTTCTTTGGACGATTATGGTTGGATTGGTACCAGGGATGGAATTCGTGCACCTCCAAACGCCGTGGAAACCCTCCCGGTGCTCCTTCGTCACTCGCTCCGGTTTGTACGCTCGCGTCTACTTTGCTCGTAATTTTCCGGCGATTCGCTTATAATGGGTTTGAGCAGGCAACTAATTTCGCTTTAATATTTTCAATCGATTCTACTCGAATATTACTTCTCGTGGGTCCTACATTTGCGCTTACGTATCCCCACCCGCGTTCGGTGTCGAGATAAATGGTCTTAGATCGTGAGCATGGTATCATCCTCGCTTTTTGGCTTTGTTTACATACTGTAAGACGTATATGTGTTGCCCTCTTTTCTTTTACGACGTAGGGTCTCTCGTATAATAGCAAGAATTTTGCTGCTTGCCTTGCGGCCGAATTAGATACATTCAAAGCCCTTGCTAATACCCGTTCTCCGATTTTAAATTCTGTGAGCCGATCTTGGGCATTGAATTTGCTCGCTTATCGCTGTCTATTTTTGCGCATGTTTTCTTTTGTCAGTTCAATCAGTGTATTTGGATCCGACTCTGGTGCCGCTGGTTTGTTTATCAGATCATCCCATGGTTTTTGGGGATCATTCCCGTGTGAAGCTGCCATGGTATGCATCCCGTGGTTTCGTGGTTCACCTCGTTGATGCAGCTTTCTATGGTGTCAAGCCATTGACTCCACTAACTGTGGTTTTCTCCCAAGAAATTGCGAAAGAAACGCGCGAGTTCTCGGTTCGATCGTTCAACGGGGTTTGCTTATGGATGGCAGATGGCTGTCAATATTCTTTTTATCCCTTCCACTCGCAGTGATTTGTGCCATTTTAATGACGTAAACTGCGTGCGCTGATCGGTTAGTATCGCTTTGGGCTTGCCATGTTTCGGTACGTAGTCCTGCAGTATGCATCGAGCGTCGCCTCGGTCGTTGCTTTCTTCAGTGGGTACAACCGCGTAAATTTCGAAAATACATCGATCACGACGAGAATGTACTTCATGCCGTATTTTGCTGCCAGCAGAGGCCCATAATAGTCCAGCGATACCAATTCATTTGGCTTATCAGGTAGGATGCATTGCATATCCGCGAAGACGCCCTTGGTGTGAACCTTTTTTCTTTGACATTCTTCGCAGCTCGTTAATTGTTAGCGTACTTTATTGTATAGGCGCGGAATGTAAAAGTCATCCTTGAGGAGCAGATGGCATTTTTTTGATCCCACGTGTCCATAAATTTCGTGACACTCCTTCATCAACATGGCAACGTAGCTTTCTGGTACCAGTGCTCGATATATTCCCCGCGTATCCCTGTACAGGATATCCTTGTGTAGATCGTACCCAGTGGGCCCACTCGCTCGGCTGATCGATTCTCTCAGAGTGCGTATTTCCTCATCTTGTTTTTGATGTGTGCTCAAATCGATTAGCATTTGTGCTATCTCCATCTCGATTTCTCGATACAATTGAGCGATGATAATTTCCTGGTTATATCCAGGCTTTTCGATTATGGGTGGTCAGTTTAACTCGTCAGCCACCGTGTTTCTTTTTCCTTCGCAGAATTGCGTCGTGATATTGTAATCCTGGATTGCCAGCGTCCACCTTGTTAACCTTGCATGAGCCAATCTGCATTCTTGAAGAAAGGTTAGGGCTGCGTGGTTCGTGATCACAATGACCTCAGAGCCCAATAAATATGACCGAAACTTTGTCAGTGCCCACACTATTGCCAGTAATTCTTTCTCGGTGGTTGTATACCCGATTTCTGCACCTTTCAGGGCATTTTCACTCATTTGGGATATAATTGCTCCCAACGTGTAGTCGCTTGCATCCGTCTGTACATCAAAAGGCTTCCATCTGTCCGGGTATCTCAAGATCACGCTTTCACAAAAATTTTCTTTTACGTTTTCGAACGCTCGATGCTCCTTATCTCGCCACAGCCACTTTTCTCCCTTTCTTATCAGTCTGAGAAGGGGAACCATCGCTTCTGCATGTTTTTCTACTTGATTGCTCGAACTTTTTCGAGATCGGTGATATCCCCTCCAGTGTCAGGATGTGTCCTAAAAACTTGATGCTTCCTCGGACAAATGCCGATTCTTCGAGGTTAAGTGTCAAGCCATGTTGACTGAACTGGCTAAGGATCTAGTCGAGAACGTCAAGATGTTGCTTAAAAGTTTCTGACATAACCAACAAGTCATCCACAAAGTTTGAGACATTGTTCAGGCCTTTTAACACCGTCGCTAATCCTCGCACTAAGCTTGCAGTGCTAGTACTGAGGCCGAACGGCATTACACAGAACTCATTTGAATGACCTCGGTGTCTAAATGCAGTATATTGTCGCGACTCGTTCGTTAATGGAATTTGCCAAAAACTTGACCTGAAGTCAAGCGATGATATGTAGCTTTTCCCGTGCATTCCTGGAAAATTTCTTCCCGAGATTCCATTCTTTCATTGTCAGGCTTCAGGATCGTGTTAATATTTCGAGCATCAAGGCATAGGCGCACACTACCATCTTTTTTTATGGCGACCACGAGAGGGTTGTTGTAAGTGCTCTTGGAGGGTCGTATTATTACTTGAGCGAGCATCTCCTCGATCGCTTCATCGACCTTGTCGCGGTATGCCAGTGGTACAGGATATGATTTTGCCTGAAATGGTTCATGCGCTTTGACCTTGAGCTCGTGGCAATACGTTGTGAGACCGCCAGGTTTCTTTTTGAATGCTGATCTATGATGTCTCAGGAGTGCTTCAAGGGTCCTGGCTTATTCGGTTGTGAGCCAATCAGTTGTTTTAACTTTGTTTTTTATTTCTTGACCGGTTATTTCGTACTTTCTTTCTGAGATGGAGCTGAGCTGGCGCATTTTATTTCCTGCTTGCTCATTCGATGTCGGTGAGCTCACGCACTCTATGCTGCACGTCTCACGCGGGTTATTTGGATTTGGAAACATTATTCTATAACTTTTGAGATTGATTATCGCTTGTATTTCGTGTAGAAAGTCGACCCCGAGAATGCAGTCGATAGTGAGTCCCGGCACGATTAATAACATCGTCGCTTGACACGCGTTTTTCATGGCGACTTCTGGGTAGAATTGTTTAGTAACACGCGTGGCCCTTCTCACCATGGCACCACGGACCGTAACATCCGTGAGTAGCACCGTTGGGCAATTAATGAAAATATCTTTATGCTCTAGATATGAGCTCTCCGAAATCGCGCTCCTTGTGTCGATGAGCGCTTTTCGTTTTATTCCTTGCTCTAGGATCTCGATAATTGGGGGATACCTGAGGGATTGGATACTGGCGTTAGGGGACTTCACCCCCGCATCTTCCTTCAATAATTCGTCCCGTATATCCTTCCCAAAACCCAGCGTCCCCTTCTTTAGTCGGAGGATGGTGAGGGGGACGCTTGTTCGTTTTCCGTGGGGTTTGCCGCCTCTTCACCTCGCTGCTCCTCTTCCTCGGCCCCTTCGCTGGTCATAAGCACACGCAAGCGTGGTTGCTGTTCACGCGGCGCGTATTGCGGGCCCTTGCCGTGCGTTACTTCGCGCTTGTGCCCCGTAGAGGCAGGCGTCGTGTTCTCGAATGGTTTCTGCCGTGAGAATGGCTTGGTGAATGTCCCCTTTTGTTCAAATGGTCGCCTTGTTTCGAACTGTCTTTTTGCATTTATTTCCCCAGATCGATCGAATTTCTCGATCAGATCAAGGAGCGCGGTTGTCCTGCTGATTCCCCTGGCGAGCACCGCGTTGCGCAGATCTTCCTCAAAATGTCGTGATAGCTTATTGACTATCTGTTCTTCGTTCATCGGTGGACTCAGTTCCCTTGCTATGCCGATGATGTTCATGGCGTACGCAAGGCGTTTTTGTTTCTTCTCAGGTCGATGCCACCCGAAATCTAATTGTTCTCTCAGCTCGTACTGAAAATCTTCGTTCACGAACCGTCTTCCAAATTGTACCTCAAACTCCTTCCACGTGGGCACATTATACTCGACCAGTGTCCACCAGTCCTTCGCCAAGGATCCCAGGTTCTGTTCAATGAGAATCTTGAAATCCGTGCATTATTTTAGGACGCTCAAATCTTGCTTCTGCGAGCTCCTGCACTAAATACGGTATCGTGTTATCCGATTGATTCAAATTCGCCCCGATTGCCCCCCCCCCCATCTGCCCCAATAATACACGAAAACAACCAGATGTGACGAAGCGACGGAATATCCGCGAAACTTCTCGAATATTCTAGAGAATTAGGAGAAGGGACGAGAGTATATAAAGCCAGACCGAGCGGCACTCGAGACCTTTTTCATCGACTATACTGTACAACCAGCGCGTACCTATTTCAAACCGCTCATCCACTGCTTATTACAGCATTGCGCTGGACATAAGCAGATCCTTGATCTTTTTCAATTCACAGTGTTATAGGAAAATACAGACGGTTTGAAAAAAATAGCTTTCCAATTATGCCAAAATTGTGTCATAGTTAGGAAAGGAAATTTAAATGAACATTTTTTTTTCATTGCTCTTATGGAGCTATATAACTTTTTTTTCTTAGAGCTATTATCGGCCCTCAAAACATATTAAAAATTAAGATTAATCGGATCAATCAATCAATCGGATCAAAGCAACACTTAGGCAGCGACAAGACCTTTTTCATCGAGGCACTATATCGCTGGGCGAAAGATAAGTTTGAAAAGGTAAGTGTATACTTTTGCTTAAAAGGATTTAAATTAAATGAGATTCCAAAGTATATTTGATAACCCAAATTTTATGTTGAGATGTTGTTTTTGTGCAATGATTCGTTTCATATGTTACATGAATTCAATTTTTTTTTAAACATTGGTATCCAAATTCAGGGTGTAAAATCAAATTGAAAATTCAAAAAAATGTTTTATAATATTTGGAGACCACACGATTTTTAAGTGGCACACTTGGTGTGGAATACTTTATATATTCATAGATATGCTTTAAATGTATAGATGATGCTCTATATAAAGCTATATATATTGTTACGTCCAGGGTTTATTTGGCCACTGATTGTGGCAGCATTTTATTTTTTTGGAAACATAAATTTATGCAAATAAATAATATCCATTGGTACTCGTGAGAGCCAACAAATCGTATTCGAAATTTTATGTTACCGGCTTATCAACGTGCGAGTATGTAGCCGTTGAGATCCCACTGTAGAATCGTCTGCGAATTTCGCTGACGGATGGGATCCCACGGTGACCAGTGAGATGCTGCACATCTTTTGCTTGCGCCTTGATTCGCTGGGGTGGAGAGCACTATTTTTCTAGATCAAAAGTTATTCAGTTTGGACCAGGAGCTCGACCAAGACGGTCGGACCCAAAATCAAAATTTCAGCCTACGAGAGCTTGGCCAATACGGCCGAGCTCTAATCAAATTAACAAGTTCTTTTCTCAACACAATTAAAAAACCAATTGAAATTTTACAAGTGTTTATGGGTCCACCCATAAGGTTGGCCCCTAAAAATTCCAATGTTATTCGGTAAAACATTCACGAGTAGAATCAACACCAACGCTACTTTTATGACGAGCCGAGGATATTGAACGATACCCGATAGGCACGGGCAACGAAATCTGCGATTCAAAATATCGAGGTGCTCCAATAGTCGAGACCCGACATCCTGCAGTGTGGCCAGGCAAGACCATCGGTAAAAGATGTTGTCCAACAGGTCAAGTGCGGTCAAAATTATTAACTTGAGGTGCGCGTATAAAAATTGAAGCTTGCGAGTACTTAGGTCCGTCGTGTGGATAAACTTATATCGCGAGAAAACATCGGCCCTCGAGGACAATGATTGGTGCTCGTGCAAAATTGTGAATTCGCGATAGCTTAGTGCGAAGCGTATCGTGATATAAAACTACGCCCCAATAGCGAATTGTAAAACCGTACAAACTTGGAACCAGAAACCTTTCTTTCAAAATTATTTTTCATCGTCAATTGTAAAAATTGTGAACTTCGATATGACGAATCCATCGACCAATCCGGTCGATGGCAGTTTCAATAAATTCAGTTATTTGTTATTGTTAAACAATATTTTAACGAGTTATTATTCGTTAAACGAATCAACCCGCTACGCCCAAGGCAACGCCCAATTGCCAATGAAATTAAAAGGAATATTCCCAAAATCAAAATTATATGAAAAATATCATTTACTGATCTCACTCGTTCTGCTCTTATCCTTGATGGGCACATTCCCGTCTAAACTTTGGAGCAATCCAATTTATGCGATACGTCACGGTAAGTCGACGAAGTTCAAAATAAACAAGTGAAAAAATATATAAAAATCAATCTGGGACGTAACAATATATATATATATATATATTTATAAATAATAAACATAATTTGAATCTCGAAAAATCACCACCCTAATATATATAATTAATACGTATACATGTAAATATTTAAAGGAATCGATTCTCGAAGGACCACTCTAATATTAATTGTGACCTGAAATAACGACTACTCTAATATACATATATATGTGGCATTCCACGGTATTTCGACCAAAATCTGACCTTGATGATTTCGATTTTCCTCTCCATTTTTTATATAAATAAGGACATTAAAAAAAAATTCCCAAATTTTTTCAGAGTTATTCAGTGACGCATTTTTTGGATTTTTTTTTTCTTGAACAAAATGGGACACCTTTGTAAAATCTGAAAAAAATCAGAAAAATCTAATAAAATATAACAAATTTTTTGGGCTTTATTCCATAATGGAGATTTCAATACTCTGAGAGTCAAATTCAAAAAATTAAAAAAAAAAACTTGTAGAGTGTTAAAGTCTCCATTTTGGAAAAAGCTCAATTTTTTTTAAATATTTTATTAGATTATTCTGAATTTTTTCAGATCTTACAAAGAGGTCCCTTAAAAAAAAATCCAAAGAACGCGTGACCAAAAAATTCTGAAATAACTTAGAAAAATGTATTTCAATGTGTTTTTTTATATACAAAATTAAGAGAAAGATCGAAATCATCAAGGCAACATTTTGATCGGAATGTCGTGGAATGACACGACAAAATCTTGTTTTGATGATTTCGATTTTTCTCTTAATGTTTTATATAAAAGAACACATTAAAAAAAATTCCTTAATTTTTTCAGAATCTTTTGGTCACGCGTTCTTTGGTTTTTTTTTTTAAGTGACCCTTTTGTAAAACCTGAAAAAATTTAGAATGATCTAATAAAATATAACAAAATTTTTGGGCTTGGTTCCAAAATGGAGATTTTAATACTCGATGAGTACATTTTTTTTCTTCGAATTTTTGGAATTTTACTCATAGAGTATTGAAATCTCCATTTTGGAACGAAGCCCAAAAAATTTGTTATATTTTATTAGATTTTTCAGAATTTTTTCAAATTATACAAAGTTGTCCCGTTTAAAAAAAAAAATAATAATAAATCCAAAAAATGGGTGACCGAAAGATTCTGAAAAAATATAGGAATTTTTTTTTTCAATTTCCTTATTTATATAAAAAATTTAAAGGAAAATCGAACTCGTCAAGGTAAGATTTTGATCGAAATACCGTGTAATGCCACATATATAAATAATAAAGAAAATTCGAATCTCGAATGACCACCCTAATATAAATTCAGACCCGAAATAACGACCACCCTAAAGTCTATCTTAATAAATATGCAAATAAATATTTAAAGTATCGATTGCGAATGACTACCCAAATGTAAGTTGATACCTGAAATAACGAGCACACTAATATACATATTATAAATAATCGCACACACGCACACACGCTTCACACACTCTCGCACACACGTGCACACACTCGCACACACATTTTTTTATCTATAAATATAGATAAAATATATATTCGCCGTGCAAGACGCTCACAGTTAGCTAGATATATTTTCCTCTTGCATGACGTCAGCGGCCAAATATGATTCTCATAGCTATAGATATATATCCCGTGTATAAGCGTTTCAAAAATTTGGCCAATCAGTTGACGAAGGAATGTTGAAGAAATTTCACGATGATAGACTTGGAGAAAAATTCACCCGATATCATCATATCTCAGCATTATGTGGACGGATCAACATAAAAATGGTATCAATGGAAAGCTAGTTTTTTTTTTTTAGTCATATTGGATTGAAATTCAAATCGGTTCCGGTGGGAGGCATATTCGCATACACAAGAGTGCCCGGCGATCTCGACTGGGATTCTCTCAGTTTTTTTTAAATACTTGGCGTCGAGACGCTGCCACGTCTCTTGATATAATTCAAAAAATAAATAATAATGACTAGCATATTCGAAGGTAAAAAATCTCCGGATTTATATCATATATCACATTTTTTCTATACTTTTCAGATGAGAAACACCTTAACATTGACAATGACGGTTGTCCGGCATCGCACAATGAAAAAAATAGCGACTCAGCCAGTTATTGTGGATCTGACCATATTCCCGCAACGGATCTCGACGAAAACGAAATTGAAAGCACAACAGCTCTACAAAAAAAAGTCGACGATATTTCCCACAACGGATCTACCAATTTGGACGCATCGCTTATGACTGACAAAGTTGGTCACAGCGTGTTAACAGTTGTGCCTACTTACGATGAGCTGATTATTTGCGGTGGGCGTCATCGCGAAAAATCATTTCCGTATTTTTCCGAACTTTCCACCAATCGGAAAACTCTCCCTTCCTTCTATTTTTCTTCCTACCCTTAATTCCTTAACCAATTACATTCCTTCACTATAGTTTGTGCCGCTCCTCAACGTTAACGAGGAGCGCGCAAAAATATCAATATTCAGTCTTCGATTAGCATTCGTTTGGACTCAACAACTTGAGTCTTCCCATCGACTTCTAACTTGATAAATCCCTCTTAAATATTTTGCATACGAAAGACGTTCACGATTAGTTTAGCGTCTTGTACCCTAAAAATTACGATTCTACAATTGCTGCAATTGAATCGTTGGCTGGTGTCAACGCGTCTCAAACGGGTTTTCTAAGTCCAACTCTTGCTACATCACTGAGCACACTGCTTAAGCAAGTTGGAAAGCCCTCCATTTCGGAATGGATAAGAAAGCAAAATAAAGAATAACAAACGTATGCTCAAAATTGTATTAAGCTTTAAACGGAAAATTTTATGACCAGCATTGCTCGCACTGCCCCCGAAACTCAAGCTCGTGCTAAACGCCACAAAGCGACGGTTTTACGGTCAGATGATGACATCAACAAGCTCAACATACATTTGCGCGAAGAAATTAAAAAAAATTATTCGAGTTTGAAAAAAGAGTTTTCGTACCAAGTTGGTTCGATTTGGACGCAGCTACGTTATTAGCTATCGAGCTCTTTAACCTTCGTAGACCAGGCGAAATGCACAGGACGAACATTGAAGATTTTCGTACGGATAAAAGAATCGATAAAAACTCTCTTGGTGAAGCACACCAAAAGTTTTCGATCGCCGAAAAACAAGCTGCTGTAAAGTCTGTGCGATTCCAGATCCGCGGGAAACTCAGACGCGAAGTGGGCATTCTTTTAGATCAGGAACTTCTAGCATGCGTTGAATTAATTATAACGCACAGGGTCAAAGCAAAGGTGAACTCGCAAGACCCATATCTTTTCGGCATTCCGGAAACCTCAAAAGGCGACTATCGTTATCATCAGGCTTGCACATTGATGAGGAAATTTTCAAAGAAATGTGGAGCCGAAAAGCCGGAAATTCTGCGCTGGACGGTGCTGCGGAAACATGTCGCTACGATGAGCGTTACGTTCGATTTAACGGATGGGATTACGTTACTATCGAGCAGAGATCGGCAGTAATGATATTTTCAAGCGCATTTTCGGTAAATATTATCAATTTTTTGGAAATTGATAATTTTAAGATCCGAATTTTCAATTACCCGAAAATGGTTAATAAAAAAAAAAATTTCAATTATCCAAATAATCGATAATTGGTCGAAAAATAATATCAATTATTCGCCAATGATTAATGGGAAAAAATAAATTCCCAATTATCTCAGTAATCGGTAATTGGTCAAAAAATAATATCAATTAATCAGAAAATGTGTAATTGGTTTGAAAATATTTCCAATTATCCGAATAATCGGCAATTGGTGAAATGAAAATATCAATTAATCAGGAAATGGGTAATTGGTTCGAAAATATTCTCAATTATCTGAATAATCGCTAATTGGTCGAAAAATAATATGAATTTGCAGAAAAATTATTAATTGGTTTGAAAATATTCTCAATTACCCAAATAATCGTCAATTGATCGAAAAATAATGTCAATTTTTCAGAAAAATGGGTAATTGGTTTGAAAATATGCTCAATTACCCGAATAATCGTCAATTGATCGAAAAATAATGTCGATTTTTCAGAAAAATGAGTAATTGGTTTGAAAATATTCTCAATTACCCAAATAATCGTCAATTGATCGAAAAATAATGTCGATTTTTCAGAAAAATGGGTAATTGGTTTGAAAATATTCTCAATTACCCGAATAATCGTCAATTGATCGAAAATAATGAAACACCAAGTAATTAACTTCTCGCTTTCTGAGATGTCCAGGTTGACCGCTGCGTATTTTGCGGAGTCCAGGTTGAGAGCTTCGTAGATGTCGGCGTCCAGGTCAAACACCACGTAGTTTTCGGTGTCCAGGTCGACAGCTTCGTAGTTGTCGGTATCCAAGTCGACCGCTGCGTAGTTGTCGACGTCCAGGTCGACCGCTACGTAGTTTTCGGTGTCCAGGTCGACAGCTTCGTAGTTGTCGGTGTCCAGGTCGACAGCTTCGTAGTTGTCGGTGTCCAGGTCAACGCCCCGTAGTTTTTGGTGCCCAGGTCGACCGCTACGTAGTTGTCGGTGTCCAGGTCGACCGCTGCGTAATTGTCGACGTCCAGGTCGACCGCTACGTAGTTTTCGGTGTCCAGGTCGACAGATTCGTAGTTGTCGGTGTCCAGGTTGACCGCGGCGTAGTTGTTGACGTCCAGGTCGACCGCTACGAAGTTTTCGGTGTCCAGGTCGACAGCTTCGTAGTTGTCGGTGTCCAGGTCGACCGCTGCGTAGTTGTCGACGTCCAGGTCGACCGCTACGTAGTTTTCGATGTCTAGGTCGACAGCTTCGTAGTTGTCGGTGTCCAGGTTGACCGCGGCATAGTTGTTGACGTCCAGGTCGACCGCTACGAAGTTTTCGGTGTCCAGGTCGACAGCTTCGTAGTTGTCGGTGTCGAGGTCGACCGCTGCGTAGTTGTCGACGTTCAGGTCAACCGCTACGTAGTTTTCGGTGTCCAGGTCAACAGCTTCGTAGTTGTCGGTGTCCAGGTCGACCGGTGCGTAGTTGTCGACGTCCAGGTCGACCACTACGTAGTTTTCGGTGTCCAGGTCGACCGCTGCGTAGTTGTCGGTGTCCAGGTCGACCGCCCCGTAGTTTCACGTGTCCAGGTCGACCGCTACGTAGTTTTCGGTGTCCAGGTCGACAGCTTCGTAGTTGTCGGTGTCCAGGTCGACCGCTGCGTAGTTTTCGGTGTCCAGGTCGACCGCTGCGTAGTTGTCGACGTCCAGGTTGACCGCTACGTAGTTTTAGGTGTCCAGGTCGACCGCTGCGTAGTTGTCGACGTCCAGGTCGACCGCTACCTAGTTTTCGGTGTCCAGGTCGACAGCTTCGTAGTTTTCGGTGTCCAGGTCGACAGCTTCGTAGTCGTCGGTATCCAGGTCGACCGCTGCGTAGTTGTCGACGTCCAGGTCGACCGCTACGTAGTTTTCGGTGTCCAGGTCGACAGCTTCGTAGTTGTCGGTGTCCAGGTCGACGCCTCGTAGTTTTTGGTGTCCAGGTCGACCGCTACGTAGTTGTCGGTGTCCAGGTCGACCGCTGCGTAGTTGTCGACGTCCAGGTCGACCGCTACCTAGTTTTCGGTGTCCAGGTCGACAGCTTCGTAGTTTTCGGTGTCCAGGTCGACAGCTTCATAGTTGTCGGTATCCAGGTCGACCGCTGCGTAGTTGTCGACGTCCAGGTCGACCGCTACGTAGTTTTCGGTGTTCAGGTCGACAGCTTCGTAGTTGTCGGTGTCCAGGTCGACGCCCTGTAGTTTTTGGTGTCCAGGTCGACTGCTACGTAGTTGTCGGTGTCCAGGTCGACCGCTGCGTAGTTGTCGACGTCCAGGTCGACCGCTACGTAGTTTTCGGTGTCCAGGTCGGAGCTTCGTAGTTGTCGGTGTCCAGGTCGACCGCGGCGTAGTTGTCGACGTCCAGGTCGACCGCTACGTAGTTTTCGGTGTCCAGGTCGACAGCTTCGTAGTTTGCGGTGTCCAGGTCGACAGCTTCGTAGTTGTCGGTGTCCAGATCGACCGCCGCGTAGTTGTCGACGTCCAGGTCGACCGCTACGTAGTTTTCGGTGTCCAGGTCGACAGCTTCGTAGTTGTCGGTGTCCAGGTCGACCGCTGCGTAGTTGTCGACGTCCAGGTCGACCGCTACGTAGTTTCCGGTGTCCAGGTTGACAGCTTCGTAGTTGTCGGTATCCAGGTCGACCGCTGCATAGTTGTCGACGTCCAGGTCGACCGCTACGTAGTTTCCGGTGTCCAGGTCGACAGCTTCGTAGTTGTCGGTGTCCAGATCGACCGCTGCGTAGTTGTTGACGTCCAGGTCGATCGCTACGTAGTTTTCGGTGTCCAGGTTGACAGCTTCGTAGTTTCCGGTGTCCAGGTCGACAGCTTCGTAGTTGTCGGTGTCCAGGTTGACCGCTGCGTAGTTGTCGACGTCCGGGTCGACCGCTACGTAGTTTCCGGTGTCCAGGTCGACCGCTGCGTAGTTGTCGGCGTCCAGGTCGACAGCTTTATAGTTCTTGGTGTCCAGGTCGATAGCTTCGTGATTTTCGGTGTCCAGGTCGACCGCTGCGTATTTGTCGGCGTCTAGGTCGACCGCTACGTATTTTTGATATCATAAACTTCACATCAGCTTAACATAAACTTGATATCATAAACTTGATATCAGTTTAATAAAATTTCTTTTTCCTTTCCTTAGAAATTCTGTCTAATTCAATCATTTCTCAAAAAGAATACATTTTTAACGAAGTTTGATACGAAGTTGATATCAAATTCAATATTGATAAGTTATCCTGTGATAAGTTATCCGTTTAGATCAAATATTTAATTGGAAAGAATTTCTACAGAAAGAAAGAAGAATTATTATTAAATCCATATCAAATTGAATATCAAGTCGATTAAAAAGTGGATTATAAGAGAAATGAAATTTGATATCAACTTGATCAAATTTTTAATAAGAGAGAATTTTTTAAAAAAGAAAGGACGAAAGAAGGATTCCATCGAATCATTAATTATAGCTAATTTTTGAAAAAAGAAAAAAAGGAAGAAACATTTTTATGAAATAGATATTCATTTTGATATTAAATTTGATTCCTATATTAAAAAAACCGTCCTGAAAATATCTCGCAAATTCGATAAAGTATTGTTGTCGTTTTATTCGTTCGCTGATTGACTGTGGCATCATCAAGCTGAAGTTTGTGTTCGATGAACAAGTTCATGCTTACCCTCTTGTGTACGATCTGTCACATAATAAATATTGGAAGCTGCGATACGCGGATATACATAATCCATTTTCTCCTCATTTTCTACTTTAATTCAAAACATATCTAGTATGACTGATACGGTGTTCAAGATGTGAGTGCGTAATAATTGCGATATCAATAATTTCTTTTTATTATCGATAAAAGTTCATGGTGTTCTATATACATTATGTAGGATCAATTGATCTCCATGTTCATTGGAGCTGATTTGATATTTGGGAAGTAAAATATTGTGTAAGTAAACAACAACAAAAAATTTACTGCGGAATAAAAATCTTTACATATTTAAATACTATATATTGATCAGGATGTGAGTGAAGGAACTTATAGATATACTTATGCATGAATAGTTTGAAGACGTTCGGTAAAAAAATATATGTAAGTAAAATCATATTGGTTGAGTATATATGTGTCAACTCAACGGACGTTTCGTCGGTGACCTCTTCAATTTTTTTTTATTTTTTAATACGTTATTATGCGGGCAAAAAGATGTATCTATTAAAATGTTTAGCTCTCTCTATCTTAACCCATACCGAAGTTATTGATTTTTGAAAAAATATTTTTAAAATAATCAGAACTTCTACAATAATAAAAATATTTTTATTTATTGAGAAGTCATTTTTTTCAAATGGACTTTTTGAAAAAAATGTCAAAAATTGAACAAAAAAATCGAATTGCAATGTTCTTTAAGCTGTTTTAAGATAAATTGAGCAAAAAAATTGCATTTTCTTTCAATCCGACACCTTCAATTTTTTCCACAAAAAGATTATAAAATTCTACGTGAAAAAATAAAATTTCTGAGATTTCACTGAAGAAGGGATTTCAAATGACTTCTTATTAAAAAAAAAAATTGGTTTTTGTTTGTAATTTTGATCTTTTTTCTTCTATGACCACAATAGTTGATTTCAATTATGTTACAATAAATAATTTACCTTCTCGCTCATATTTCCTTAGTAAATTATAATAATTAACATTAGGAATTACACTTTTTATGTAAAAAAATGAATCAAGTGCATAACTTGCTTGAATTGTAGTTCATAATGTTATTTATTATTATTCACAAAAAAAATATGTGAGAGAAGGTAAATTATTTATTTTAACATCATTAAAATTAACTATTGTGGTCATAGAAGAGGAAAGATCAAAATTGGGAAAAAAAATTTTAATATGAATTTATTTGAATCCCTTCTTCAGTAGAATCGCAAAAATTTTGTTTTTTTACGCAGAATCTTTTAATTTTGTTCAGAAAAAATCGAAGGTTTTGCATTTAAGGAAAATCCAATTTTTTAGTTTAATTTAGCTTAAAACAGCTAAAAAACAATTAAAGAACTAGCTGCTATGTACTCGGCGTTGCCCGGATTGAAATATATCGCAAACTGGAACTAACAGACGGTTGTTAACATTGTTGTCAGGTCTGGGTCCCCAAATTTGAAGAAATTAGTGAGACCGCGAGGAAATTTTGAAGATTTTAAGAAATTACATAAAAATCTGACAACATTTTTTAGATTGGAAGAAATTGCATAAAAATCTGAGAAAATTTTAAAGATTTGGGGAATTAAAAATCTGCGAAAATTTCGAAGATTTGAAAAAATTACATAAAAATCTGAGGAAATTTTGACGATGCCTTCGTGGATGAAGTCACCACTGAATCACGGTGATTTTTTACCGAAAAAATGATTTTTTTTGAAAAAATCACCGTGATTCAGTGGTTTTTCAGGGTGAAAACATCGTCACCCAATCCGCTAGGGTGTGAAGGAATTGCATAAAAATCTAAGGAAATTCTGAAGATTTGAAGATTACATAAACATCTGAGGAAATTTTGAAGATTTGAAAAAATTCCATAAAAACCTGCGGAAATTTTGAAGACATGAAGAAATTACACAAAAACCTGAGGAATTTCTGAAGATTCGAAAAAAAAACATAAAAATCTGAGGAAATTCTCAAGATTTGAAGAAAATACATAAAAATCTGAAGAATCTTTGAAGATTTAAAGAAATTACATAAAAATCTGGGGAAATTTTGGAGATTTGAAGACATTGCATACAAATCTGAGGAAATTTTGAAGATTTTAAGAAATTACATAAAAATCTGAATAAATTTTGGAGATTTAAAGAAATTGCATAAAAATCTGAGGAAATTTTGAAGATTTGAGAAATTACATAAAAATCTGCGGAAATTTCGAAGATTTGAAGAAATTACATAAACATCTGAGGAAATTTTGACGATGTGAAGGAATTGCATAAAAATCTGAGAAAATTTCGGGTTTGAAGATTACATGAACATCTGAGAAAAATTTGAAGATTTGAAGGAATTCCATAAAAATCTGCGGAAATTTGGAAGGCTTGAAGAAATTACATAAAAATCTGAGGAATTTCTGAAGGTTCAGAAAAAAAACATAAAAATCTGAGGAGATTCCAAAGATTTGAAGAAAATACATAAAAATCTGAAGAAAATTTGAAGATTTGGAGAAATTACATAAAAATCTGGGGAAATTTTAAAGATTTGAAGACTGCATACAAATGTGAGGAAATTTTGAAGATTTCAAGAAATTACATAAAAATCTGGGGAAATTTTGAAGATATGAAGAAATTGCATGAAAATCTGAGAAAATTTTGAAGATTTGGAGAATTACACAAAAATCTGCGAAAATTTCGAAAATTTGAAGAAATTAGATAAAAATCTGAGGAAATTTTGACGATGTGAAGGAATTGTATAAAAATCAGAGGAAATTTTGAAGATTTGAAGATTACATGAACATCTGAGAAAATTTTAAAGAAATTCTATAAAAATCTGCGGAAATTTTGAAAGCTCGAAGAAATTACATAAAAATCTAAGGAAATTCTGAAAATTTCAAGAAATTACATAAAATCTGAGAAAATATTGAAGATTTGAAGAAATGACTTAAAAATCTGTAGAAGTTTTAAAGATTTTTGGAGAAATCACATAAACATCTGAGCAAATTCTGAAGACTTTTCGAAATTGCATAGAAATCTGAAGATATTTTGAATATTTGAAGAAATTACATAAAAATCTGAGGATATTTGGAAGATTTAAATAAATTACATAAACATCTGAGGAAATATTGAAGATTTGAAGAAATTACATGAAAATTTAAGAAAATTCTGAAGATCATCATTTTTTTTACACGTATCTTTCCTTATCTTATAAACACACTTTTTTGGGCGATACATTTTTTTTCTACTTCTTCTACAAGTCGTACAAGAACATCACCAACGATTCCCGGATTGTTACCAAAAAAACCTTGAAATAGTCATCAGTTCATTCTATAACAACTTTTACACTTCGAATGAGCAACAAATTTTCAAAAGTAATGTTGAAGAAAATTTATATAAAGATCTAATTTTTCTACCTTCGTGAATATTAAACAGTATTTCTTTTAGAATTGGCATCTTTTTATTAACTTGCTATTTTATTGTAAGAAAATAGTTTTTTTTACAAGGGAGAGCAGTGGCCAAGTGGCTAGAGCGCGGGTCTCGTAATCCGCGGGACCCAGGTTCGAACCCCGGCGACACCGCTGAAAAATATTCTAATTTTTCAAGTGTTGTTTATCAGCTGCAATTCCGGTGGATTGGGGACCCCACTTTAAATAATGGAATTCCAAAGACCTCATTGCGATGAGTGGGCGATTTATTGTACGGTTTCGGTGAGGCCTGCCGAAGCGGTCCTTATCGCTCGGATGGTGGTTCACCTAACTGTGCAAGCAACTGGCTTACTGGATCACAATGGAGGAGGTAACTACCTAACCGACCGACGATAGTCGTGCTGGAGCGTGCTCGCACTGCTACCGACGGTTTCTTATGTAGCTTACCGTCTGTATCGGTGAAGGTTTTTCTGCAGTTTTCCCTTCACTCTCGGCAGAATTGCGATACAGAATAGAAAAAGTGTAGGGTGCGGGCTGCAGCCCCGGTCTTACCGGGAGAGGTAAGGGGTTTAGTATAAAGCAAGGCTGTACACTGGTAATAAACAAAAAATAAGTTTTTTTTTTTACAAAAATGGGGATGTAGAACGTGGAACTGTTAAGCTTTACGGAACGAAAATTGTTAACTGACCCCTGTCCTCATGAAAAATCATGAATTATAGAATTTTCAAGAAAGATTTTAATATATTCAGTAATAAGTTGTAACATTTTATCGGAAACCGACGAAAAAAAAGTTAAATTTACTGTAAATTCAACTTCAACCTTCAATAGCTTCTGAAGTGGTGAGTTTATCGAAAAATCATAGGAAACCCCTTTTGTAGGGGGTTCAATTCCCTACAAGAACATGTATTGCACATTTCGGTACATTTGACCACTGACAAAGACAAAAGGGTGGTTAACGCGATCTATTATAGCGAGTTATTACTGAAGCAAAAACCATAAAATTGATGTGGAAATTTCTCTCTATAATATTATATTACGTATTATATGCATTCATATACACATAGGGGTCAGAATTCCTCTCGGCTAATCATTAAGACATATTTTGCTCTCGTTGTATTTTTTTGCACGGGTATCCTGGAAGCTTGTCGCACGCGTAGCGCGCTCGTGAGCTGGTATTGATGAATTATTCTATGATAAGTTATTCTTTTTGAAAAATTATATCATCGGCAACTACGCAGCGGTCGACCCGGACACCGACAACTACGAAGCTGTCGACCTGGACACCGAAAACTACGTAGCGGTCGACCTGGACACCAAAAACTACGGGGCGTCGACCTGGACACCGAAAACTACGTAGCGGTCGACCTGGACGTCGACAACTACGCAGCGGTCGACCGGGACACCGACAACTACGAAGCTGTCGACCTGGACACCGAAAACTACGTAGCGGTCGACCTGGACGTCACCAACTACGCCGCGGTCGACCTGGACACCGACAACTACGAAGCTGTCGACCTGGACACCGAAAACTACGTAGCGGTCGACCTGGACGTCGACAACTACGCCGCGGTCGACCTGGACACCGACAACTACGAAGCTGTTGACCTGGACACCGAAAACTACGTAGCGGTCGACCCGTACGTCGAAAACTACGCAGCGGTCGACCTGGACACCGAAAACTACGTAGCGGTCGACCTGGACGTCGACAACTACGCAGCGGTCGACCTGGACACCGAAAACTACGGAGCTGTCGACCTGAACACCGAAAACTACGTAGCGGTCGACCTGGACACCGACAACTACGAAGCTGTCGACCTGGACACCGACAACTACGTAGCGGTTGACCTGGACGTCGACAACTACGCAGCGGTCGACCTGGACACCGACAACTACGAAGCTGTCGACCTGGACACCGAAAACTACGAAGCTGTCGACCTGGACACCAAAAACTACGGGGCGGTCGACCTGGACACCGACAACTACGAAGCTGTCGACCTGGACACCGAAAACTACGTAGCGGTCGACCTGGACGTCGAAAACTACGCAGCAGTCGACCTGGACACCGAAAACTACGTAGCGGTCTACCTGGACGTCGACAACTACGCAGCGGTCGACCGGGACACCGAAAACTACGAAGCTGTCGACCTGGACACCGAAAACTACGTAGCGGTCGACCTGGACGTTGACAACTACGAAGCTGTCGACCTGGACACCGAAAACTACGTAGCGGTCGACCTGGACGTCGACAACTACGCAGCGGTCAACCTGGACACCGACAACTACGAAGCTGTCGACCTGCACACCGAAAACTACGAAGCTGTCGACCTGGACACTGAAAACTACGTAGCGGTCGACCTGGACGTCGACAACTACGCAGCGGTCGACCTGGACACCGAAAACTACGTAGCGGTCGACCTGGACGTCGATAACTACGCAGCGGTCGACCTGGACACCGACAACTACGAAGCCGTTGACCTGGACACCGAAAACTACGAAGCGGTCGACCTGGACGTCGACAACTACGCAGCGGTCGACCCGGACACCGAAAACTACGTAGCGGTCTACCTCGACGTCGACAACTACGCAGCGGTCGACCTGGACACCGACAACCACGAAGCTGTTGACCTGGACACCGAAAACTCCGTAGCGGTCGACCTGGACGTCGACAACTACGCAGCGGTCGACCTGGACACCGACAACTACGAAGCTGTCGACCTGGACACCGAAAACTACGAAGCTGTCGACCTGGACACCGAAAACTATGTAGTGTTCGACCTGGACGTCGACAACTACGCAGCGGTCGACCTGGACACCGAAAACTACGTAGCGGTCGACCTGGACGTCGACAACTACGCAGCGGTCGACCTGGACACCGAAAACTACGTGGCGGTCGACCTGGACGCCGACATCTACGAAGCTCTCAACCTGGACTCCGAAAAATACGCAGCGGTCAACCTGGACATCTCAGAAAGCGAGAAGTTAATTACTTGGTGTTTCATTATTTTCGATCAATTGACGATTATTCGGGTAATTGAGAATATTTTCAAACCAATTACCCATTTTTCTGAAAAATCGACATTATTTTTCGATCAATTGACGATTATTTGGGTAATTGAGAATATTTTCAAACCAATTACCCATTTTTCTGAAAAATCGACATAATTTTTCGATCAATTGACGATTATTCGGGTAATTGAGAATATTTTCAAACCAATTACCCATTTTTCTGAAAAATCGACATTATTTTTCGATCAATTGACGATTATTTGGGTAATTGAGAATATTTTCGAACCAATTAATAATTTTTCTGAAAATTCATATTATTTTTCGACCAATTAGCGATTATTCAGATAATTGACAATATTTTCCAACCAATTACCCATTTCCTGATTAATTGATATTTTCATTTTACCAATTGCCGATTATTCGGATAATTGGAAATATTTTCAAATCAATTACACATTTTCTGATTAATTGATATTATTTTTTGACCAATTATCGATTTTTTGGATAATTGAAAATACAATTTCGTATAATTTCAATTTTTTATCAATTGGTATTTCATCTTTTTGAATTAGCGATTTTTCGTCAATTGAAAAATGGAAAATGGTAATTTTTTTTTTGCCGATCCCTGCTATCGAGCCTGATCGAACATAAAATATATATATTATTGTCTTATGAATTGAATTAAATCACAAGGATGATAAGGGATTCAATGTTTTCTTGGGGGTTCATTTCTTGATTAACGATTGAAATCGATATATTGTATTTTTTATTGGTTAATACAAGAATTGTTTATTCTTGTGGATATTAACAGTGCAGGATTTTGTGTATTAGAATTATGTAGATTAACCACAACAATGTTCGTTAGATCTAAGTTCTTAATATTGTCACCGCTTATAACAATATTTAAGAGATGCAAGTTATTAAAAATTAAACAGGGGTAATTGACAAAGTTATACACGACAAAAGTATGAATGAACAGGTAAAGAAATATTAAGTGTGAATTGTTCGAGGATTGATTGAAGACTAAATTGGAGGATGAAGGAATCATTTAGGAGGCCGCGAGGTGGTGGCCGAAATGCTGACCGTGCAAGCCACGTGCGAGCGATGAAAATTTCAAATTGTGGATTTTGAGGATTGGGAAAGAGACAGAAATATCGCGCGATCCCACGTGCGTTGATTTAGCGGATATGCATCGGCTAAATTTAATATTTACGTCCGGTCGATCGGGCGATCGATGGTTTTAGTATTTTTTTGGAATCGTTTATGAATAAATACAGGAAATTACTCATAGCTGCTGAAAAAATTCATAAGCAGCATTATCGGCAACCGATCTTAACACGAGAGATATTGCATATCGCTAAACTTTGGGAGGCCGTACAAGGGAAGAAGACGAATTCCGATGGATAAAGTATCCCCAGTGAAGCCGAAAATGACGCCGAAAATAATGCTGAGAAAGGCAATTCTTCTCTCTTAAATGGACCTCCTGTTGATACGAATATTAATTCCGAGACGATTAGTTTTTCGAACGAAAAATCGTTGGTCGAACTCCAAGAAACAAAACAAAAAAAATGATCAAATAAGTTTTGCCGATTATTCAAATTTGTCTTCCTTGTAAAGGATTTTGATAATAAATAGGTAACAATAAAAAAATGAATACAAATAAATAATAAATAAATAATAAATAAATAATAAATAAATAATAAATAAATAATAAATAAATAATAAATAAATAATAAATAAATAATAAATAAATAATAAATAAATAATAAATAAAATACAATAAAAGAATAAACAATGTAAAATGAAATATAATATATAAAATTTAAAAACATTAACAACAAAATTTTTTTTAATATACCACGTTTTTAAAACGGACTGGAAAGTATAAAATAATTTCTCTAAGCTTCATGCAGAATAAAATAACATACATATTTCTAACCTCTTACAGATTATCCTGAAAATTTGTCATTGTAAATTTTTAATAGCTCCTAAAATAATTGTGAGATTTGAAATAAAAAACATAAAGCGCATGCAAAAAATAATTGATGCATCAATAGTTCAGCTATTAATTGTATTGCACCGCAAATTATGTCGACTGATGTAAATAAGTTCTCTCATTGATAGCTACTCTCTTCACTTCACATAGTTATGTATTGCATGCACCCCGCGTTTTTCGTTTCAAATCTTAATTTAATAGCTATTATAAATGTACAATGACAAATTTTCAGGTTAATCTGTGAGAGCTTAGAAATATGTATGTTGTTTCATTCTGCGTGAAGCTTAGAGAAATTATTTTATACTTTTTAGTCGGTTTTAAAAACGTGGTAAATTATTAAAAAATGTGTTTGTGTAATTTATTTTCAGATTTAGTATCGTGTGAGTGAAATTTTGAAATTTATTCTGAATACTTCGATGACCTTGAACCTATCGGCTTCTGGTTCCTCTTGAAGCGTCACAAGCCGCTTTTGCCTCTTTTTTTCAAGCGTCGCTTGTGTTGGGTGGCTATCAAGAGTCTCGGCAGCGACTCGACGCCAAGTATTAAAAAAACTGAGATAATCTTAGTCGAGACGCCGCGCACGCGGTACGCGAATATGTCTCAATCCACGCCCGTTTTACACTTTAATTCGATGTTACTAAAAAACACGACTACTTTTTTAACATTTAGGAATATACTTTTCTTTAAAAAAAATTAGTTTTCCATTGATACCATTATTTTTATTCCGCCCACGCGATGCTGAGAGATCTTGATATTCGGGGAATTAATCCGAATATTAATCATCAGAAAAATTTTCCAACCGGTCACACTCTTATACACGGTCTCTATATCTATACGTATAACTGTAATGCTTATACACGGGCTCTATATCTATAACATTTTTGCTACCATCTATCATACACACTAGCTTGGTCGTTATTCTAGATTCGATGTCTTTAAATATATCTATATGTGTGCATATTCTATGATATATATTAAGGTGGAGATTATTCGAGATTCGAATTTTGTTTATATTTCTATAATTTATATACCATGTATGTTAGGGTGGTCGTTATTTCATCTTTTATTGATAATTTATATTAGGGTGGTCCTTCGTGATTCGAATTTTGTCTATATTTATATATGTATTTATATACGATGTATATTGGGGTGGTCATTATTTGCAATTCGAATTTTGTTCATATTTATATGTGTACTTATACGATGTATATTAGGGCGGCCGCTATTTCAGGTCTCAATCTATATTGGGGTGCTCATTCGGGATTTGATGTCTTCAAATATTTATATACACATCTATCAAGAGTCGCGGCAGCGTCTTGACGCCAGGTATTAAAAAAACTGAGAGTCTCAGTCGAAATGCCGCGCACTCTTAAATACGCGAATATGCCTCAATCCACGCCGCTTTTACACTTCGATTCGATATTACTAAAAAACGAGACAACTTTTTTAACATTTTACGAATATACTTTTCTTAAAAAAAAATAAACTTTCGATTGATACCATTTTTTTCCGCCTACGCGATACTGAGATATCATGATATTGGGCGAATTTTTCCGAATATTTATCATCAGAAAAATTTTCCAACCGGTCACGTCTCTTAGTGTGACGAAAAGTCCCAATGAAAATAAAATAATATCGCGGCGGTCACGGAATCCGTCACGACACCTGAGAGAAAAGCGAAAGAATTGTTATATTTAATAGAATATTTAAAATAAGAATTTAATCTCACCAAAAAAATGTCCTTTTTATCCTCGAAAAACTTCCCAAGTAATTTCCCCTTATTCCTAGCAAAAATACCTACCATAACCTCCCAAGAAAAATCCCAAAGATATTTATATTCGCGCCGCACCACTCCACCGTATCGAAGCAGCGACCAACGAGCAGAAATCCTCGAATTATTGAGCAATCTGCAATTTTATTATCGAGAACATCCAGAGGACATCGTGGCCTTGCGCTCGAACTTTGACAGCGCGGAGCCAATCGACAGATAAGGAAGCTTGATCCACCGAGATACAGCACTATTTAATACCCGAATTTTACGGAGATATCGAGACACACCATTACATTTTTCCGGGGTGACGTCCCGATCAAAACGGCGACTGAGTCTCGGGAAAACAAATCTGGAAATACGACATCGAGCAGCGTTGACAGCTGTAATCTCGAGCCACAAGAAACATCGAGAGAGAGAGTTGCCGGCGAGCGTGCAGCTTCGACTTCAAGGCGCGAGGCGGCAGCACCGAACGAGAACGGCGAGACCCCGCTATTCCCCTCACCACCCCTTACCTACAAGATAAACGAAGAAGACGAGCTTCGCCATGGATCGAGCATCGACCGAGATCGCGGCCATCTTGGCCTCATTCCCTGACCGCGTGCGAGCGAAGCCACACGTGCTTTTTATTGCGAACCTAACTATTGCGTAGTAGAGAGCATAGAGAAGTAATTTTGAGGCGAAGAGAAAAGAGCACTTGTTCAATAGAAGACGAGATAGAGACGAGGAGAAAATTTGGAGAGAAAAAGACTGAGTAGAGTGAATATCTCCCCGTGTAAATTGTATCGAGATTTTTGCGGTGTCGTGGCGTAATAGATTCTTCCCCCCACCCCCTTTTTGCGAATGGACTGTTCCATTGTTTCGAGATATTTTGTTAAAGTTTTTGCTTCGAATATCGTACATCGCGGTAATAATTCAGAGGTCGTAGCGTCGACGAACCCCGTAAATACCCCTGAGAATAAGAAAAATCATTAATTTAGCGAATTTTGAGATCGAAAATTCCTTGCCTTTTCGCGTTTCCTTCCCCCCCTTTTTTGTGCGATTTCCTTTGTCGACTCGGGAGACGCGCGTATAGTCGCTGCGTCTCACGGTATCGTCCAAATAAATTCGGATTTATTTTGTATTTCTTTTTTTTTGCGTTCCTTCGGGAAAAATTATTGTTATTATTCATCATTTTTTTTTCTCTTTGTGGTTTAATATTTTCTTTTGTACCAGTTGCTGGACCGACGAACCAGCTGGCGCCCGATCATTATTGCTATTTCTTTTTATTATTGCGTCAAATAAATGAACATGATATTTATTTAATTTAATCGTTGTTCAATTATTTATTTTAATAAAATTGAGAATTCCCTTACAAATGGAGCCCAACGTGGGGCTCGAAAAAACGAGTCTATAGAAAATTTTAAGAAAATTTTGAAAAATTGAGAAAATTACGAAAAATTGAGAAAATTTTGAAAAATTGAGGAAAATTGAGAAAATTTTGAAAATATTGCGAAAAATTGAAAAATTTGGAAAATTGCGAACTCTTAGAATTAAGGGAAATTGCGAATATTTAGAATTAAGAAAAATTTCGAAAAATACAGCGGAAAAATACGATATTGCAAAATTTCGAGAACATTGAGAAAGACTCGTGAGTAATAGTACCCACCGCGATAAAGCTAATAGTAATTTGAGATATTTTGAAAAAAAAAACCGAACTCTTTTGCATTGCGAGCCACGACACCCCGCGTCCACATTGGTGCTCCTATTATTTTGGTTTTTCGATTATTTTGGATTGAATATTTGTGATCTTTGCTGAATATTTCTTTTTTATTGTGAATTATTGTGATTCCTGTTGGCTGCTTAAGCGCCTCGTTGTTTATCTTACCCAAATCCCTTTGTTTCATTACTTTTTTCTGTATTATTGCCCGAAATGTCGCTCAATATGGATCCCCCGTTAACCACAACTACTACCACTACCACGTGGACCACTGGAGTTACAGTGACTCCTACAATGACCCCTACAATACACCACACTGACGATCGGACTGAAGAACCCATTCCTCCCGAAGTATATGAGGCAATGTGAAATATTAGGGAGGAGTCCCTAAAAATAACGCGCCCCCGAGATTTGGTTAAAATGTGTGACCAAGCGGGACTGGATTGTGACGGCACCATGGAAGAATTGGCTGACCGTTACGCACGATACGAAATCCGCCGACTGTATCCGCAGGTACAGACCTTCTGGAACCCGCGACGAGACGAAAGGGGGCCTCATCACCCATTTACTTTGATGGTGGCAATAGACGACAGTTTGTACGGACAAGTTTTGAGTTCGAACGAGACACAAGCGACTACCCAACAGTCTCCTAACCCGACTGACCCCTTTTCTCCGCAACCTGCACCCCGTTCCATCCCTTCCCCACAAACTATTCGCGGACATCCCGTTTTGAATCTCTCCCTCACCAACAGAACTGGGAATGCGTCCCAGTGGGCGGGTGCGACGCATCCGTTCCCTTCTCTTCCAAATCAACCCCGCGGACGAACAGTGACCTTCGCAGAATCTTCACCCCCAAGACGAGTTAGTTCTATCCCCCCTCCTCCTCCATCCTCACAAGCACCTTTTTTTCCCAACATACCCCCTCCTTCCCAAGACGAATGGGGATTTCATCAGACTTACACAATCCCGACAACAGACCCGATATTGAACAGTACGAGAGTGGCACCTCGCCCCCCACCTCCGACAGGTGGAGTACTTCCTAAGCCACACCATCCCGCTATCGCGCGGAACTTTCAAGTCTCGGAGAATCGAGAATAGACCGATGTGTCCAGTTTTTGGACCATTGGGGCCGAAACGGACCAAAATTCCACGGCAAGCGAGGCGAAGACGGCGAGGAGTTTCTTCGCCGACTTTACGAGTATGCCTCGGGTCGAGATATGAATGATAACGAGCTACTCAGAGCTCTCCCGGAAGCATTGAAAGGAGACGCTCTGCTCTGGTATCGAGTTGAGCAGGACAGTTGGTCGACCATGGACGAATTCGTATCCTACTTTCGGACCCAATTCGTGTCAGCTGACTTGCAGAAAAAATTGCGACGAGACGCCGAATTGAGAACTCAAGCCAGTGGCGAGACCATTGCTGAGTATTTGGTGAAAATGAGGACTCTCTTCAGTCACCTCACCCCTCCTTTGCCCCTCGCGACTCAATTGGATATTTGTTGCGCGAACGTCAAACCGGAACTGACACTAAACGTCCACCATGATGAGATTGCGAGCTTCCAGGAGTTGCAACGAGCTTGCCAACGACTGGAGGACGCGCAAACGCGAGCTAAAAATTATCGACCCCCTCCTCCTGCTGATCAGATGGCGTTGCCGTCCACTGGGTACAATCCTCCGGATAAAAGTGTGCGCGGTCGTGCCGCTGCCGCTGCCGAGCAGGATGTGCCACAGAATCGTCCCGAAAAACCCAACGTTTCCGCTCCTAACCCTCCTATTCCAGTACTTCCCCCAAGGTCACAAGACCCACCCCCATCCACCGTTCATGCTACGGCGGATTCAATTCCAGCTCCTCAACCTCCTTTCCCTTGCCAAGCTACCCCTCGTTACCCACAAAATTCAGCTCCCAGACAACTCCAGCCTCGCTTTCCAGCCGCAGCTGGCCCTCGTTATCCACCACCTCGCGCTAACAGTCAACCTACTGCCCCGATCCCTCGCCTCATGGACATTCCCGTCCAGCGACCTTCTGAGATTCCCACCTCCACATCTCTTGCTAAGAGATGCTTCAATTGTAGGCAACTCGGGCACATTTATAGGGAGTGCACGGCGCCCCTCGGATTTTTCTGCCGCATCTGCGGGTATCCGGGTTGCAACGTCAACACCTGCACTAATTGCGCGCGTGCCCGGGCGGGAAACGGCCAACGGAGAGGACAGTAAAACCGTCGCCTCCCCGGCCTGCTAGAAGGATGCTCGATGAATCACAGGAAGAGAACGAGCCCCTAGCCCCGCTACAGAGACATCCCCTGTTAAAAACTTTTAAGAATTTTCCCTTACTTCCCATATCAAGAACTTTTGAGTGCCCTTCAGGCTTTTCGGAAATAGATACAATTAGCGATCCCCACGGGGATAATCGGCACTTCTTTTGGGTAAGTATCGGAGGTTACCCACGCCGAGCCCTTATCAACTCTGGCGCGACCGGATCCTATCTTGGGACGGATCTCGCCGAAGCCGAGGGCAGTTCATTGTGATCGACCGAAGGAGGAGTACGTGTAGCCAATGGCGCCGTAGTACCCCTTAGGGGAATAATAACCTTGCAGTTTGAGATAGAGGGAATAATCCGCCCCATCGATTTGAAAGTAGCCCCGTTGGGATACGACTGCATTTTGGGAAGAGACTTTTTGAAAGCTTTCCGAATGTTGATTGATCATGACGAGGATTTATGGAGAATTAAAAATGGCCCCTGGAGAGAATTCGCGAGCCCAACCAGTCCTATTTGGAGTATCCCTGTCCTGCCTCATTGCGATGGATTAGTAGAAGCCACCCCCGTAGATAAAAAGCGTTTAGAACGTCTCTTGGATCGCCTCATCCCTCCTAGTCCTCAAATATCCCTCAGTTGCACTCACTTGACGGAACATACTATTGACGTACAAGGACATCCCCCAATTCGACAAAAGCCCCGAACAATTTCCCCTTTCCTTCTCCGAATAGCACAAGATGAAGTCGATAAAATGATTGCGGAAGAGGTAATAGAAAGATCCACCAGCCCCTGGCTGAGTAATCCCGTAATAGTCCCAAAACCCAACGGAAAACACCGTTTTTGTATTGATTATCGAGACGTGAATCTAGTCACGCGTAAGGACGCCTATCCCCTCCCTAATATGGACCGTATATTAGACGGATTGAGACGAGCCCGGTACATTTCCAAGTTAGATTTGAGTCAAGCCTATTTCCAAGTTCCCGTATCCCCCTCCAGTCGTCCTATTACAGCTTTTGCCGTCGCTGGAAGAGGACTGTTTCAGTTTCGACGTATGCCTTTTGGACTAACAAACGCCCCCGCGACCTTCCAATGACTTATGGACCGATTAATTGATCATGAATGGGACCCTCACGTATTTGCTTATTTGGATGACGTGATTATTGCGACAGAAACTACAGACGAGCATTTTTATTATTTGACTAAAGTATTGACAGCCCTACGACAGGCGAAATTAGAGATAAATCGAGAAAAAAGTGAGTTTTTCTGTCCTGAAGTGCCGTATCTCGGGTACATCATTGGACCCGACGGACTGAAGGCAGATCCTGACAAAATAGCTCCCATCCTCAATTATCCCGCACCGAAAACCCTAAAGCAGCTCCGCCGATTCCTTGGAATGGTCGGTTGGTACGCCCGCTTTATTCGAGACTTTTCCCACGACGAAACCCCTTTAACCGAATTATTGAAAAATGATATTCCTTGGCACTGGGGACCCCAACAACAAGCTGCGTTTGATACCCTTCGACTAGCCCTTACCCACAGCCCTGTCCTAGCCCGTCCAGATTTTACCAAGCCCTTTACGATTCACACCGATGCGAGCGATACCGCCGTCGGTGCAGTTCTGACTCAAGAATTTGATGGGGAAGAACACCCCATTCTATTCGCAAGCCGAACGCTGACACGACCCGAGCGCCAGTACACTACCACAGAGAAAGAGTGTCTCGCCGTGTTGTGGGCAGCTAAAAAGTTGAGACCGTATATTGAGGGGACAGCGTTTACTGTCATTACGGATCATAGCAGTTTGAGATTGCTGCGTAAATTGCGAGACCCCACGGGAAGATTAGCCCGTTGGGCCTTGGCGATGCAGGCCTTAGACATGACGATCCTCCACCGGAAAGGGACACTCAATGTTGTGCCCGACGCCTTATCTAGAATGTTCGAGGAATGCGACCATGTATTGGCCGCCCTCGTCGACACTACCGATCCCTGGTATTTAGCGAAAAAGACCAACGTCCAAGAATTCCCCTCCAAATACCCGAATTGGAAAATTGAAGATGACCAACTATATTATCACCGTCCCCATCCCATCATTGATCCTACCCTTGAGGATTTGGACGCATTGAAATTGGTCCTTCCTCGAGAGTCTCGAGAACGAGCTCTCAACGACGCCCACGATAATCCCCAATCCGGCCACTTGGGAATTGACAAGACGTATCAACGTGTCACCCAAGATTTCTTTTGGCCCGGAATATTTCAAGACGTAGCCCAATATGTGACAAGATGTCAGACATGCCAACTCCATAAAGTACCCCAGACTCCCCCGACAGGACTCATGAGAGAACGAACGACACAAGGCCCCTGGGACGTGGTCGCAGCCGATATAATGGGCCCGTTCCCCCCCAGTAAGAAACAGAATCGTTGCGTAATAGTTTTCCAGGACCTTTTCACGAAATATGTAGAAGCAAAACCCCTACGGACAGCCACAGGACCCAACATTATGACCGTTCTCGAGGTATTAATCCTTAACAAATGGGGATGCCCCCAATATCTCCTGACAGACAACGGAACAGAGTTTGTTAACAACCACGTGACGAGACAGCTTAATGAGTACGGAATTTTACAGACAACCATCCCTCCCTATCACGCTCAAGCCAATCTCGTAGAAAGAGTGAACAGAACCCTTAAAACAATGATCACCTCGTACATAGCCGAGGATCATCGCGAGTGGGACGAGCACCTCCCTGAATTATGTTTCGCGATATATACTGCAGTTCAATCCTCCACCCAAATGACCCCCTCCTTCTTAAATTTCGGACGTAACCCTCATCCCGTAAAAAGCCTTCGAGATAGAAACCCTTCCCGCTACATCATTCCCGGAGATCCCCACGTATGGTCGGATAGAATGGAGAGACTTCCCCTTATTCATGATTGGGTACACAAAAATTTGGAACAAGCTGCGACGCGGCAGGCCCATTATTATAATCAGAACCGTAGAGACACCCGATTTAAAGTAGGAGACCAAGTGTTGAGAAAATATCGAGTATTGTCATCCGGTGCGCAGAACTTTGCCGCCAAATTAGCGCCCCGATATAACGGACCGTACGTTATTAAAACGGTACCATCCCCAGTAGTTTATGAATTAGAGGGCCCGGGTGGCCGAGTAATAGCAAAATGCCACATTAAAGATTTGAAAGCTTACACTTCCCCGATGAGATCAGGACACTCTTCACCAGGTACTAATATTTTTCAGGAAAGAGATGCTAATAAAGAAAGGACCGAGAGGGGCCGGACCACCCGGGCGGGGCCCGTATCGCGCCCCGATGGGGTATCTGGTAGAGGCAGGAAAGCTGTTCGACGAAGTTCAAATGCACCGAATGAGCAGGAGCGCCGAGTCCTCCGTCCTTGACTTCCCCGTCCCGAATCCTTCCTGATCCCTTTCCCCCCAAAAGGTCGAGATCGACGACCTCGTGGCTCGATACGAGGCCATACGCCGAGCGAATCCCATTCCTCCAATCCCAATCCCCATTCCCCGAGGAGACTCCCCAACGATCCCCAAATCTTCCCAGAGCCTGGGCGCAATCCCCAAACGATCCTCCAACCCTACCCCCACGACGAGCCGCGCAAAATGGCTCCCCTCCGACCGCATTCGCCGATCGGAGGAACCCCGTAATCGACCCACTCCACTACCTTCCCTCTCCCCACCCCCAGTCCAAAAACCATCTCCCGCACCCAAACCCCCGACTCCCACAACCCAAAGAAAAAGTAACCCGCCCCGACGATCCTCTCATCCCGAAATTCCTTCCCTTCTCGATCTCCCACGCATACCCCGTCCACTATCATTCCCATCCCCATAGTCCACCATCCCAGCACTAATGTCCCTTCGAATCACCTCACCCGCCGAATTCCAACAAGCTCTCCAACCAACTCCCGCTCCTGTCCCATGGCCGCTGCCTCGCCGCTGCTGGTCATGCACGTCCCTCTTCCACTTCACCCGTAACTGCCCGAACCGAATTGAGAACCGCCCCCACCCCCGCTAAATTCCCTCCACTCTTCCTTCCCTTGCGATCCCCTTACAAATCCCCTTAAAATCCATTTATACCCCCGAGACCCCAAAACAAACCTTACCCCCGAGACCCCAAAACAAACCTTATCCCCGAGACCCAAAACACTATTCCATCCTCGAGTCCCAAACTTTCTTTATGAAAACTGAACACCCCGATTGTTGAAAATATTAAGTGCCTTACGAAACCTAAAGACTAAATTACAGAAAGACTGACTAAAGTGACCCAAATACCTGATACTTCCTGTGATATTCCTAATGATAAACAACGACGCGTTAAGTCAACCTCTCTGTGATATTCGAGTAGAGTAATTATATTTGCGGCGTCAAAAGAGCACTAATGTTAAGCGTTCAAATTTAGAATCTCCAACAACGGAGTTAGCGGGGAATAATCATGAGGAGTTAGACCAAGGAAATACGTTAAAGAGTTTTATTTAGATTTACTTAGAATCAGACGAAAGTCCTAAAGGCGAACTTCCCTCTTAGCAGGGGGGAGTTGTGACGAAGTCCGAATAAAAATAAAATAATATCGCGGCGGTCACGGAATCCGTCACGACACCTGAGAGAAAAGCGAAAGAATTGTTATATTTGATAGAATATTTAAAATAAGAATTTAATCTCACCAAAAAAATGTCCTTTTTATCCTCGAAAAACTTCCCAAGTAATTTCCCCTTATTCCTAGCAAAAATACCTACCATAACCTCCCAAGAAAAATCCCAAAGATATTTATATTCGCGCCGCACCACTCCACCGTATCGAAGCAGCGACCAACGAGCAGAAATCCTCGAATTATTGAGCAATCTGCAATTTTATTATCGAGAACATCCAGAGGACATCGTGGCCTTGCGCTCGAACTTTGACAGCGCGGAGCCAATCGACAGATAAGGAAGCTTGATCCACCGAGATACAGCACTATTTAATACCCGAATTTTACGGAGATATCGAGACACACCATTACATTTTTCCGGGGTGACGTCCCGATCAAAACGGCGACTGAGTCTCGGGAAAACAAATCTGGAAATACGACATCGAGCAGCGTTGACAGCTGTAATCTCGAGCCACAAGAAACATCGAGAGAGAGAGTTGCCGGCGAGCGTGCAGCTTCGACTTCAAGGCGCGAGGCGGCAGCACCGAACGAGAACGGCGAGACCCCGCTATTCCCCTCACCGCCCCTTACCTACAAGATAAACGAAGAAGACGAGCTTCGCCATGGATCGAGCATCGACCGAGATCGCGGCCATCTTGGCCTCATTCCCTGACCGCGTGCGAGCGAAGCCACACGTGCTTTTTATTGCGAACCTAACTATTGCGTAGTAGAGAGCATAGAGAAGTAATTTTGAGGCAAAAAGAAAAGAGCACTTGTTCAATAGAAGACGAGATAGAGACGAGGAGAAAATTTGGAGAGAAAAAGAGTGAGTAGAGTGAATATCTCCCCGTGTAAATTGTATCGAGATTTTTGCGGTGTCGTGGCGTAATAGATTCTTCCCCCCACCCCCTTTTTGCGAATGGACTGTTCCATTGTTTCGGGATATTTTGTTTAAGTTTTCTCGTCGAATATCGTATATCGCGGTAATAATTCAGAGGTCGTAGCGTCGACGAACCCCGTAAATACCCCTGAGAATGAGAAAAATCATTAATTTACCGAATTTTGAGATCGAAAATTCCTCGCCTTTTCGCGTTTCCTTCCCCCCCTTTTTTGTGCGATTTCCTTTGTCGACTCGGGAGACGCGCGTATAGTCACTGCGTCTCACGGTATCGTCCAAATAAATTTGGATTTATTTTGTATTTCTTTTTTTTTGCGTTCCTTCGGGAAAAATTATTGTTATTATTCATCATTTTTTTTTCTCTTTGTGGTTTAATATTTTCTTTTAAGCCGGTTGCTGGAGTGACGAACCAGCTGGCGCTCGATCATTATTGGTATTTCTTTTTATTATTGCGTCAAATAAATGAACATGATATTTATTTAATTTAATCGTTGTTCAATTATTTATTTTAATAAAATTGAGAATTCCCTTACAATAGATATACTAACCCATGTTTGAGCGGTGTAATACGACTTTTACAAAAAGGCCTTGCATTAGTGTGGGAAAATATGAGTGTGTGCGAGAACACGGCGTTCCCACACCCCGCCAACCGTAGTCTCGGCCTTATACACAGGCTTGCATGAATATTCTATCTCTATATATATAAAAAAGAATATATGTGTGCGAGGATCGGCAAAAAAAAAATTACCAATTTTCATTTTTCAATTGACGAAAAATCGATAATTTGAAAAGATGAAATACCAATTGATGAAAAATTGAAATTATACGAAATTGTATTCTCAATTATAAAAAAAAAACGGTAATTGGTCGAAAAATAATATCAATTACCCACCAATGATTAATGGGAAAAAATAAAGTTCCAATTATCCAAATAATCAGTAATTGGTCCAAAAATAATTTGAATTACTCAGAAAATGGGTAATTGGTTTGAACATATTTCCAATTATCCGAATAATCGGCAATTGATCGAAAAATAATATCGATATTCAGAAAAAGGATAATTGGTTGGAAAATATTCTCAATTATCTGAATAATCGGTAATCGGTCGGAAAATAATATGAATTTTCAGAAAAATTATTAATTGGTTTAAAAATATTCTCAATTACCCGAATAATCGTCAATTGATCGAAAAATAATGTCGATTTTTCAGAAAAATGGGTAATTGGTTTGGAAATATTCTCAATTACCCGAATGATCGTCAATTGATCGAAAAATAATGTCGATTTTTCAGAAAAATGGGTAATTGGTTTGTAAATATTCTCAATTACCCGAATAATCGTCAATAGGTCAAAAAATAATGTCGATTTTTCAGAAAAATGGTGAATTGGTCTGAAAATATTCTGAATTACCCGAGTAATCGTCAATGGGTCGAAAATAATGAAATGCCAAGTAATTAACTTCTCGCTTTCTGAGATGTCCAAATTGACCGCTGCGTATTTTTCGGAGTCCAGGTTGACAGCTTCGTAGATGTCGGCGTCCAGGTCGACCGCTACGTAGTTTTCTGTGTCCAGGTCGACAGCTTCGTAGTTGTCGGTGTCCAGGTCGACCGCTGCGTAGTTTTCGGTGTCCAGGTCAACCACTGCGTAGTTGTCGGCGTCCAGGTCGACCGCTACGCAGTTTTCGGTGTCCAGGTCGACCGCTTCGTCGTTGTCGGTATCGAGGTCACCCTCTGCGTAGTTTTTGGTGACCAGGTCGACCACTACGTAGTTTTCGGTGTCCAGGTCGACCGCTGCGTAGTTGTCGGCGTCCAGGTCGACAGCTACGTAGTTTTCAGTGTCCAGGTCGACAGCTTCGTAGTTGTCGGTGTCCAGGTCGACCTCTGCGTAGTTTTTGGTGTCCAGGTCAACTGCTTTGTGATTTTCTGTGTCCAGTTCGACAGCTCTGTAGTTGTCGGTGTCCAGGTCGACCGCTGCGTATTTTGCGGTGTCCAGGTCGACCGCTGCGTAGTTGTCGGCGTCCAGGTCGACCGCCGCGTAGTTTTTGGTGTCCAGGACGACAGCTTCGTGGTTGTCGGAATCTAGGTCGACACCTTCATAGTGATTTGTTCCCAGCCCAGCAAACACACTTGGATGATTTACGAAACATTTACGTATAATTGAAATGTAATAACTACGTCATATAATGTTCATCACAAATTCGTAAATTTTTCATAACGCACGTAAACGAGATGTATATAATACGTCCTGACGATATGTAGTAAGGATGTCAATGAAAGATGTAGGAATTACGAAAAACTATAGACATCACAAATACGTAACATTGATACGTCAAGATCCCGTCACTCTTATACGAGATATTTACATGTACTGTAAACTTGTCAAACTGTTACGAGTCGATGCTGTAACAATTATAGAACATTAGTGATATTATAATCTCGTAGTATAGGCTACGTAGCAAATATGTCACACTGTGACATAAATGTTATAAGACATTTCTTGTAACAAATCCGTAACAATTATAGAACATTGCTGTAACAATTATAGATATTGGTGATATTATAATCTCGTAGTGTAGGCTACGTAGCGATTATGTAAAATGTGTGACATAAATGTCACAAGTCATTTCTTGTAACAAATCCGCAACATATACGTATCATACATTTCGAGAAATGTCCTCACATTTTAAGGTTGTGTCGATTAAGGAACGTAAACAATATGTGAGTGTAAAGTACAAGGAGGTGATATCGAATAATCTAGCGTAATACAGAATAAACCAGAATAATACAGCATACATTGCAAGAGGTAAGTTTAATGTGATCCCTTTATTTAAAAGAAAAAAATAACTCATATGGGTATTTGCCGTGATGGAAAAACACCCAGGAATTTCCCTTACTCGGTTTATAACCTTTTTCGCATTGCACGTTCGCTTAATTTCTCTTTGCCCTTTCTTTCTGTGTTGCGGGCCTGTTTTGAAATTGATAGCCTATTTTCAATTTTCCAGGCATTGTCCTGGTCACAATTTTGACTTTAATCAAAATTTGCTGCGCTCATCCCATAATAAAAGGTGTTACGAAGGAAATGAGACGTCGTAGAACAAAATCTATCTAGCAATTCTTCCTGAATCATGCGCAGAGTGTGAGAACCCAGTTTTGAGTTTTTACACTCTGTGTAAAAACCTAGCTTTGAGTTTTTACACTCTGCGGCTGATTCAGAAAGAATTGATAGACAGATTTTGTTCTACGACGTCTCATTTCCTTCGTAACTCATTTTCCCATGGGATGAGTACGGCACATTTTTTTTGCTCTTTATTTCAGAATTGCAGGCCTGCTTTGAAATTGTTAGCCTATTTTGAACTTTCAAGGCATTGTCCTGGTCACAATTTTGACTTTAATCAAGATGTGCTACGCTCATCCCATAGGAAAAAGTGTTACGAAGGAAATGAGACGTCGTAGAAGAAAATCTATCTAGCAATTCTTTCGGAATCATGCGCAGAGTGTGAGAACCCAGTTTTGAGTTTTTACACTGTGAAAAAATCTAGCTTTGAGTTTTTACACTCTGCGCATGATTCAGAAAGAATTGATAGACAGATTTTGTTCTACGACGTCTCATTTCCTTTGTAACTCGTTTTCCCATGAGATGAGCACGGCATATGTTTTTTGCTCTTTATTTCAGAGTTGCAGGCCTGCTTTGAAATTGTTAGCCTAATTTGAACTTTCCAGACATTGTCCTGGTCACAATTTTGACTTTAATCAAAATGTGCTGCGCTCATCCCATCGGAAAAAGTGTTACGAAGGAAATGAGACGTCGTAGAACAAAATCTATCCAGCAATTCTTTCGGCATCATGCGCAGAGTGTAAGAACCCAGTTTTGAGTTTTTACACTCTGTGTAAAAACCTAGCTTTGAGTTTTCATACTCTGCGCATGATTCAGAAAGAATTGATAGACAGATTTTGTTCTACGACGTCTCATTTCCTTCGTAACTCATTTTCCCATGAGATGAGCATGACACATGTTTTCTGCTTTTTATTTCAGAGTTGCAGGCCTGCTTTGAAATTGTTAGCCTATTTTGAACTTTCCAGGCATTGTCCTGGTCACAATTTTGACTTTACTCAAAATGTGCCACGCTCATCCCGTGGGAAAAAGTTTACAAAGGAAATGAGACGTCGCCAGCAGTTTATCAGCGTAGAGTATAAAAACTCAAAACTAGGCTTTTCAGGACACCGGTGCACCTTAAGGGTTCTAACTAGTTCGAAAAAATTATTCATTTGGTACCTCAAATGGTGGACGATACATCATATTTGTAGGTATTCTACAAAAATTATAAATTATAATTAAAATGTACTTTTCAAATGTTAAAATAAAAATAACATTCCAACCTAATATGTAGGTTGGAAATACATAAATTTCTTGTAATTTGTTGATAAAATATGTATATACGTAAATTACCTGTAACCACGAAATCACATTGACATCATTGTTACGAGTATTATGCACCAGGGTTACGTTTCGTTTCATAGGAGTTACATCAATGAGCTGAGTTTGTTACAACTATGATCTGAGTTTGTTACATCTATTACCTGAGTTTGTTATGGCTATGTGATGAGTTTGTTACATCTATGAGCTGAATATGTTACATCTTGGGTATGAGTTTATTTCATTATTATTCCTCGTAGATGTTTCGTATCTGTGACTTGTTTATAGGATGACATATTTGAGAACAAACTCTGCTTCATTCACGGAGTTTGTGACATAAATGTTATGTCCGATGTAACACACGTTACGTAACATTTTCGTAACTATTTCGGAACTGTGTTTGCTGGGAGGTCGACCGTTTTATAGTGTAAGATGTCCAGGTAGACCGCTCCGTAGTTTTCAGTGCTTTAGGCTTATATTTAGGTTTTATTTTCAGTTTACTCGAAGAAAATATATTTATCGATAGATCAATCATTTCAGCTTGTGTTTAATGAAGCAAAATACAATTATCCACTTACCGAATAACTTAATTATCAATTCATTGTCGTAAATTTATTGAAAGAAAGAGGTAAGTACAAATTATTATTATAATGATTATTATTATCATTATTGTTGTTGTTGTTGTTGTTGTTGTTGTTGTTGTTGTTGTTGTTGTTGTTGTTTGGGTTATCGAGGTTTTCCCAAGAACTTTTCCATAAAATTTTTTTCTTACTATATCTGCTCCAGCGAATCTGGAGCAGATTTGGTTTAAAATTTCCGTACTTCCCGATAAAATAAAAATCTAAAGAAATTTAGCAATATTTGGCACGCTATAAGCAATAATTATCAATAATAGTATAACCCAAAAGTCATTAACAAATTGTTTAAACAATTGTTTAAGCAATTTATTAAACAATGATGAACAATGATCAATAATTAGTATTGATCGTTGTTGTTTATAGCATGCCAAATATTGCTGAATTTTTTCAGATTTTTATTTTATCACGAAGTACGGAAACTTCAAACACATGAAATTTTTCGCTCGAGCAGATATAGTAAAAAAAAATTCATTGGAAAATTCTTTATCCTCAATAACCCAAACAACAACAACAACAACAACAACGATAATGATAATAATAATAATTAAAATAATAATTTGTACTTACCTCTTTCTTTCAATAAATTTACGACATCGAATTGATAATTTAGTTATTCGATAAGTGGATGATTGTATTTTGCTACATTAAACACAAGCTGGAATGATTGATCTAAGGTAAACGGCCCAGTAACTGACCCTTCTAGCGTAGCAGCGTCGGATTTCGACTATTTATTCATTTGTGATATAGCCAAACCGGAAACTAATGGTTTCAAAGTGTGCATTGAAGCCCCCCAAAGGAGATTCACCGGTTATGAAAGTGAAATGATCAAGATTTATTAATAAAATCATTGTTTTAATAATGCTTCTCTGCTGTCCGGGTTACTGACCCTGTACATAAGCCCCATCTTCGTTTGTGAACCCTACGTGTACCGATTCCGATTCACTGGTCTATTTCTATTTTTAATATCTCCTTTAGAAAGGTCCCTCTCTCCAATAATGAGAAGTGAAAAATTCTCTTTAATTAGCTAGTAATTGGATTATTATTCGACAAAAACTGTATTTATGGCAATCAAAATGGTGCTGTTAGGGTCGCTATCTGGGACAGGGTCAGTAACTGGGCCGGTTACCTTATCGATAAATATATTTTCTTTGAGTAAACTGAAAATAAAACCTAAATATAAGCCTTAAGCACTGAAAACTACGGAGCAGTCTACCTGGACATCTTACACCACGGAACGGTCGACCTGGGAACCAATCACTATGGAGGTGTCAACCTAGAACCCGACAACTACAAAGCTGTCGACCTGGACACCGACAACTACGAAGCTGTCGACCTGGACACCGAAAACTACGCAGGGGTCGACCTGGAGACCGACAACTACAAAGCTGTCGACCTGGACACCGAAAACTGCGTTGCGGTCGACCTGGACGCCGACAACTACGCAGCGGTCGACCTGGACACTGAAAACCACGCAGCGGTCGACCTGGACACCGACAACTACGAAGCTGTCGACCTGAACACCGACAACTACGAAGCAGTCGACCTGAAAACAGAAAACTACGTCGCGGTCGACCTGGACGCCGACAACTACGCAGTGGTCGACCTGGACACCGAAAATTACGTAGCGGTCGACCTGGACACCGACAACTACGAAGCTGTCGACCTGGACACCGAAAACTACGTAGCGGTTGACCTGGACACCGAAAACTACGCAGCGGTCGACCTGCACACCGACAACTACAAAGCTGTCGACCTGGACACCGAAAACTACGCAGAGGTCGACCTGGACACCAACAACTACGAAGCTGTCGACCTGGACACCGAAAACTACGCAGAGGTCGGCCTGGACACCGGCAACTACGAAGCTGTCGACCTGGACACAGAAAATCACGAAGCTGTTAACCTGGACACCGAAAACTACGCAGAGGTCGACCTGGACACCGACAACTACGAAGCTGTCGACCTGGACACCGAAAACTGCGTAGCGGTCGACCTGGACGCCGACAACTACGCAGCGGTCGACCTGGACACCGAAAACTACGCTGCGGTCGACCTGGACGCCGACATCTACGAAGCTGTCAACCTGGACTCCGAAAAATACGCAGCGGTCAACCTGGACATCTCAGAAAGCGAGAAGTTAATTACTTGGTATTTCATCATTTTCGACCAATTGACGATTACTCGGGTAATTCAGAATATTTTCAGACCAATTAACCATTTTTCTGAAAAATCGACATTATTTTTTGACCAATTGACGATTATTCGGGTAATTGAGAATATTTTCAAACCAATAACCCATTTTTCCGAAAAATCGACATTATTTTTCGATCAATTGACGATTATTCGGGTAATTGAGAATATTTTCAAACCAATTACCTATTTTTCTGAAAAATCGTCATTATTTTTCGATCAATTGACGATTATTCAGGTAATTGAGAATATTTTCAAACCAATTAATAATTTTTCTGAAAATTCATATTATTTTTCGACCAATTACCGATTATTTAGATAATTGAGAATATTTTCCAACCAATTACCCATTTCCTGATTAATTGATGATTTCATTTTACCAATTGCCGATTATTCGGATAATTGGAAATATTTTTAAACCAATGACACATTTTCTGAGTAATTGATATTATTTTTTGACCACTTACCGATTACTGAGATTGTTGTACCCAGTATATTAGAAGGTACAACGATATTCGGACATTGAACCGAAAAGGTATTTATAATTATAAGGAAAAGATTGCGAAACATACGACAGTCAGTATTTCGAAAGAGGAGCCAATGCACTGAGAAATATGCGCTCACTTTCGCAAGTACTCAAAATTGCTGATGAACAGGCGACAGGCAAGTGTGACCATATATGGTCACAGAAATCTAAATTGCGACCGCCTCAATTTCGAACTAGTTTCTTTTAATCGAAGAAGAAGACAGTCTTGATTGACGAGTCGAACCGAGCGGTCCGGTCCCGAATTATATCCGTACATTGTTAAACATCTCGTAGACTTCAATAAATTATCATTTACTTGTCACTCCCAACACGAGTTTTACTCTTAATCGACAAACATCCCAATAAACATTCAGTATCGGAACTTCAATCGATTTTCCGATACAACATTTTGGTGGCAGCGGTGGGATGCTGTCGATGTCAGCGAGTGCAAATAAATCGAAGAATATCCCTGCACACTGACTTAGTGTGAGGAAGCCGTCCGACAAATAGACGTTGTGACGAGGAAAGTGAAAACCAGCACGCAGTCGCTGAGTTTTGAGTGTTTGCCGATCAGCAGACAACGAGGAACACGGAAAAATCGAAAACGACAGGAGTCGTAGAGAGCAGCCGTCATCCTGAAGATCGACGAAGAGGGACCAGCCGAACCAATCAAGGACCGGGGCCAAGAGAGACAGCAACACCTGCCATCACACGACTACAAGCAGCTGAAAACATCATGTTCTTCAAGACCATCTTAATGTAAGTGGCGGCACAAATTATATTGCGTAGTCAAAGCCAGATAGGATTATATGTCTAGAGACACGCGTGTAGAACGTTTAAAATTACCAGGAAAACGTGTAATTTCGAGATCATTAGAGTCAATTTTTGAAAAATTTCTTACTTTTGAACGGGTCGTCGAACCTGTCGAGACCGGTATAAAACGTAGAAGAGGCTCAGAAAGCCCAGGTGAATACCTTCAAAGACTTTTATCAGAGGGAACGCGATTTGACCGACGTAGAAGAATTTCGTGCGCGTCGAACAATACACGGAGCAGCGACGAATACTTTGCTGACGCGGTAGAACTCGGTCGGGGTCGTGAAATAAACTTAGCGAATTTTTCTTTGTTGAATAACACCTTATTAGACACTGACATACCTTCATATACAATGCCTGAACACATGACATTGAAAGAGGCTAGGACCTTGATTCCGCGATTTGACGGGACGAACCCTGACGAGGTAGATGACATAATCGAAGCATATGCTTATGCCGACGAGAGCGTCGCAGCAGCGGATAAGGCAGCATTGTTAAAAGCTGTAATGGCAACAAAGGTTGTGGGAAAGGCTCGTAAAGACACGCGTTATAAGCAAATCGATTCATTTTCCAAATTTAAAGACGAAATGACCGCGTTATATGGAACGCGACGGACTATAGCTGCGTTACAAGTAGAATTTAACACATGTAAACAAAAACCCAACGAATCGGTACTTGCTTATGGACAGCGACTCGAAGCCGTAATGATGGAGCTCGTCGATGCGAGCACGGCAAGAGAGTCGACGGCAGCGATAAAAGAAACAATTGAGGCTTACGTACGCACACTCGCATTGCATAATTTCGAGCGAGGGCTACGACGGGAATATCAGGTAATTGTTAAAGCACGAGGATTTCCGGACCTTACATCAGCCATGAAAGGAGCAATGGAGGAGGAAAAAACGGCACAAGGAGGCGATTCGATAAATCGACAAACAGGTGCTGGAAAACACGAATCTATAAAATGTCACCGGTGTGGAGAATCGGGACATTTTGCTCGAGAATGCGGCAACCAGCAGGGACGACGCAGTTTACCTGCATTCGGGCCGAAACAATCTCAGCAGGGGCGGTACAGTCTACCCACTCACGGTCCGAGTCGTGGCATAAACAAGGTCGACATCACGTGCCACTACTGCAAAAAGCCAGGACACTTCCAGAAAGAGTGCCGAAAGAGATTACAGGAGCAGGGGCAAAGTAACCAGGGGCAAAGTTCTTCGAAGCGATGGGGTAATCAACCAGCCCCAAAAAATTACGGCAATAAGCCGCCCGATTCGAATGAGCAACAGACAACCGATGGTCACAAAACTTTGGGTATGCTTTGATTAAGCACGCTCACGATAGCCGATCTCGATGCCAGACCGAATAAAATTAACGTTGCCACAAGCGCGATGATTTCAATGTGCGACGTCAGCACTCCGACGTCACTCGATGCAGCGAGCGATTTCCACATCGTTGTCCGACATGCGAAAACAGGTACGCTGACCCTTAAAGCAGACACCGGGGCGCAATGCAGCGTAATAAAAAAGGGCTCGCTGAGGACCGATACCGTGATCAGTGAAGAAACTCTCGATCTCAAGGGAGTCGGAGGGTCCGTGATAAGGGCACTGTGCAAAGCGGAAGTGGCCCTTATGACCCGCAAAATCGAGGTTACGCATGGGTTCTACGTCATCAGCGATGAGGTATCCATGGAGACGGACGGGCTCCTTGGAATGGATTTCATGAAAAAACATGACGTGGATATTTTAGGAGGACGTATTATAAAAATATACGGGGACAGCATACCCCTTACCGATGGCACGAAAAAATTAAAACTTCCACCGAGAAGCGAAAATATCGTGCGGGCGAAAACAGCCAGCAAATTCGTCGGATTGGTTGAACGAGTCGAGATCGCGGAGGGCGTAATAATCGGCTCATGTGTCACCCCGTCGTCAGGGAATAGCTGCGTAATCAGCATAATAAACACGACGGAAGAAGAGGTAGAGGTTCAGCGGCCGATGGTTTCAAAAGAACCGCTATCCCTCACAGAAATCCCTGAAAACTATAGAGAGGCCAGCATATATGCAATTGAAACGGGCAGTGGAATAACCCGATTGCAGAGGCTGCGCCAGGAAATAAAAATAGAGCATTTAAATGAGCAGGAGCGAGACGAATTGCTTGAGATCTGTGAAAAATACGAACGTATTTTTCATCTCGAAGGAGATCATCTGGATTGCACGGAAGCAGCTGAACATGAGATCGCGCTAAAAGAGGGAATAAGGCCGATCAAAATTAACCCTTATCGGTTACCCGAAATTCATAAAGAAGAATTAGAACGGCAAACGAAGGAAATGCTCGAGGACGGGATAATTAGGCCAAGCAAGAGCCAATGGAACGCACCCTTGTTGGTCGTAGCGAAAAAACCAGACGAATCAGGGAAGCCGCGCATGAGAGTCGTGGTAGATTTCCGAAAGCTCAACGAAGCTACAGTCGGAGACTCATACCCACTGCCCAATATAACAGGAATATTGGACAAGTTGGGAAAAGCAAAATATTTCTCCACGCTCGATCTCGCATCAGGATTTCACCAAATCCCGATGGCAGAGAGAGACCGAGAAAAAACAGCGTTCTCAACCCCCCAGGGACACTTCGAATATAATCGAATGCCTTTTGGTTTAAAGAACGCACCACTGACGTTCCAGCGGTTGATGAATTCAGTTCTCACCGGTATACAAGGAACGCGCTGCTACGTATACCTTGATGACATCGTTATTTACGGAGGAACATTAAAAGAACATAACGAGCGGCTCGAGGAGGTATTTCGACGCCTCAAAGAAGCCAAATTGGCACGACAACCACGAAAATGCCGTTTCTTGCGGAAGGAAACACAATACCTGGGACATATTATCTCAAGAGAAGGGGTAAAACCAGATCCCGGGAAAATCGAGGCCGTAAAAAATTTTCCGAGACCGAAAAACGTGAAGGGAGTACAATCCTTCCTTGGTCTCGCGGGATACTACAGGAAATTTATAAAGGATTTCGCGAAAATGGCCAAACCACTAACCGAATTGCTAAAAAGGGGAGAAATTTTTAAATGGACAGCAAGACAAGAAGAAGACATTAACCACAGCCCCACTACTACAATATCCGGACTTCGAAAAACCGTTCGTGGTGACAACGGATGCATCAGACAGGGCAATAGGTGCCATACTATCGCAGGGTGAGGTAGGTCAGGATTTGCCAGTTTGCTACGCAAGCAGAACGCTCAACAATGCCGAGCAAAATTACACGACCACTGAAAAAGAATTACTCGCGATTGTATGGGCCATCTCACAATTTCGTCCGTATATTTATGGCACAAAATTCAGAGTCGTCACGGATCACAAACCCCTAACTTGGTTGTTCAGCGTAAAAGATCCTGGCTCGAGACTAATGCGATGGAGATTAAAATTGGCCGAATACGAATTCGAAGTCGAATATAAAGCTGGAAAAATTAATACAAATGCTGACGTTTTGAGTAGAGTGTATGTAACAACCCGAGCACAGGAGAGGGAGAGGGAAGCCAAGAGCAACAGCACAGCGGACAGTGGCCATCGCGAAAGACTTACGAACATCCGCACAAAGCAGAGCAGCGATAAGAGAGAGAACGAAGACAGCGGTGATGCGCCTCTCGCCACGGGCGAACAGCCGGGGGCCTTAGCGCGCGAGCCGATGGGGGCCGGCCCGGGGCGCGCGGCGTGGGGGGATCGTTGCATGCTCCCGAGCAGCACCAATACTCGAGCAGCAGCGAGAGTGACGAAGATAGTTGCAGCATAGGCGTAACATGCCCCAAGGAAAATACCCGGCAAAATATACTACGCGAATACCATGATGCACCTTTAGGCGGACACCAGGGGATGACGCGAACGCTGCATCGCATCAAACTTAAATACAATTGGCCTGGCATGCGCGAAGACATCGAAAATTATATAAAAAAATGCGAAAAATGCCAAAAGAATAAAGCACAACCGAGAGGAAAAGCACCAATGGTCATTACCGATACACCAAGCCGAGCATTTCAAAAATGCGCTGTTGACATCGTTGGACCGTTGACCATAACGTCCGGCGGCAATCGCTATATTCTAACGTTCCAGGATGCGCTCACGAAATACAGCGTTGCAGTGCCATTGCCGAACCAAGAGGCAAACGAAGTAGCTAAAGCTTTCGTGACGGAGATAGTATGCCGATACGGAGCCCCCGAAACGGTATTGTCCGATAAAGGGACGAACTTTTTGAGCGAAACCTTCAAAGCTGCATGCAAGCTGCTAAGAATAAAAAAGATTCAAACTACGGCATACCACCCAGAATCCAACGGAGCTCTAGAAAGGTCTCATCGAACACTCGCGGAATACCTCAAAAATTATTCGGATGAGGACCAAGAAAATTGGGATACGTGGCTACCGTACGCGATGTTTACATATAATACGACACCGCACACAGCTACAGGGTATACGCCACACGAACTCGTATACGGAGACAAGGCAGAATTGCCGACGGCGCTGAAACAAGAGCCTCGGATGACCTATACATACGACGACTATGCCCAAGAATTACGCGAACGACTAAGAGCAACGTGGAAAACAGCGAGAAAAAATTTGACACATGCAAAGGAAGCTTCGAAGACAATATACGATAAGAAATCGAAGCAACCGAAATTCGAAATCGGAGATCGTGTGCTATTATACGATGAAACATTACGACGCGGATGGTCTGCAAAATTAACCCCAAAATGGACCGGTCCACATATAGTAACGGAGGTGAACTCCGAAGTAAGTTGCACGATAAAAAGGGGACGAAAATTCACACGGGTACACGTGAACCGGCTAAAACATTTTATTGAGCACTGGCGTCACGGGAAAATTGTAAACGAAACATACACATATACAAAAAAAAGGAAAGAGGAAACAAAATTGTAAAAGACGCATCCCATTACAGGGCGATGGTGCTAATCGGAACCTTGGCAACGGAGGACAACACGACACCGTGGGAAATACAGACCTTCGACACATCACCAGGAATTTTCTACGAAGAATTCGGCACGATATTAGTTTACCACGACAAATGGAATTTGGTGGTCAACATAGACTTGCACCCCATCAGGACTCAGAAAAAACAGATTGCGTTGGCACTAAACGAACTACAGAAAACATGCAAAAAACAGGCAGCATCCGACGTGCTCTGTAATATTTTGGACAGCGCAATAATGTGATTGGAAAGAAAAATTAGCAGAGGAATGCAAATAATCGATGACATCACTGGGCAAAGAACGAACAGACAACGCAGAGGACTAATTAACGGAATCGGCACCGTGATAAAATCACTGACTGGAAATATGGACGCCGAAGATGCAGAAAAAATAAATCAAGAAATCAACGACCTAAAAAATGGCCAAAAAACAGTCGAAACAATTCTTAAGGAGAACATCCAGATTATGGAATCGACAATGGAAATTTTCAACAAAACAGCAAGTCATATCGAAGAGAATGAAAAGACACTGGAAAAGACACTGCATCGAAAACAGATTGACAGATACAATGGCAAGACAAGAACTCGACGAACACATCACAGGGCTCGGAATCGTGGTGGAAACATTACTGGATGACATACGAGAATTGGAACATTTTTTGATTGGAGTAGGCCAAGGCGCGGCTGCACCAACGGTGCTGTCACCGCACAAAATAAGTGAATACTTGACAGACGCATTACCGCATCTTCCTCGAGGTAGTAGTTTTCCCGCACAGATAACGCCACACAACACACAAAAACTGCTTCAACTATCAGAAATCAAAGGGTATAGTCAGGGACACAGCGTAGTATTGGTCATAGTAATACCACTCGTTGGAACGACACACTGTGGGCAGAATCACAGAAAAATCGGCAAAACCCAAAAATTGAGTGTTCTCATTTCGTATTTCTATGTATGTCATTTCAAACACCAGGTATTTGTACGCCCTATTGTAAAAGGACCGGTCCCTACCCTTCGCGGTACTCGACTTACGACAGTCTGAACTCGACCGTTCGAGAGTGAAGAACGTAGCGATTTTGTACGCTGAAATTTTCGATTCGCGCAAAGTGAAATATATTTTGTTCTACGCTACCGATTTCAAATCGGTAAAATGGGAGATAATCTTGAAGGTATGTAGAATATTATCATGTCAAATAGTTTTTTGAAATTTGAAATATTGTATGTATAAAAGAGTGTTCAATGTATGCATTTTAAGCAAGCTTGTAAATTTATTTTTCCAAAAGAAGTATAAAAATAGTTGTGATCCCAGGAGATCCCAGACTTTTGAACATTGTAGCCTATTGATAATGTTATTAAGATTAGAATTTATAAAAAAAATTCTGCAGATTGTTGCATATCTGGCTTTGGGAACCGGAATTCTCATGTCGCGCAACGCTTGGCTTCTTTGTTCAGGCTGGGCGCATAGTCCCCAGCAGGTAAACGTATACCTGCTGGGGACAATAGCCGGTCCTTGTGGAATATAAAATAATTTTCTACCCAGTGATCTATTCGTAAAGAGTCATGATTCATGTAACGGGTGTTCAAAATGTTACAATAATTTATTCTATCATTTACAATTAGATTAAAATTTTTCCCATGAACACATTCATTTTTAGTAAATGTTTATCATACTTGTTTTATTCTAGGTTCACGTGCCATGGATTACACGTGCACTTATCAGGATATTTTTGGAATGATTAAGGAGAAATTTAAATTGTGCCTGGATGAGCAACTTCAGATTTTTGAGGAAAAAATTACTCTTGAGTCATCCGAATCTTTCACGATTGACAACAATGAAAAGGATTCATTAAAAAAATTACTTCGTAATATCAAAAGTAGATGGCTCGAAGTGCACAGAAGCCACGATGCATTTAAAAAAAAAAATGAAAAATGGTTGCAAACTTCAATAACTATTTTGGTAATTAATTTTATTGATGTTTCGAAAACTCGAGTTATGGGTCAAGATGTATAGTATAACGCTCGCGCTATTTTTTTCAGAATTGTACGAAACCAATTGGAGAGCCATCAACTTCAGGTGTATCTGGGCGACCTCGAAAATTGAGTTTCGAAGAGTCGAGTGAACGTACCAAGAAAAGAAGGGCTTTAGAAGTCAGTGAAAAGCATTGCGTGGAGGAATTAAGTTTGGCCACCAGGATGAGACTCAGTTCTGCAGGATTAAACGATGCTGCCACTATTTTAAAAAACATCACAACAAAATCTCCCTCAAGAGCTGCGAGATACCGAACAGCATATGAATCGTCGATAGATTCACGGCTAGTTGAGATGTCTGGAGATGAAGCACTGATAGATTTTGTAAATGCAAAACTAACAAAACAGCAATACATAGACATCAGGCGATCTTTGAGAAATAAAAAAGTTGCTATTTATCCATCGTACGCAAAAGTCGTTGCTGCTAAAAACCGTTGTTACCCTTCAGATATAACGGTAACTGAGACTTTAGCCGCCGTGAAATTACAGTCTTTGATTGATCACACTTGCGACAGAATTCTAAAGTTGCAAACTGACGTGATTAACTCTTTGCGCCCTGAAGAATCGAAGAATTTAAGACTAATTTGTAAATGGGGTTGTGATGGAAGCTCTGGGCACAGTGAATACAAACAAAAGTTTACGAATGCTGAGAGTTCTGATGCGAGTATATTTTTAACGTCTTTAGCTCCATTGCAAATTTTAGGATCGGATATCTCAAAAAAAGAATTCGTCCTTTGGAAAAATCCCAGGCCCTCATCTCCACGGTATTGTCGCCCTATTAGAATTCAATTTTTAAAAGAAACTGTGTCGTCAACGATTCAGGAACGGCAACACGTTGATAATCAGATCGAGTCTCTCACCCCTTTTACGACATTTATTGACGGGAAGGAAGTTACTGTTAAATACGAGCTGTATTTCACTATGATTGACGGCAAAGTTTGCAACTCCGTGACAAATACAAAATCCGCAATGCGTTGCTATATATGCAATCTCACATCATCGCAATTTAATGACATAGAGCTGATGAAAACTGTAGACGTTGACAGAACTCGACTCGAACTTGGATTATCAACGTTGCATGCGTGGATCCGTTTTTTTGAGTGCTTCTTGCACATCGGCTATAAAATCGGTGTTCACAAGTGGCAAACTCGAAAAGATGAAAAAAAAGTAGTTGCTGAGCGAAAACGAGTTATTCAAGCCGCATTCAAGAAAGAGTTGCATCTTGATGTTGATAAACCGAAACAAGGGTTTGGTAGCAGTAACGACGGAAACACTTCGCGACGTTTTTTCGAAAATACTCAAATTTCATCAAGAATTTTGGGTTTGGACGAGAATATTATGAAAAGATTCCACATAATATTGCAAGTTCTTTCAAGTGGCTTTGCCGTAAATGTAACTGCTTTCAAACAATATAGTCTTGAAACCGCCGAAATGTTCGTAACTTTGTATTCTTGGTACTGCATGCCAACTACGGTTCACAAAGTTTTGATTCACGGTCCTTTGATAATTGAATGGTCCCCGCTTCCTATCGGGCAAATGTCAGAAGACGCACAGAAAGCCCGTAACAAGGATATTAAAAAATATCGCGAGTGTTTTGCTCGAAAACACTCGAGAACAGCGACCATGCAAGACGTTTTCAATCGACTCCTCTTAACTTCAGATCCGTACATATCGAGCATGGGCAAGCAGTATCCGAAAAAAGCAAAAAGTTTATCACCAGAAGCATTGCAACTTTTGCTCTGTACCGATAGTTCTCGCGATAAGTATGGTTTAGGTGAATTAATGGAATACACGAGTGACGAATCAGAATCCACCAATTCCTCTGACGACGGCGATCGCGATTCCGACGCTGACGATTATGATTAATATTGAAATCAGGAATAATTATTAATAATTAATATTATTATTATTATTATTAATTATTAATTATTCTATGTAACGCACGTATTATTTTCGGTAAAATTTAATTCGTTAAGTGTCGATTGCTGTTTCAAATGTATTTAGCAATAAAATTCGTTAAAAATGATTTATAACTCATCTTCCGAAATTATTTGAAAACTTTCCCTCACTTCCAGACAATCGTTTTGTTTTCCCCAAATCTCATTCAAAATTTATAAAAAACAACCTTCAAAACACAAATATTGATTTCTGATAGCAAAAGTTGCTTATGAGTAAGATAAAAATATATTTTCGGTTCGCCATTTTGTTTTTTTTCGAAATTTTGATTCAGGATTTTCAATAAGTGACTTTTAAACCGCAAATTTACCGATCCCTACACAAATCGGATGCTTTTTAGTAATGCAGATAGTCACTTCCGGTCCGCCATTTTGTTTTTTCGAAATTTTGATTAGAGATTTTCAATAAGTGACTTTCAAACCGCAAATTTACCGACCCCTACTCAAATCGGATTCTTTTTAGTAACGCAGATAGTCACTTCAGGTCCGCTATTTTGTTTTTTCGAAATTTTGATTCAAGATTTTCAATAAGTGACTTTTAAACCGCAAATTTACCGATCCCTACTCAAATCGGATGCTTTTTAGTAACGCAGATAGTCACTTCCGGTCTGCCATTTTGTTTTTTCAAAATTTGGATTTGAGATTTTTAATCAGTGACTTTTAAACCGCTAATTTACCGATCTCTACTCAAATCGGATTCTTTTTAGTAACGCAGATAGTCACTTCCGGTCCGCCATTTTGTTTTTTCGAAATTTTGATTCCAGATTTGAAATCAGCGAGGTTAAAAACTTAAGAATCACCATTGCATTTTTCAGTACGCACATGGGCCTAGTTTTGCCGATTTTTCTGTGAATCTACCCACAGTGCGACAGAATACAGGGTAAACAAAGTATACCCACTACCGACACATATACAGAATGATACATACCAATATTTAGACGTAACGAGCGAACTCGTAATAGTAGACCGAGAGCGACGAACGTACTTGCGACTGACACACAACGACTTGCATAAGTGCAAACGTGTGCAAAAAATTTTTATATGCGAACCGAACCACCCGTCTTTACTTATTAAAGACAACGCACCGTGTGAAATACTACTTTATACACGACAAGATTCAAACACAGAAAACTGCGCAAAAAGAATAATAACTATTAAGGAGACGATAATAATACCATTGTATCAGACAGGTAAATGGATCTTTATAGCTCCAAAACCCGAGCCGGTAACAATTACATGTAAAAATGAAAACACCGAGCATATTAGATTGGAAAAATCGGGAACACTGGCTTTGACAGGGAAATGCGTTGTGACCGCCACACACTTTAGGATAGAAACAGTACAAAAATTTACACAGCAAGTGTACGAAACATATTTACCTTCATATAACCTAACATTCTTAGGAGAGATAAAAGATATAATACCTAAAGTGACAAACGAAACGAATAAACTAAAACTGCATAGTGTTATAAGCGACGTGAAGGAACTGAACAATTTGGGAGTACGATTGCGTACAATTAAAAAAGGTCTAGACGAACACACATACAATGACCCGTACTACCCACACACCATAGGCACATATTCATTAAGCACGATAGCAATAGTGGTAATAATTGTATTTGCATTGTATACATTTTTGAAAAAATCACGTGCTCAGCCGACATCGGTGCAAGCGCAACCAGCCGAAGTGGTAGAAATGCGAACAGTTTCACCGAAACCGACAAAACGAAAACTATCATTCAAAAAGGTAAGAGTCTCCTTCAAGAGAAACACACCGAACACCAGCTCGGTATAACGACATAGCACAGGGATCATTAAAAAATGCGATACGAATAAAATGGGAATAATAGGGGATCAATATGTATCATAGTTAGGGGCGAAACCGTAAATAAAGTAATCCTGCGGATTCCTTTTCCTAGGGGGGAGGGATGTTGTACCCAGTATATTAGAAGGTACAACGATATTCGGACATTGAACCGAAAAGGTATTTATAATTATAAGGAAAAGATTGCGAAACATACGACAGTCAGTATTTCGAAAGAGGAGCCAATGCACTGAGAAATATGCGCTCACTTTCGCAAGTACTCAAAATTGCTGATGAACAGGCGACAGGCAAGTGTGACCATATATGGTCACAGAAATCGAAATTGCGACCGCATCAATTTCGAACTAGTTTCTTTTAATCGAAGAAGAAGACAGTCTTGATTGACGAGTCGAACCGAGCGGTCCGGTCCCGAATTATATCCGTACATTGTTAAACATCTCGTAGACTTCAATAAATTATCATTTACTTGTCACTCCCAACACGAGTTTTACTCCTAATCGACAAACATCCCAATAAACATTCAGTATCGGAACTTCAATCGACTTTCCGATACAACAAGATAATTGGGAATTTATTTTTTCCCATTAATCATTGGCAAATAATTGATATTATTTTTCGACCAATTATCGATTATTTGGATAAACGAATTTTTTTTTTCCATTAACCTTTTCGGGTAATTGAAAATTCGGATTTTTAAATTATCAATTTTCAAAAAATTGATGATATTTACCGAAAATGCGCTTGAAAATATTATCATTGCCGATCTCTGTATGTGTGTATGTGCGAGTGTGTCGAGTATTTTTTTTATATATATACGATGTATATTAGGGTGGTCGTTATTTCAGGTATCAACTTACATTTGGGTGGTCATTCGAGATTTAATGCTTTTAATAATCATATACATATTTATTAAGATATATATTAGAGTGGTCATTCGAGATTCAAATTTTCTTTATTATTTACATATATGTATTTTTAAAATGTGTATTAGAGTGGTCGTTATTTCAGGTCTCCCTTATGATTTGGGTGGTCCTCTGAGATTCAATGCTTTAAATATTTCAATTCATATTTATTAAGATAAACATTAGGGTGGTCGTTAATTCAGGCCTGAATTTATATTAGAGTGGTTATTCTAGATTCAAATCTTCTTAATTGTTTATATATATGTACTTTTAAGATGTATATCAGAGCGGTCGTTATTTCAGGTCTGAATTAATATTAGGGTGGTCCTTCAAGAATTAATTTCTTTAAATATAGCATTATCCACATATATGCAGCGTACATATTTATATATAGCATTATATTGTTACGTTTGGAGTTTATTTAGCCGCTATTTGCGGCAACCGTTTCATTTTTCTTATTTTACCCCAAAAAATTCAAATAAATAAATTAGCACAATCCATAAAATAATATAAAAATAGCGCTCTGAAGAGCGCTTCTCATTTAAAAATCTCACGTAACTGGCTTATCAACGTGCGAGCAAGTAGCCGTTGAGGATTCCACGGTAGAAGCGTCTGCAAATTGTGCTGACAAATGGGATCCCACGGTGACAGGTGAGATGCTGCACACCTCGAAGATGTGCAGCGCCTCAATTTATATCGCGAATAAGTCACGCCCCGGTTGTGGATGATTTACCCAATTAGGACACTATTCAAAATCTATATTTCCAAAAATTTGTAAAAATTAAAATTGTAATTGTGACCAAATTAGTCAATGGGACTTTAAATAAACTCGGTTGTTGTTGTGTTTAAAACGGTGTACCTCAACGATCAATTATTCGTGTTCACATCACCAATCCCGCTCGCGCTCCAATCACTGACGGGCACATTTCCGTCTAAAAGGAGCAAATCAACGTATTAACAGGTTCGTCCTTTCTCAAATTCAACTCAGGACGTAACAATATATAGGATTTTCTATATATATAGATCATCTATGTACATTAGACTGATTCAAAAGAAGCGACTATTTTTTTGTTTTTCGACGAAACGCATTAAATAATTTCGGAAAGGTGAAAAGAAATGCCTTTAAAAATTAGAGCTCTTATTAAAAAGATTTAGAGGTCCCTCCTCGCATATTTTTATTTCCCATTTAAATAACACGGGAAAGAAAATTTTCAAACTTTGACATTTCATATCTCGGCCTCAAGTCAATGCATTAAAATGAACGACACATATTCTTGTAGAGAATCAAACGCTCTACAAAAAATATCTCTTATGATTTTTCGATAAACTCACTCCTTCAAAAGTTATTCAAGGTTAAATGTACATACAGAGTAAATTTAACTTTTTGTTTTAGTTTCCGGCAAAATGTTGAAACTTATTACTAAATATCGTAAAATTTTTCCTGAAACGAAAGTTTAAATTGCATTAACATAAATTTTTTTTTTTTCAAAAGAAATTACCAACATAAGTCCACCCATATTCACAGTCTAATATACATAAATATTAAAACGTGAATAACTTTTGAAGGAGTGAGTTTATTGAAAAATCATAAGAAATCTTTTTTGTAGAGCGTTCAATTCTCTACAATAATATGTGTCATTCATTTTGGTGCATTGACTTGAAGCTGAGATATGAAATGTCAAAGTTTGAAATTTTTCTTTCCCGTGTTATTTAAATGGGAAATAAAAATATGCGAAGAGCGACCTCTAAATCTTTTTATTAAAAGCTCTCATTTTAACAGGCATCTTTTTTCACCTTCCCGAAAGGATTTAATGCGTTTTTTCGAAAAACAAAAAATAGTCGCTTTTTTGAATCAACATAATGTACATATATATATATGGGGCATTCCATGTCAAATCGACCACTTTTGAACCCGACCCCTTTCAATTTGGCTGAAAATTTTTGTTTCTTTTCAACCCTATAAAAAACATTTTTCGTGAAATTTTTAAATTTTTTTACCAACCCCAAAAAAAGTTATGAATTTTTCAAAAAAAAAAACTTTTTTTTCAAATAGCTATAACTTCTTCAAGAATTGACCAATCAGGACGATGTTTTTTCGAAAATTTTTGTTTTCAAATGTACTTTTTGAAGAAAAATACAAAAAAAAATAAGATATTAAAATCTGTGGAATTTTTCACTTTTTCGAGAAAAATCACATCGTTTTCTCGAAACCGCATTTGAAAAAAAAATTTTTTTTTTTACTAAAAAGAAACTTCGTTCAATTCGAGAAAGAACGCCGCCCAAACTGGAGTGGGTGGAATTTTCTTTCTATTTTATTTTATTCATTGAAAAACATTTTTTTTGCAACTGGCCTTATTTCACCAAACATAACACTTTGTAAATTTTTGAAGATTCATAAAGGACCTCAGAGTTTGAATAATTGGGAAGAAAAAGAAATCGAAAGAGGTAATCGTCTAAAAAATTTTGATTTTTTTTTCAAAAAAGTGAAAGAAAAAATAAAAAACACCTGTAAACAATTTTTTTGTACTTTTTTTCAAAAAATTACATAAAAAATTTTAAATAATGAAATAAAAGCCATTTGGTCCATTTTTGACCAAGCCACAGGCTTTTCAAAAAGACATCCAACGCATAATCATCTTGAATCCACCATTTTTTTATTTTAGGCGTACTTATTACAACGTACAATTTTGATTCGACCGCGGTCAATTCGACATAAGAAGTATTTAATTTTGCCACAAGAATAACATCGGTAAGCTAGGGTATGATAGTCGTTGACTTACCAACCGTCGATTCACTTATTCTTAGCGCTATCTATATTAAGAATCTCGGTACTACGGAGACTACACACGGTCTGCGCTCTCGATACTTTTCGATACTAACCTCGTTTCAGTCAGTTCCAGTGTTTACGAAAAATTTTGAGTGACATTTTTGTTGGAAATTAGCAATCGCCTTTTTATTATTCGACCCACAATTGCGATTCAAACGTTCATTGTTCGTTTTTTTAACATGGCATCGAAAGAATATTTTGATCGATGTTGCAATCCTTTTGGGTTAGAAAATCACGCGAAAAAAACTGGCTTACGTCACGCCACTGCCGATATAAAAATGATATTAAATCTTCGTGAAAATGATTTACTGTGCACTGAGTGCCGAAAAAGAGCATCGTTGTTACGTCATCAACAACCTGATAGTGACAGTGACACGGATGAAACAGATCTTCATCAAGTCTTACGTAAGATCATTAATTTATTTAACAGTTTGCGACTATCTAAAGTAAACAAGTTTTTGACGATTATACTGACCAGAACATTCTTGTTTTTTCAAGGTTCTTTATCGTTTGATAGTGAACCAATAAATTCGCAGTCAAGTTGTGCATCGCAAGTCAGCATTGCCACACAATTGCCAATAATCAATAAAGCATTAAAATTATTGCATCAATCACCAATTCCATCAAAAAAATTGAATGACAATCAGTTTTCAAATAACAAGATAAATCAGATTTCTGATAGTTTGAAAAAGCTTCTTCTTTCTCCTACTGATGAGGAGTCAAATTTTAATGATGACGGTGACAATTTTCGTTCTTTGATTGAAATGTTGCACGCTAAATTTAATGACAAGACAACAGAAAAATCAGTAAAGATACAGATTTTAACTTTATTACCGGCAAAGTGGAGTGAAAAACGTATTTGTGAAACCATGAATACTTCAAGGCATATGGTGAGAGTGGCTAAGCAATTGACTGAAGAAAAAGGCATACTTTCAACACCGGAATCAAAAATGGGTACATTTAATGTGAAGTCCATATTTCAAATAATATTGAAACATAAATTTCTAAACGGTTTTTTCTTCAACGGGTAAAAAACTTTCAGATCAACTGAAATCAAAAATTTTGAATTTTATAACGATGATGAGTATAGCGCTCCAATGCCAGGCAAAAAAGATTTTTTTTCGATCCGAAATGATGATGGTGATCGTGTGCATGTGCAAAAAAGACTTATCCTTCGCAACTTGAAAGAATTGTACCAATGTTTCCGTGAAATATGCCCTAGCGAGAAAGTTGGGTTTTCAAAATTTGCCTCTTTGCGCCCAAAACACTGCGTCTTAGCAGGAGCTAGTGGAACGCATACCATTTGTGTTTGTACGATCCATCAGAATATCAAGTTGATGATGCTTGGTAATTATCGAATTGATAGTTCATGAAAATTCATATTCATAAATAAATTTTCTATTCATTAAAATACTTTCATTTCAGGTGGCAACTTTCATTCTTTAACACAAAATGATGAAGTAGCTATGAATCATTACAACGATTGTTTGAACGTAATTATATGTGATCCTCCGTCACCTAAATGCTACATGAGTGCGTGTGAAAATTGTCCAGGCATAGATGACTTGAGTAACACTTTGATGACAGTTTTTGATGACAATGAGATAGAGGATATAACTTACAAGCATTGGATTTCAACACCAAGAACGAGCTTAGAAACTGTCATTAAGCCAGTGGGTGAATTTGTGGAAGAATTTTGTCGTGAACTGAAGACTTCATTGCCGCATTCATTCATCTCAAAAGAGCAAGCCAAGTTTTTCAAAACATTGAAAGAATCGTTGAAAACAGATGAATTTGTCATTATTTGTGATTTTGCAGAGAACTATGCGTTCGTAGTGCAAAATGCGGCATCTGGTTTTCACTGGAATAATGACGCGGCGACCATTTTTCCTGTTGTTATTTATTTTAAAGTGAATAACGAACTTCAACACAGAAGTCTTGTAATTGTATCAGACTGCAATAACCATGATGCGGTTGCTGTACATGTTTTTATCAAAATTATTACGGATTTTGTGAAAAGCGTTTCTGAAACTGTAAACAAAATTTATTATTTTTCAAACGGGGCTCCCCAACAATTCAAAAATTTCAAAAATTTTGTCAAATTATATTACCACGAGAATGATTTTGGTATACCTGCCGAATGGCATTTTTTCGCAACTGCCCATGGAAAAGGGCCGTGTGACGGTGTTGGTGGGACAGTCAAACGACTAGCAGCAAGAGCTAATCTTCAACTAGCGGTTGACAAGCAAATTACCACACCACGAGAATTATTTGCCTGGGCTTCTGCACCAGATACTCTTCCCAATATGACGGTTAAGTTTGCGTCAGAAGAAGATTACAATAAAGCTGTAAATGATTTGACTCAACGATTCGTAAAAACCAAACCAATTACAGGAGCTCAGAAATTACATAGCATAATTCCTGACAAAGATAGATCCCTTTACGTCAGAAATTATTCAAATTCTGAAGAATATAGAACATGTAAAATATTTAAACGCCAAAAGAAAATAAAATAGTTTTTGAACTGGTATTAAATGAATGTTTACTAATCGTATTATATAACCAGAAAGTCCCTAGTAGAAATCATTAAGCTAGACCATAAGTTCCGTCGTAAACACCGTTAAAACATTTTCTCACATTCAATTTATAATTTTTTGAAAAATCGTTAAAAGCGTCAAAAATATAGAATAAATGATGAGAATTTTTTTTCAATCAAAGAAGAAATATAAAAAGCAAAGACGGGCCAAAATTTAAAAAGAACAAATAATAGAACAGAATAGAATAAGGGAGTTTTCAATGAAGGAAGAAATATAAAAAGCAAAGACGGGCCAAAATTAAAAAATAGCGGATTCAAGATGCTATGCGTTGGAAATTTTTTTGAAAAGCCAGTGGCTTGGTCAAAAATGGACCAAATGGCTATTTTTATACATTATTTTTGTTTTTTGATGTAATTTTTTGAAAAAAATACAAAAAAATTGTTTATAGGTGTTTTATATTTTTTATTTCACTTTTTTGGAAAAAATCAAAATTTTTTCGGCGATTATCACTTTCGATTTCTTTTCCTTCCCAATTATTCAAACTCTGAGGTCTTTTATAAATCCTCAAAAATTTACAGAGCGTTGTGTTTTTCAAGGTTCAATCAATAAAATAAAATAGAAGAAAAATTCCACCCACTTTAGTTTTGGCGGCATTCTTCCTGGAATTGAACGAAGTTTCTTTTTAGTAAAAAAAAAAATTTTTTTTAAATGCGGTTCCGAGAAAACGATGATTTTTCTCGAAAAAGTGAAAAATTCCACAGATATTAATATCTTAGATTTTTTTTGTATTTTTTTTCGAAAAGTGCATTTAAAGCAAAAAATTTCGAAAAAGAATCGTCCCGATTAGTCAATTTTTGAAGAAGTTATAGCTATTTGAAAAAAAAAGTTTTTTTTTTTTAATTCATAACTTTTTATGGGTTTGGTAAAAAAATTTGAAAATTTCACGAAAAATGTTTTTAATGGGGTAGAAAAGAAACAAAAATTTTCAGCCAAATCAAAAGGGGTCGGGTTCAAAAGTGGTCGATTTGACATGGAATGACCCACATCCTTATCTATATGTAAAACATATCTATGAATATATAGCATTATACATAGCTAATAAGTCAAAATGAAACTTAAATTTTAGGGTAACCCAAAACCTAACTAATATCTTGAGCTAAACAAAAATCCAACTTAAATTTTAGGCTAAACCAATATCTAACTTAAATTTTAAGCTAAACCAAATTCCAACTTAAATTTTAGGCTAAATCAAAATCTAACTTAAATTTTAAGCTAAACCAAAATTCAACTTAAATTTTAGGCTAAATCAAAAACGAACTCAAATTTTAAGCTAAACCAAAATCGAACTTAAATTTTCGGTTAAACCGAAATCTATCTTCAATTTTAAGCTAAACCAAAATCTAACTTTAGTTTTAGGTTAAACCGAAATCCAACTTTAATTTAACGTTGAATCAAAATCTATCTTAAATTTTCGGCGAAATTAAAATCTAACTTAAATTTGAAGCTAAATCGAAATCTAACTTAAATTTTAGGCTAAATCAAAATTGAACTCAAATTTTAAGCTAAACCAAAATCAAACTTAAATTTTAGGTTAAACCGAAATCTAACTTTCATTTCACGCTAAACCGAAATCTAACTTAAATTTTAGGCTAAACCAAAATCTATCTTAAATTTTAAGCTAAACCAAAATCTAACTTAAATTTTAGGTCAAATCAAAATCGAACTCAAATTTCAAGCGAAACCAAAATCTAACTTTAATTTTAGGTTGAACCGAAATCCAACTTTAATTTGACGCTGAATCAAAAACTAACTTAAATTATAGGCTAAACCAAAATCTAGCTTTAATTTTAGGCTAAACCAGAATCTAACTTAAATTTTAGGCTGAACCAAAATCTATCTTAAATTTGAAGCTAAACCAAAATTTAACTTAAATTTTAGGCTAAATCAAAATCGAACTTAAATTTTAAGCTATACCAAAATCTATGTTTAATTTTAGGTTAAACCGAAATCCAACTTTCATTTGACGCTAAATCAAAATCTGACTTTAATTTGAGGCCAAACCAAAATCTGACTTAAATTTTATGCTTTATATTCATAGATATACTATACCGGGTGTCCCATTTTAATCTTACAGTTGATTTATTTTGAAAAATGTTGCTCTGATCAAAAATTAAGTGGGACGAAACTTTCAGCGTTCAGAGGGGGACGTTTAAAAAAAAATTTTGTTTCGGTCCGAAATTCAAAATAACGGCGTTAAGATGGCTAACATGTTTTTTTCAAATGGAAACATGATTTTTTTTTTACCAAAAATTTTTTCAGATCAAATCTAACATCTTTTGTGGAAACATTTTTTTGATACAGCCTACAATAGAGGGTGTCCCATTTTAATCCAACAGCTGAATTATCTTGAAAAATACTGCTCCGATAAAAAATCGAGTGGAATAAAACTTTCAGGGTTCAAAGAAAGCCGTTAAAATAAAAATGTTTTTTGGTCCAAAATTTGAAGGGGTGGTGTCAAGATGGCCGAAAGGTTTTTTAAACAATGAAAACATGATTTTTTTTTCACCAAAAAATGTGTCAAGTCAAAACTAACAACTTTTGTTAGAACATTTTTTTTATTCAGTGCATAAGAGATCACCATTTTCTACTATTTTAGTATTATCCGGGATAACCACGAGGACGAGGAGGTAGAGTCTCGTCACATTCACAGTATTTTTTCCACTCCAAACTCTCGTTGTTAGTGTATCTGACTATATGAGTGTGATTTTGTAAGTGTGTGAGTGTGCAATGTTGTAAGTTTGAGTGTGGAACACTCATAAGTATTAGGTCTCCACGGCTCGTCAATTCCGCAGTATTTTTCAATTTCAAACCCTCCTTCTCAGAGTGTGTGTGATTTTATACGTGTGTGTGTGTGTGCAACACTCACAAGGATTAGGTCACTGGGCTCGTATTGTTTGGAATCAACTGGACGCAACATTCGGTCGAGATGGACCTGTCCATTGGCCTCCAAGGTCACCTGATCTTACCTCTCCCGATTTTTTCTTGTGGGCTTATCTTAAAGACGTTGTTCACCGTCAACCTCCAACAACACGAGAGAATATGCGGGAGCGGATAAGAGCTGCCTGGCGTGCAATCCCGAGAGAAGTTCTCTTAAGAATAGTTGATGATTTTGAGAGGAGAGTAAGGGCATGTTTAAACATGAATGGTGGAATCTTTGAACACCTTTAAGAAGATTTCAGAAAACTTTTATGAGGAGGATTTAGAAGACCTCCTCGTCTTTGTCATTACGCTGCTTAACGCTAAAATAGTCAAAAATGGTGATCTAGTCTAAAATATCCGGGCTATAAAAAAAATATTCCTACAATAGATGTTAGATTTGATCTGAAACATTTTTTAGTAAAAAAAAAATCATGTTTCCATTTTTTAAAAACATGTCAGCCATCTTAACGCCGCCATTTTGAATTTTGGACCGGAACAAAGAATTTTTTTGAACGTCCCCCTCTGAACCCTAAGAGTTTCATCCCACTCAATTTTTTATCGGAGCAGTATTTTTCAAGATAATTCAGCTGTAAGATTAAAATGGGGCACCCTCTATTATGGGCTGGATCAAAAAAATGTTCCTCCAAAAGATGTTAGATTTATTCTGAAAAAATTTTTGGTAAACAAAAAATCATATTTCCATTTAAAAAAAACATGTCAGCCATCTTAACACCGCTATTTTGAATTTTGGACCGAAACAAAATATTTTTTTAAACGTCCCCCTCTGAACCCTAAGGGTTTCAGCCCACTCAATTTTTGATCGGAGCAATATTTTTCGAAATAAATCAACTGTAAGATTAAAATGGGACACCCGGTATATCAAGAGTCGCGGCAGCGACTCGACGCCGAGTATTAAAAAAACTGAGAGTCCCGGTCGAGATTGCAGCGCATATGCCTCGGCCCACGCCCTTTTCACATTTCAATTCGATATTACTAAAAAACACGACAACTTTTACAACATTTATGAACTATAGTCATCTTAAAAAAAAATTAGCTTTCCATTGATACCACTTTTATTTTTTTCCGCCCACGTGATACTGAGATATCATAATATTGGGCAAATTATTCCGAATATTTATCATCGCGAAAATGTTTAAGTCACGTCTCCATAGATATGGAGCGCGTGTATAAGCGGTGTAACACGACTTTTACAGAGAGGCCTTTCATTAGTGTAGGAAAATATGAGTGTGTGCGAGAACACGGCGTTCTCCGACCCCGCCGATCGTAGTCTCGAGCTTCTACACAGGTTTGCATGTATATTCTATCTCTATATATAAAAAAGAGTGTATGTGTGTATGTGCCAGTGCATCGAGTATTTTTTTATACATACGATATATATTAGGGTGGTCGTTATTTCAGGTATCAACTTACATTTAGGTGGTCATTCGAGATCTGATGCTTTAAATTTATATTTCATGTTCATATATAAAAGCGAGTATTTTTTTTATATATATACGATTTATATTGAGGTGGTCATTATTTCAGGTATCAACTCACATTTGGGTAGTCCTCCGAGATTCAATGCTTAAAATTTTTATATACATATTTATTAAGATATACATTCGGGTGATCGTTATTTCAGGTTTCAATTAATATTAGGGTGGTCCTTCGAGATTTAATTTCTTCAAATATAGCATTATCTACATATATGCAGCATATCTATGTATATATAGCATTATATATAGGATTTTCTATATATATAGATCTATATACATATATATATCCTAATCTATATGTATAACATATCTATGAATAAATAGCATTATACATAGCCAATAAGTCAAAATGAAACTTAAATTTTAGGTATACTAAAATCTAACTTCAATTTTAAGCTAAACCGAAATCCAACTTAAATTTTAGGCTAAATCAAAATCTAACTTTAATTTAAAGCTAAACCAAAATCTAACTTAAATTTTGGGCTTGACCAAAATCTAACTTAAATTTTCAGCTAGCCCAAAATATAATTTAAATTTTAGGGTAATCAAAATCGAACTCAAATTTTAAGCTAAATCGAAATCTAGCTTCAATTTTAGGTTAAATTGAAATCCAACTTTAATTTGACGCTAAATCAAAATCTGACTTCAATTTTAGGCCAATCCGAAATCTGATTTGAATGTTATGCTTTATATTCATAAATATGTATTAGACTAATCGTTAAAAATTACATTTTTTGCGACGCTCCCTAAAAAGCTTCTGCTTAATGAAAAAACGCGAGGTACTTTTTTTTAAGTTAAAGAGAAGACGTGCCGCAAGACGATCTAAGTTGTTTTTCATCGGAGAACAATTTTTTTTACAAACGGCTAGACTGATTAGAATGAAATTCGGATAAGTTACAAAGGTGTAAAAAGGCTAATTACAGAAGAAATAACAGCTCATAATCCTCATAATAACTAATGAGAACTGTTAATTTTTTCAGAAATTATTTTTTTTCTCCAGGATAACGTTCTGTCACAATTATGGAGATAATTTTTTTTCTTCGTTTTACTATTCCATATAATGTCCCCAAATTTCTAATTCATTGGAGAGATTGTTTTGTTTTGTTTTGTTTGTGAGAATTGTCCGTGAACTCAGTCCTAGTAGACCATTGTACCCGGGCCCTTTGCTGGGCAAGCTTAATGGCCTGTCAGACCCATAGGCAATCCGGCCTCCCGTGCAAATGGAATTACAGGATGACAGGTACCCCGAGGACGTCATTTTTGACGCCCGTCAGCCCCCTGCACCTCGTAATGAGATGGAGTGGTGTCTCGTCTCCATCTTTACATCTTTGACAGACTGGTTCCTCTGCAAGACCCAGTCGCACCAGATGCTTGCCTGTGTGCCAGTGTCCCGTGAATGGTCCCACAACCACCCTGAGTTGGGTTTGGTCTAGATCAGCTATCACGGTCCCCAGCATTGCTGAGGGCCCAGAGAAAAGTTCCTTGGTGTGCCTGATCCCTGGATCCTGCGCCCAGAGGTCCGCGAACTGATTCGCGGCCCATCTCTCCGTTATCTGTTTCACAAGTCTCATGGCAACACCTGGGCGGTCACCATGGTCTGCCATATCTGGCCGCGAAGCGCCAAATCTGGCCAACTCGTGAGCCTTTTCGTTGCCCTGGATACCGCTGTGACCTGGTACCCATAGCAATTTCACCCCATTGACTCTAGCCACTTAAGTCTGCAGGTTTATACAGTCTCTTGCCAGCTCAGACCTGACCACTACATCGAGCAGCTGTCTGAACGCAGCACAACTGTCGCTGCATATATAGAGATGTTTGCTGCTATATCCCCTACTGAGGATACTACGGGCACAGCCGTATAGCAAACAGCTCTGCCTGGAGAACAGAGACGGTGTGGCCCAGTGTGAAGAATAACTCCGTCCTGAGCCCTTCGCTCCAAACTCTGGCCCCAGTACCTGTCTCCGACTTCGCCTCATCTGTATACCAGATTGGTCCGCCGGGCGACAGTAACCTCTCCTGTTCCTCGGTCCATGACTGCCTGTCAGGAAAGAGGACCTGGTGGTGGTGGAAGTGGTGTTCCTGCGGGCACCAGTCCCCCCCGAGCCGGATAATCTCCTCGAAATCCCCCGCCCTTTGGAGAACCGCGGTGTGCCCATATGCGGCCCTAGTCCACCTACCACTGAAGAGCAGCCAAATTGCCGCGTTTCTTGCCCCCGCCTCTGCTGCGATGTGCGGAGGCAGGATGTCGATCAGGGCACCGAGAGCCAGGGTCCGGGTTGTGCCCAACGCACCAGTTATCCCCAGCCCCGCCAGTCTGTAAACCCCATCCAAAGTCTTCCTAATACCAGCCCGTCGCAGCGCAAGCCACCATACTAGGGAGGCGTAGATTAACTGGGGAACCAGGATGGCCGTATAAATCCACCTGACCATCTTGGGTTTTAGCCCCCACCTTTGACCACACATCCTTCTGCAGGCCCAGAATAAGACAGTTGCCTTCCAGATCTGCTTTGTGATGTGGCTCTTCCAGCTGAGCTTGGAATTGAGCGTCACTTCCAGGTAGCGAACCTCAGAGGAGAACGATAGCTCAGCGCTGTAAATTGACGGGCACTTTATGTTAAAGCGCCTCTCTCGTGTGAATAGTACCATCTCAGTCTTATTCGGGTTGACCCGTAACGACTGCGATGTGCACCACTCTTCGACGAGGTCGAGTGCCTTCTGCATCTTCCCCGCCATGACTGCGGGATGATTGCCGCTGACTGCTATACACACATCATCGGCAAATCCCACCACTTTGACTCTCAGCCCCTCAAGCCCCTCAAGTCCGTCGACGACCAGGAGCCACATCAATGGCGATGTTACCCCCTCTTGCGGGCATTCCCGGCTGACTTGAGCCCTGACAGCAGTCCCGCTGAGGCTTGCCGTTATAGTCCGCATTTGCAGCATGAAGTGCATCCAGTCGATGATGGTGTCATCGACGCGGAATTCCCTCGCCGCCCCGCGGATTGCGTCGAAGGAGGTGTTGTCGAACGCCCCTTCAACGTCTAAGAATACGCATAAGGTGGGCTCCTTTTTGTTGAGGGTCCTCTCTATCTCGTGAACGAGACTGTGAAGGGCCGTCTCAACGGATTTGCCCGCTTGATACGCGTGTCGTGAGTGGTGCACTGGTTTTGACACCAGTGCCTCATCCCTTATGTACCCATCAATGAGTCTCTCCATTGTCTTTAATAAGAAAGACGTTAGACTGATAGGCCTAAAAGCCTTTGCTTGGTCATGGCTAGCTTTGCCCGGTTTCGGGATAAAGACTATAATGACTTCCCTCCAGGTCATAGGCACATATCTCAGTGCCATGCAGGATCTGAAGGTGTAGTTCAGATGTCTGACCAGGTCCTTCCCTCCCTGCTGTAGCAGGGCCGGAAAGATCCCGTCAGCACCCAGGCTCTTGTATCCGTCGAACGAGTCCAAGGTCCACCGGATCCTGTCAGGAGAAACTACCCGCGCGACAGTTGCCCAATCACCTGGTCTGATCGCGGGCTCCCTTCCCTTTCGAGTGGGGTCCCGCTCAATCAGTGTGAATCCAGGGAAGTGCACCTCCATCAGGTATGCTAGAATGTTCTTGTGTTTCTCAGCTATCCCCCCATTCGGGAGTGTGAGTCCACCAAGCTTTGATTGTGGCCCTGTGGTAAAAACCCTGCGAAGCCGGGCCACTGTAGGTAAAGCCTCCATCTCCCCGCAGAATTTTTCCCAAGACTTCCTCTTAGAACTTTTGACAAGCTTTTCTTAGGACCTTTGTATGGCCCCATAATTCGCCCAGTCCGTTTCACTCATGGTCCTCATGGCACGATTTCGCAGGCGGCGTGAGTCAGAGCGTAGTTTGCTCAGCTCACCGTTCCACCATGCCACCTTTTTCCTGTTCTTGCACTCCCTCACGGGTCACGCAGCCTCCTAACTCTGGATGATGGCCGAATCAACCCCTTCCTCAATCCTTCCTTCAGTTCTCATCCAGCCCCGCGTTCCCCCAAGCCTTCTGCTCGGACCCTCCCTGTAGGAGTTCCCATCGGTAGTCCTGGGGTTCCGCTAGGCCGAAGTGTTATTCTGTGCCTCTCCACCCCTGATGTTGAATGGAATTCGGCGATGGTCCAAGAGGGTATCTTCGTCACCCACCCGCCATTCTCCTATCCATTGTGCTACCCTGGGAGTTCCCAGGGTGATGTCAATCACTTGTTGCCTCCTCGCCGTGACGAAGGTAGGCCTAGATCCTTTGTTAAGGATCTCCAAGCTTGTCGTTGAGAGGTACCGCAATAGAGCTGACCCCCCCTTATTAGTATTCGAACCAGACGACGTGGTGCGAATTTGCATCGCACCCTATCACCAGGTCCAGTCCTTCTCTTCTACAGTGGTCCACCAGGACTCTCAGTTCCCTCGTCGGTGGAGGTTCCTCAGAGTCATACGGCAGATACGCTGAACAAACGATAAGATCTGTCGGCCCCCCCTAGCCTCAGTTTAACTGACGCCACTGCCAGATCCCGACTGCAGAACCTGCTCAGCTTCAGGGCGCTGTGACTTCTGTGAATGAAGACACAGGCCCTTGGACCAGGCTTCGCCGGATCGTATAATAACGACCCAGGGTTGCGATCAATCCCTTTTACGCACCCCCTGTGAATCCAGGGTTCTTGTATCAGGGATATGTCTGTCTGCTCCACCGCAAGGTCTGGCTTAAGACAGCTGAGGCCGCTTTACAGTGCTGCAAGTTACTCTGGGAGCATTTGACATTGTCCGCGCCTTTGTCTAACGCTTCCATCGCCTTACTCCGTAGGAGAGGAGGGGCCTTATGGGCCATTGTTCTTCTCTCCTTCAGCCACTTGGCCCGGCGATTCATCGCCGGTCACGCGTGGCGCTAGGAGAGGGCCCACCCGATCCCCGGTGAGAGTCAACTTGACCCCCTTCCGAGTCTCCGCCAAGCGCTCCCTCTGCACCGCTTGGATCCCGGGCGGTCTGCCCCTGGTCCCTGCGGTGCTCCTACCCTTCTCTGTCCCGATGGACAGGTCCCCGAACGTCACGGCCCCGACGCGGGCAGCTGTCAGGTCCACGGCGCTAGGGCCCTGCACCTCCGGCACGGCAAGGTGGTCTTCTTCGACCGCCATGCTCTCCACCTCCCGCACCACCACTGCTGGTGGCAGCTGCAGCACGGTCGGTTCAGCTATGACCTGGACGTTCGGAGCCGGCAAAGGCTCCAAAGTCTGGTCGTCCTTTCCTGCGCCGTTGTGGGACCCGCGGAAGCGAACCCACCACGGATCAGGCCTGGAGCCGAGGCCTAGCGACGCTTCAGCTGGCCTCAAAATTACCGGCACGGTCAAATTCTGCCACGCACTTTGCCCTGGCCTCTCCCAAGTCGCTGCGGGTTGGGCGGCCCGCTTCCTCTCCCCGGCTCTGTGATAGGCCTCGTAAGAACGGGCCCGTCCGAGACCGAAGTGGGGAAAAAGCCGCCCTCTCTCAGCCCCTCCAAGGAGTGGCATTCAACGCCCAGAACTAGGTGGAGGGAGTCCCGTACCACCTTCCTGTCCCACACCCTCCACAGGTGAGTCTGTAGTCCAGGGTTCTGCCGGCCTAGACGATTAAGGATGACATCGGTCCCCTCGGTTGAGCCGGGGAGTACCGCTGTCATCCTCTTTAGCTTGGGTAGGCGCTCCCTCTCTAACACTTGGAGAGAGGCTCCATCCTACGGTTTCAGGTTGGGGACTGTCGTCTTCAGCCGTTCCTTCCCCGGTTTATCGAAGCAGCTCACCCACAGGACGCCCCGGTCGTATCGGGTACCTTCAAAGCACGGGACCGCTTACCCCGTAGGGACAGCGTCCAACGCCTCGAGGAGTCCCCGAAGTACCAGCCCGTTCTCCCCCCGGCCCAGGACGGATTCCGGGTAGTTGGCAGGCGCAACGGCCAACCTCCTATCCACGGTCACCGTTTCTCCGTAGCCAGTGGGTTGCAGAAGAAGCCTGCCCCTCTTCACCACCTTGGCAAGCTTCGCCGGGGTTTTGTCCGCAGGTCGGGTCGTTTAGAGCTCGTCACCACGGCCCCCTCGGTTAGCAAGCCTCGGCGACTCGGCTCGTCGGACGGGCTTCGCACGGGCAGTCTGGCCTTGCAAGCCCTCCTCTTCGCCGTCCCGCTTTGACCCACCTTCCGCCCGAGCATGTGTGAGGGGTCGATGGGCCCGGCTTTCGCTGATCCCTCCACTCTCGATATCGGCATAGAGTTCCCGTCAACCAGGCTCTGGGTCACCGCCGTAGTAGTGACGATGCCCCCATCCCCCGGACTCACGGCCCCTCCCACTATTTGTCCTGACGGGTGTGCCCCAGAAGAGGCCCCTCCGTCGGCGTGTAACTCAGTGGTTTTTGTTTTAATCATTTTCATTTGAATCCCACGAGTAGTCAGGAACTAAAGGTCCACCCCCGCAGAGCCTGCATGCGGGGGTAAGGCTAAATAGTCATGAGATGTCGCCTGGTGCCCCATGCGCATCGTTAGGCATACTGTAACCCCAGTGTCATGCAGCCTTTGGCACGATAGCTCCCACCTTGGCTTCGGGGAAGTGGTCCGCGATGAGGCTTTTGTCCCCCAGAGCTGGAACCCCCAGAGCTGAACGAGAGCCATAAGGGACCCAGCCGGGTTCCTTATGGCTCTCGTTAACTGGGTCCTTCCGCTGCTCCCTCCCTGCTCGCGGTTACGGTCGTTGCAAGACGTCCCGTTCCCTGATCGGGGGGAGCCACTTAGTCACGGCCGTTCTTCTATTCGCCACCTGAAGACGCGCCTCGGTCGGGTTTCAACCGCCCCCCCCCCGCACCCCTTAACGGAGGTTAGGGGATCTGAGGCATCAAAGAGGTACTTCATATTCAAAAAAATAATAATATAAACCCATTGTTTAATGAAATTTTTTTTATTTTTTCAACTACGAAGTACCTCTATGATCAATTTGAAATTTGGATAGTAAAACACAATAAAAACATTGTTTTCATAATTGTGCCAAAACGTTATCCTGGAGAAAAAAAAATAATTACCGAAAAAATTACATGTGGTAATTTATTCAGAAAAAAAAAATTTACCTCTCGTTTTTTCATTGAACGGGAGCTTCTTAAGGGGCGTTGCAAAAAAAATAATTTTCAACGACATATATATATTGGGATGAATCGAAAAAATCAAAAACTGTTTGCTACCCTAAAAATCAAAGATATCGTTAAAATAAAGGTCTCGGTTCAACGGTTCGATTTTTTGAATTTTTTTAAAGGGCACGCGGGACGTTCAAAAACGCCATTTTTAGCGTTCAATTTACTATGTCACTGATAAACCAAAACGAATCATTCAAAAAATTCTGAATTTTTCAAATATAAGGTGCCCAAATATGTACTCTTTCAAGCCGATATTTACTGAACATTAACAAATGGTTCATATATTCGAAAAAAAATCTCTGAATTTCTATATTTTCACTATTTTTCAATTAATTATATCATTACAGATTAATTTTTCCTTCTAACACATTTTTGTATTTCTACCATATTTTTTCTTGTAAAACTCGGTATCAGTATACAATGCGAAAATGGCTACAAAATAAATATTTATTTTGGAAATTTTCATATTTGAAAAAATGTATCTTTTATAAATTTTCGCATTGTAAGCAATAGTGATAATTAGTCTTACAAGAAAAAAGATGGAAGAAATAACAAAAACATTTTAGAAGACAAAAATCAATATTTAATGATATAATAAATTGAAAAATAGTGAACATGTTGATTTTCAAAGATTTTTTTTCGAATATATGAACCATTTGTTAATGTTCAGTAAATATGGGTTTAAAAGAGTACATATCTGGGGACCTCATGTAAAAAATTCAGAATTTTTTGTAATGTTCTGTTTCTGTTTATCAGTGATATAGATATTCGACGTGTTGTATCGCCAAAATTCAGTTAGCTACTCTGAATGGCGAGAGTTTGAGAGTACTCGTTGTTTGGTCGGGATCTTACCAGATTAAGGGTTAGAACCCAAATGAGTCGAACCGAAGGTAGTCGTATAAAAGAATAATTTATTATCGTAGAAATAGAAAATACAAGTGGTAGTAATTAATAGTATTAATAGAGACGCGTTGCGCTCGTCTCGATGGACCAATCGTTACAGGTTGGCTTTCAAATTGAACTGCCTTGTATTAGCTCTCTGCTCCGTTATATACAGGAACGAGAGCGGTCGCATCAGCATTTCTTTTGTTATCTTATTTATTATTTATCGATTATTTCTTAAAAGAAGATGTTTAGTATTTTTACTCGTAATTCGGTTAAGATAATAAGAATTACGAGATTCGCTCAATTTTGTAAATACGCTGACTCGACAGTACCCGGCTGAGGCCGGCGATGGCTCGCTTGCATAATTGTTATTCAGCATAATTGCACCTGCTCGAGTTCGAACGCGTGTGCCACATGATGTAATGACAACAGTTGCCGTATCTGGGGCACACGCGTCGTGATTTGGAATATTCGTAATATTCCGAAATCGAGGTATCTGGGATACAACATCCCTTCCCCCTTAAAAAGAAGAAAGCATAATTTCTTCTTACTCGTCTCCGGCGAGTCAAAGTTCTAAAAAATTTATTTCCCATTGATATGATATTTGTAGCCCCAGAAATTATTTTCTTAGGCCGCTCCTTGTATAGTTGTGTTGGCGCAGTTTTTTCTTGCCCATTTGTATAAAAAATATCCCGCAATTATTAATAATGCTATAGTACCGATCGAGTATTGGCCGATCGTGTGGAAGAGGTGTTTTCTCGTGTCCACGTGGTCCAAGTTATCGTCGATATCCCTTATCCTTGTTCCCAGGTGGTTTAATTCTTCTGCGTTGCCCACGACGTGTTCCATTGTCGTCCCTTCGTGGATGTTGACCGCCTGTGGTGCTTTATTTGTTTCTTCTAGTGTCAAGGTGAGGTTATAGGCCGGGATGTAACTATTGTCTTTTATACTTTGCATCAGTCTGTGTGTTGTTTCTATCTTGAAGTTTTTTCCGATGACGATGCATTTTTTGCCAAGTGTCAATGAACCTGTTCCGCTGAGAGTTTCCTGCTTCGTCGGCATTGTGGCGCACGTTACGCTTACTCTTTCTCCTTTTCGTGCTACGTACAGCCATTTACTTTGCTGTTTTAAACTGAGGACGAGTGTGTGTGATAATTTCATCACTTGCTTTAAACACTGTGCTTTCTTTGTGTTTGTGCCTTCGATGAGCATAAGCACGCCGCATGGCGCGTTTTCGCTTACGCTCATGATCGGATGTCGCGGGTTGCAAAAGTACCGATCCCCGTGTACTTTGCATTCTTCCAGATCACTTCTTGTCATCCGTAAATAATTTCTGTTATCACGGTCTATTACTACGAGTTCGTCGGACGTTTCCAGGTAGTAATATGTATCGTTAACGCCCTTTTTGGTAGCGGATATGCGTAGTTCACGCTATACTCTCCTGGTCCTACCAAGGGTATTTCCAATAATAGGACAAATTTTTCTCCCTTGCGATACGCCCGTACTGTTGTCAATCGTAGTAAGCCGGCTGCGTTACTTCGCGTTATGGGTAGGGGAAAATTGTGTCCCCGTGGTAGGTGTGGTAACGCATCCGTCAGGTATTCAGTGAGCTTTTCCGGCGTGACAATTGCTGGGCTCACTGTTCCTGAAGTCACACTAGCGAATAGTTCTACCATGTCTTGCACGGTCCTTAGAAAGGTTTCGACATATGTGTCCATTAGGCCTAGACTCTCATCGAAGTACTGTCTGTCAGCTAGTATGTTGGTGCGGTTTGCGAAATACTTGTCGGTTGCTCGCACCATATTGTGCAATGCATTAAAATTTCTTTCTGCTGCGTGCGACGTTCGATTAAACATGTCGAGTGTTGATTTCGCAACTTGTAATTGCTTCATCATGCCCTGTTTTAGGGACTCTTGATTTTTTCGAATAGCCGAAATTTCGGCGTCGATACGCTCGCCGTCTGCTGCATCTAGGTTACCAGTAATTGACTTCACGACTGTTCCCAATCCGTTGATAAGTCCTCTGCGTTTTCGTTGATGCTCGGCACCCACGAGATCGTGGATTACTCCGACGCTTTCTTCAACCTTTTTTGTCAAACGCGCGATATTATCCAGCATCTCTGCGCAGTGCCCTGACGGTCCCCCTCTTTCCTCGCATTTTTCTCTATATCGGCCCAAATGCGTCGTTATGTGCCCTTCGAGGTGGGCTAGAAGGGTCAGGTCCATTTCGATGGCCAAAGTCCAGATGTCCGAGCATACGTTCAAGGTCCCAATTTTTTCGTAGTAAATTCCCGGGGAGTTATTGAACTTCCGTATTTCGTACGCCGTTCGTGCTGACGCTAGCTGGCTCAGCATTATTATCCTGTAACAGCGTAAGTATTTTTTTTTTTTTTTGGTGTTGTTCAGTGTGATTTCTCAAAACGAGTACGCGGAAGGGGAAGTAACTCGTTGTGGAGTCTTCCTATATAATGACGAGTTTGCTTTGTTTTTCTATTCACTTAAAATTCTCATCTTATTGTCTTCTTACGTCGAAAATTCGTTTAACGATGTCTTCTGCCAAGGTAAGTTTGGTCTTTTCCCATATATATATATTTTTTGAATATGTAATTTCTTTTACTATTATCATTATTATTCTTATTTTCTTTCTCTTTTTTTTTTTTCTTTCAGAGAATGTGTTTTTTGTCTCCTGTGCCGGAGATAATTATTGTCGCGTCTGTTTTCCCGCGGATCACTGTCCTCACTCCCGAGGAACTGAATATGCGGTTTTCCGTTCGTCAACGTCGGGAGGAGGATTTTCGGCTGCAATATGCCGAGATTCGTCTTCGGCGAATCGAACTCGCAGCCGACCTTGATGATTTATGGGACGTCGCATTTTGTCCCGACGACGTGGATTTTTTTGGACTTCGGCGTCTTTACCGGAAGTTCTTGTCGCCCTGGTCTACGCCTGCTTGTGAAGAGCAAGAGACGAGGCGCTATTTGTAGATGCCAAAAAAAATTTTTTTTTTTGTACATGGCGGAAAATGTTATCGTCGAGTCTTTGTCTTCCTCGTCACGTCAAAATATATATATACATTTTTTTTTTTTTTTTTTTTTTTGAACGTCATATGAGAAGAAAATTGTTCTAATTTTCTCTATGTGACGTGGAATGTATATATCTTTCTTCTTTAATGTTCAATAAAATTTTTGAGACGATTTGCGTGCACCTCAATGCTCTTCCGCCCCTTCCTGATGGAGTAATTGTGTGGAGAGTTAGCCTGTTCGACGATGTATGGCCCGATCCACTTGGGGGTGAGCTTTGCAGACCTTCCTCTTCGAACAGTTTCGTCGTAAAGGAGAACCTTATCGCCTATTTGGAATTTTTGGTCCCTCGATGTTTTATCGTATTGTTGTTTCGCTTTTTCTTTAGCGGCGGCTAAGTTTGCTCTTGCCATGGTCCATGTTGCTCGTAGTCGCTCTCTGAGTTCCTGTGCGTAATCCTCGAATGAGTAAGTTGCTCGAGATGGCTTTTGTATCGTTGTTGGTAGGTCTGCCTCGTTTCCGTATATTAAGCTGTGCGGGGTGTATCCCGTCGATGTATGCGGTGTAGTATTATACGTGAACATCGCATATGGTAACCATTCGTCCCAATTTTTCTGATCTTCGTTGGCATAGCTTTTTAAATATTCCGCTAGTGTACGGTGTGACCGTTCTAGCGCTCCATTCGACTCGGGATGATATGCGCTCGTTTGTATTTTTTCTATGTGAAATAATTTGCATACTCCCTTAAACGTGGCGCTCAAAAAATTAGTGCCTTGATCGCTCAGTACGGCCTCCGGTATGCCGTGTCGGCAGATTATTTCCTCGGCGAATGCTTTTGCTACTTCGTTTGCCTGTTGATTTGGAAGCGGTATTGCAGCGCTGTACTTCGTCAATAAATCTTGAAAGGTAAGGATGTATTTATTCCCCTTTTCAGTTTCCGTCAACGGTCCTACGATGTCCATGGCGCATTTTTGAAATGCTTTTTCAGGTGTATCTGTTATGGCCATCGGGATTTTTGTTTTTTGACAGATTTTATTTCGTTGGCATTTGTTGCATCGTGAAACGTATTCTTCGATATCTTTTTTCATTCCGGGCCACGTATAACTTAATTGTATCCGTTTTAGCATACGTGTTGTCCCTTGATGTCCTCCTAGAGGAGCATCGTGATACTCGTGCAATATTTGTTGTTTTTGTTTCTCATCGACGGGTTCAACGTTCTCGCAAGTTTTTTCCTCTTGCTCTTTTTTCGAGTATTTACGCTCATCGCTGGCTTGTTCGAATGTCTCGGTTGTTGGCGGAGTTACATCGTCGTTGCTCCCCGGGTTCCCCTGGCTGACGGTGCTCTTTTTTGCTTGTGCTCGAGTTATTGCACATATTCTACTCAGCGCATCTGCGTTTGTATTGCGTTTACCGGCCTTGTATTGGACATCGAACTCATATTCGGCCAGTTTAATTTTCCAGCGCATGAGTCTTGACCCTGGGTCCTTTACGCTAAAAAGCCAGGTTAAGGGCTTGTGATCCGTTACGACGGTGAAGTGCGTACCGTAAATGTAAGGACGGAACTGTGATGTTCCCCATACGATAGCGAGGAGTTCTTTTTCCGTAGTTGTATAATTTTGCTCTGCTTTATTCAACGTTCTGCTTGCGTAGCAAATTGGTAGATCTTCCCCCACGGAACCTTGGGAGAGTATAGCCCCTATTGCTTTATCCGAGGCGTCTGTCGTAACGACGAAAGGTTTTTCAAAATCCGGATATTGCAGTATAGGTGCCGTTGTCAGGATCGTTTTTAGATCCTCGAAAGCTTGTTCGTGCTTTGGTGTCCATTCGAATGCGACGTCTTTTTTGGTTAGCTCTGTCAAGGGCTTTGCAATCTTCGAAAAATCTTTAATGAATTTTCGGTAGTAGCCGGCTAATCCTAGAAAGGATTGGATCCCTTTCACGTTCCTTGGTGTTGGGAATTCCTTGACTGCGATGATTTTTGTTGGATCAGGGCTGATGCCCTTTTCCGATATTATGTGCCCTAAGTATTGCGTTTCCTTTCGCAAAAATCGGCATTTTCCTGGTTGCAGAGACAGCCTTGCTTCCCGGAGGCGTTGAAAAACCTCTCTGAGTCTTTTATTGTGCTCTGCTAGGGTGGATCCAAAAATGACTATGTCGTCTAAATAAACGTAGCATTTTGGTCCTTGCAGCCCCGCTAGTACGGAATTCATAAGCCTTTGGAAAGTCGGCGGTGCATTCCGCAACCCGAAGGGCATACGAGTATATTCGAAATGTCCTTGCGGTGTTGAAAAAGCTGTTTTTTCTTGGTCAATTTTTGCCATTGGAATTTGATGGAATCCTGATGCGAGGTCGAGCGTCATGAAATAATGAGCTCGCCCTAGTTGATCTAATATTTCCGTAATATTGGGCAATGGATATGAGTCACCGACGGTGGCTTCGTTCAATTTTCTGAAATCCACGACGACTCGCATTTTTATTTTTCCTGCTGAATCAGGCTTCTTCGCTACTACGAGTAGCGGTGCATTCCATTGACTGCGGCTTGGCTGTATTATCCCGTTTTTTAGCATTTCCTCTGTTTGTTTTTCGACTTCTTTTTTATGGGATTCAGGAAGGCGATATGGGTGGATTTTTACCGGCAATACATTGTCCTTTAAAGGGATTGTATGCTCTACCATTTGCGTACATTTTATTGAATCGCCTTCGAGGAAAAAAATATCTTCGTAATCCTCACATATTTCTTTAATGGTTCGTGTTTCCTCTTCGTTGAGGTGTGAGAAATCCACCTCTTGGTGCAGGCGTTCAAGGCGCGTGCCACGATTTGTTGTGCTGGCTGTGTTTATTTCGTATGGCTTATTTGACAGCATTTTTCCAAGAGGCAGCATTTTTTCGAGAGTCACTGTGGGACGGTCGATCTCGACTTCTTTTATAGTGCTGTTTAAAATACTGACCACACAGCTATTTCCTCGAGGGGCGGTTATACATGCACCGAGAATTACTCCTTCTTCGAGGGTGATTTTTTCGACGATCCCTACGAATTTGCTCGTAGTGGCCACATGCGTGTACTCCCAGATATACGTCGTCAGGAACGACATAGAATGTGTGGGTAATGGAAACTGGTTGAGTCACGAGTTTGAGGATGAGTTCGATCTCAGTTTTTTGTGATATCTTAAGGTCTCGTCCTCCGAGCCCTTTCATCGTCATATCCACTGATTCAAATTTTGCCTCAGTTGTTAGTGCATCTCGGCTAATAATGCTCACTTGTGCCCCAGTATCGGCTTTCAACGTCAGCATTTTCGTTTTGCTGGTCGGGGATTGTATGTGGAAATCATTCCCTGTGTTGTCGATCGGCGTTATTTCTACGTTGTAGATTTCATTTGCTTCCTCTTGAATTTCCGTGATTGTGAGCGCATTTATTTCTATTGCTCCTACGGCAATTTTGTTGTTGCCTGAATTTTCGCCCTTTTGATTTTTTCCTTGAGCCTTCTCTTTATTTTGACGTAATCGTGAACGACAAAATTCCCATTTATGTCCCGATTTTTTGCAGTGGCTGCAAACGGTGTCTACCGCGTTAATCTCTTTATTTTGTCGCGGCTTAGGGAGATTGACTTGCCCTTTTTTTCGGCAATCACGTGCGACGTGTCCAGTTTTTCCGCACGAAAAGCATCCTTTGCTCTCCGAACTGGACTGCGGTCGTCGATAATTTTTGTTGTAGCCTTGGTTGCTCGTGCTCGTACAGGTCATCTTTTCGACCTCGATGGCCCCTACTACGGAATCGTGTAGGTTTGGGTAATTTCTAGCCCGTACGATAGCCTGGATATCTTTATGAAGTCCGTTTTCGAAGTTCATTTGTGCGCTCCGTCGTGTAGCTTGCTCTATGTAACGAGCGCCTCCTGCGTCGGTTTGTTCGCATAATTTTGCGGTTACTTCTGCCGTCAATTTTTCGACTCGTGTTGCGTATGTCGAAACATTTTCTTTTGCACCTTGTTTCAGCAGACAAAAATCGTACTGCAGGGCGGCAAGTGATTTTTTCTTACCGTAAAGGGCTTCCAATTCGACTCGAAGGTCCTTTAAGGTCTTGATAATTTTGTGTTTCGTTTCTCTCGTGGCTCTGTCTTCCAGCTTGCTGCTTAGTATCAACTCGAGCAAGGTTGCTCGTTGTCGGGGCCGGACTAATTTCCAAACGGTTTCACACGAAACTATGAATCCTTCGAGTTTATCCGGACTATTCCCATCGAAGCTCTTTACATTTTTTAAAGCAGTCCCGATGTCGAGATAATCGGACTCTTCGCCTAGGTTTCGTCTAGGTTCTTCTTCTGTCCCTCTGCGGTTTGGATGGTTTTGACGCGATGGTCTCGATGGTTGTGCGTCGAAACCTTCCCTCTGATTTTGCTGGTTTATTGCGTCGAGCGTTCTTTCTAAGGACCTTTCTATTGCGCTCATTCGTGCGTCCATTTCGGCGCCGGACGCCCGTAAATGCTCGAGCTCTTCGTCTTCTCGTACAGTCCGAAGATTGGAGAAGGGAATCGGTCCTGCTCCCGCCTGTGAAAGCGAGATCCTTGGCATCCCGTTCAGTATGCTATAGTTTCCAAATGCGTTTGTTGTATTCACATGGTCGGTGTACCAACTGCTGATGTTTGGTCTTCGGGAAGCGTTAAGATCGTATAATTGTGACCTCATATTCTCTATTTCGTTGTCGATTGCTTGAGGGTCTACATTTCTCCCTGGTGCTGTGTTTCCCGGTTCGTTAGTTGCCATCTCTGCCCTAGGCTCGAAAACGTTGTCGTCGAGTTCTTCGAGGTCGTCTCCAGGCTGAAAAGCACTGCCTCTTCGAGTGTTTACTCGAAATAAAGGATTTGGAGAATTTGATTCAGTACTTGTATTAGGAGAGATTTCAGTGAGCGCTCGTCTTGCTCGGTAAGCGATTTCTGCGAGAGCTGGTGTGAATTCTCCTAGGGCCTCTGGTAAGTCACCTAGAGAATGGCTTCGGCGTTGTGTACCCTCTGCCTTAGGGGTTTTCAGGGGAGTGCCCATATGTCACTCCAAGCGTTTGGCAATGATTTAATTCTCAAGATATGATAAATTCGTTTCGTTATTTGCCTCTGATTATGACCTTTTTTGTTTCTATGAAACCTTTTTATAAAGTTTTAGTCTTTACAAAGCGTATGGTGAATGGATGTGGTGCCACTTACAGTGCGCTGATTTTCCACATCTCTGACGGTCCTTCAACTCTGTTAGACGTTTCTCTTGTTTGGCGACGTCCTTCGAGGATGCTGCAGCTTATCCTCGGTGATTTCGATTGGTCCTACGTCCTATTTCCTTATCTATCGGCACGTTCTCTATGATTCTCTGATCGTGCGTGGAACCTTGACGTAACTTGTCCTTGGTTCCTTTGGGCTCTTTCACCTTTAAGGGCCTCTTCTTTACCTGGTTCTAAACGTGCAGGTGGCGTCCGTATTCGAGAATTCTTCGAGTACAGGTTTGACTTCACTTGGTGTTTTTCTACTCAGCGATGATAATTCTTTTAACGAGGTTCGTTTTTACTCACTCTGGTGCATCCCACCACTGCCACCAATGTTGTATCGCCAAAATTCAGTTAGCTACTCTGAATGGCGAGAGTTTGAGAGTACTCGTTGTTTGGTCGGGATCATACCAGATTAAGGGTTAGAACCCAAATGAGTCGAACCGAAGGTAGTCGTATAAAAGAATAATTTATTATCGTAGAAATAGAAAATACAAGTGGTAGTAATTAATAGTATTAATAGAGACGCGTTGCGCTCGTCTCGATGGACCAATCGTTACAGGTTGGCTTTCAAATTGAACCGCCTTGTATTAGCTCTCTGCTCCGTTATATACAGGAGCGAGAGCGGTCGCATCAGCATTTCTTTTGTTATCTTATTTATTATTTATCGATTATTTCTTAAAAGAAGATGTTTAGTATTTTTACTCGTAATTCGGTTAAGATAATAAGAATTACGAGATTTGCTCAATTTTGTAAATATGCTGACTCGACAGTACCCGGCTGAGGCCGGCGATGGCTCGCTTGCATAATTGTTATTCAGCATAATTGCACCTGCTCGAGTTCGAACGCGTGTGCCACATGATGTAATGACAACAGTTGCCGTATCTGGGGCACACGCGTCGTGATTTGGAATATTCGTAATATTCCGAAATCGAGGTATCTGGGATACAACAGACGTGAAACCAGCAGGTCAAAAGAATCGATGTCTCCGATCATACTCTCGATATTTTCCTGTTCTCTGTGCCATGAGAAAACATAATTGTTAAATCGCTAGCCCAAAATAAAATTATTTGTACGAGTTATGATTTTTTAAAAATTGGGTACTTTTGACAACTCGAACAACTTTTTTGCTTTTGTGTATAAATCCACCGGATTTTGGAAATCGATAATTTCACTTCGAGAAATCGAAAATATATTCAAAATCGTAAAACAACGTTTTTTCGAAATCAAGAATAACTGAAAAATCTTATTTTTTAAAAATCTGAAAAAATCGAATTAAATTTTCACGACAAAAAATCCATATTGGTGCGGAGTTAGATCTAGTTCTGACCAATAGATTTTATAAATGGGTTTCATGCGCATGGGCGTGTAATGGGGGTATACACAACAAGCCATGCATTTCCATTTTTTGTTCTTCTGTATATTGGACGATTTTAACACCAATTTATATAAAATTCATGTAGATAAATTCAATCAGGAAAGATGCTTCGGAAGAACTTTCAAAAAGAAGTGAAATCAATCACAAAATACTTCTGAGAAGTAAAAAAAGGACGCCAAGTATTAAATCCCCAAAATTCGATTTAAAAAAAAAATCCGAAAAATTCGAATTAAAAAAAAAATCCCAAAAATTCAAAATTTAGAGGAAATCCTCAAAATTTGGAATCTGAAATTAAAAAAAAAACACAAATCACACAAGCTAAGCCAAAAATTTGGCGTACGTAAATTATGAAAGACCAAGCCAAACTAGAAAACTTGGCGTGCAGGGTTAAGAACCAATACGCTCGGCGAGGGAAAACGGAATCCAGTCACCCTTACCGTTTAACGAAAGAGTGAATGAACGAGAATATGAAAAAGAAAACAATTCATCAAGTGCACTAGTAAGCAACCATGAGAATAAACACAAGAGGTAACGGCCGAGTAAGCTAGTGAGTAACGATGAGAAAAGTTCACTGAGAAAACCTTGTACAAGGTTTGTATTTAACTGAACGGACAATTATATGATCATTATTTCTGGTATAGTAGATAATCTTTTATTGACCTTTTATTATGTCCGAATTTGATTAATCATAGTACCATTATTGCACATAATGGTTGCAATAATCATAAATATCGTTGCTACTTCTTTGTCATACATTTTCTTGGTGTAATATATTTAACGTTATTATATTTTCATAACAATTTATTTTTTATTTTCCTCTGTTGACGGCCAATCTTTTAAATATCGTATACTCATCTTAACTATTGAACGTCGATGACATCCGTGACGTACGCAGAAATGCGACCAGGCCTGGATTTGCGATGATTTTCGTGGATGCACATGACGATTGAGCGAGTGTATTAGAATATTTAAGATTTTTATTGACCATATAAAGAGCGATGCTCTAATTATGGTTAAATTCGAAAATCGCATAACGATCATTGTACATAGTGCGTCAGTAATCGTGAGAAAACTACAGTAGACGATCAGATAACTTAACTCGACGGGACCGGAAACGTTCGCATAACTTAACTTTTCCCTCATTCTCCTACTCACGTGTCCAAGCGCATGCGCATTGCGCATGTTGGCAATACGAGCATGTTGGCATGCTCATAGATGTTTCGCGGTCGGTAGAAGGTTTGAATTTGGGAGAAACGGTCATAGGGGAAGTTTAGATATGCAAACGTGTTCCCATGGTAATAAGTTAAGTTATGCGAGCGGTCAAGTTATCTGATCGTCTACTGTACTTGACAGTAAAATATACAAGTGATAATAATCTGTGTTAATACTATATGAGTAGGTATAATAATTTTCTTAATTATGTGGTGGAAGAATCGGCGACGGTTCGTCCAGGAATTCCGATGTTAATGGAAAGTTTTTTTAGTTACTATTGTTAACGTTCTTCAATGATATTCTGCAACTTTTCGGCTTCTTCACACTCGCTGCTTTTAAAAACTGGAAACGAGATTTCGTCACCAAATCTCGCTACCACCAACAACTACGTTTTCTATTAAAATGTTGACAAGAAGAACAATAAATCTGAAGAGGATCCGAATCCTGGATCGAAACGTTAACAAGAGTAACTTAAAAAACTTTCCATCAACATCGGAATTCCTGGCCGAACCGTCGCCGATTCTTCCACCACATAATTATCAAACACGGCCGTACAATAAAACAAACAATAATAATTTTCTACCTCATCTCGTGGAAATCCTACGGCACCTCCTGGGCTTATTTTTCTTAACCCTGCACGCCAAGTTTTCTGGTTTGGCTTGGTCTTTAATAATTTACGTACGCAAAATTTTTGGCTTGGCTTGTGTGATTTGTGTTTTTTTTTTTCAGATTTTAAATTTTAAGGATTTCCTCTAAGTTTTGAATTTTTAGGATTTTTTTTTTAATTCGAATTTTTTTGGATTTTTTTTTAAATTCGAATTTTTGGGATTTAATACTTGGCGTCCTTTTTTTACTTCTCATCTCCTTTACCATAATAGACCTTACACTATAAAAACTATAGAGACTTTACACTCAATTATTTAATGATTTTCTTCCAGAGAATTGAAGAATTGGTTTATTCTGTTTATCTGTCAGCCAGATGTCAGTTATATTCAAGTAAATATAGCAAAAACAAAAAACCAAACCGTTGCTATGGTAACCGTTCCTGACATAGTTTTTATTAAGAAAATTATAAAATTATTTTTAAAAAATTATAATCACAATTATGACTTTCTCACATTTTCTTGCATTGTCATCCAATTCTGAGCTACATTCAAAATTTCAAGTCTCTAGCTCATCGGAAAGTAAGTTTAAGATCAAATACAAAATTCCACCCGGACATACAAGAAAGCTATTAAATAAAAACGTGGCAAAAAAGAAGTAGATAGGTCAATCAAATCTACGCAAAAAACTGATGGTTTTATGAATGTTTAAAAAAAAAATATTTTTGCATTATTAAAATTGTTTATTTTTCAGCCTCGCCATTTGGAAAATGTGCCATTGCGGCGAAAAAATTACCGTCTTTCAAAGATATCGAAAAAATGTGGGAAGAATCGACCCCTCTCAATTTCGATGAAATTTGGTCAGAAGTTTTCGTTTTCAATAAAACGGAGTTGTACCGAAGCAAAAAAATTAAAGGCCCTAGGGGTATAAGGATGGTGAATCTGCCCCCGAAAGGTTTTTCAATGATTCTTAGAGCATAAGTAGGTACTAATCAAATAATAAGATCCTGAAAGTTTTAGATCCCTAACTCAATTGGTTATTAAGAAAAAGTGAAATATGTAAAAAACAGAAAATAATTTTTTTCTCAGGATTGACCAAACCGATTGATCTAAATTTTTTATATGTTTTGGGAGCTGATAATAGCTCCGAGAAAAAAATAAAGAACCATTTTATAGCTCTATAAAATCTTTGAAAAAAAAATTATTTTTCTTCCATTTTCAATTTTTAACCGTGATACAATTTTGGCAGAATTATGAAACGATTTTTTTTCAAACCTTCTATATTTCACTATAACACAATGAATTGAAAGAAAATTTCAAAAACGTTACGCCATAGTAGAAAAAAATAAAAACCACTTTTTAGCTCAAATCATGAAGTTCTTCATATGTTTCGAGGTTCAATTTTTGGTATTTTAACGCATATTCACATGGTTTGTATTTGTTAAAAATAATATTTTATATTCAGAATTAAAAAAAAAATTTTTTGCCACAGTCAAAAATTAAACCAGGTAAATATCAATAATCAATTTCATAGTAATTTTAACAAATATTTTTAGGAACAACATTCTATTATAAAACTCGATTATTGATATATTTTTTATGGACTTGAAACATAGAGATAACCGAAAATTATCGAATTGATGAAAGACAAGAACATTTTTTTTCTGAACAAATGTAAATTTTCAAAAAAATATAAGTTTAATTCTATTGATTTATTGTTTTTTCTTAGAAATTAATAATCCCAACAGTTCACACTAATAAAAGAATTCGTCAAGGATGATAGGTATACTGTAAAATACAATTATAACATGAAAAACAGTTTTTAATAAATTAATAATAAAAAGGCATACAACTATCTTAAAATGAAAGATATATTTTTCAAAAATATTGCGGAATCACATTTCAGCTGTGAATGCGCAAATGGTCTTGGAACTATTCGATGTTGCTTCCATGTTGCCGCGATTATTTATTATTTGTCACACGGGAGATATTTGTCGGAAATTTCGACGCCTGCTGCAATATTTTTGAAAAATTTATAATATAGGTATATTTTTCTTTTTATTATTTATCCATAAAAAACTTTTTTTTACGATGTAATTGTATTTTACAGTATATCTGCGCAGTCTTTAACAAATTCTTTTATTGGTGTGAACTGTTGGGTTTATTAATTTTGAAGAAAAAACAATATAAAATTGAAAATCAAATTAAACTTAAATGTTTTTGAAAGTTTACATTTGTTCAGAAAAAAAATGTTCTTGTCTTTCATCAATTCGATAATTTTCGGTTATCTCTATATCTCAAGTCTATGAAAAATATATAAATAATCGAGTTTTATAATAAAATGTTGTTCCTAAAAATATTTGTTAAATTTACTATAAAATCGATTATTGATATTTACCTGGTTGAATTTTTGACTGTAGCAAACAAATTTTTGTTGTTATTTTGAATATGAAATATTATCTTCAGTAAATCCAAATTATGTGAATGTAACGTCCGGAGACGTTAAGATAATCGAGCCTAAGCGTCGAGCGGCTAACGCTTTACTCTGTTGACTATTTATCGCGACAAAAGTAACAACAAATAATCGGTAGTGGGAACGTACACTGAAAGATTTCCGGAGACCTTGTTTTACCGACTGGTTATTTTATTTGGGTTGATTAAATCGAAGTATGGGGTTATGATTCAATCCCGATCGCAATGTATGTTAACGCTGACTTTTTGCAATGTGGGATTTCACAGTCTACTGAGGGTAGATTCAAGATGCAAAGATATTAGTTTTCCACGTTAAATAATAATCCTTCCGGAATAAATACCTTCTCGTTGCGTAGAAGATTTAGTGGTGAGGTGATTCGTCGAATAAAAGTTAACGCGAGTTAAATTAACACTCGTTGTTTTATTGTTTCAACGTTGATGCGTTGAATTATTATTTTAAATACACATGATCTACAATGTTGAAAAGTACGAATTGAATTATAATTTGGCGCGATAAATCCTTCGCGAACAATCACACGTACACACAAGCAAAGATAAACTTTTAAATAAAAGAAGACAACTATTCGCTCACGACGCGATCAATTCCGAAGCTAGATGCTATCGAAGACGATATAGATTGACTCAAAGACAAAATTTTCAAAGTGAAGACAGTAGCGCGACGCAATCAATTCCGAAGCTAGATACCGACGCGCGTTAAACGTAGACTGAATTAAATTCGTCGCTGCGCAAGGGTTTTTAAAGGTAGTTTCGCTCGGCAGGGGTTAGACTCTACGAATTTGGGCATACGGATTTTCCTACATTGCTATTGGTTCGTACAGTTGTTTTCTGCGCTGGTCTAATTTCGAGACCCACGGGATGAAAAATCGGAATCGAGTATATTCTTTTCTAGCGCAGCTGACTATTCATAAACTTATTTTTTTAGTTTCCTCTCTTGCTGAGGTAACACGTGCATTCCCCTGCTGAGTTTCTATTTCCATGTGAAAATTGGAAAAAACAGGGTTTCTTCGTGAAAGAAGGGCGTATGAGGAGTAGGAGGTTTCGGGAGTGCCATTGTTTTGGAGCTAAGGGTTAGGAAAAACGCTGTTCTCTGTAGTACTTGTTTCCCAGAGCATGCGGGAGAGGCAATGAACTATGATTTTTACAACCTGTCATCCAAACAAGGTCAGTCCACTTGGCGGTTTCTTCTAATATTTGGAGCACCTTTCGGAAAGTGCCTATACTAGTACACAGAGACGAGCGCAAGGGTATATGTATACGTGGAGTGGATGCGTGGGTTGCAGCGGGACGCTGTGCCTATGCTCGCCTATATACTTGCGAGTAGGCCGGTAGGGATGCTCTGGTCTCGGTGACACTTGTGTGCGCACCGGTTTGATGATTTCACGACTTTTCTCCATGCTGAGATATTTGAGGAGCTTCCGGGTCTGATATGCACATGTTCCCGTGAAATATTTTGGATATTCTAAGTTCATCGCACTACGTGTGGGAAAGCGACTAGAATTGTTAGCTATTTTTCTTTTCCGAAATGCGTCATCATGAGCTGGTTTTTCCCTAACTATATTAAGACGGTGGCGGAGGGCCTGGATTTAAACAAAACAAGAAAAATTGAAAATACGTTATACGTGACATGAATATGCGTTAAATTACCAAAAATTAAACCTCAAAACGTATAAATAAATTCATTATTTGAGCCAAAAAGTAGTTTTTATTTTTTTATACTATGGCGTACAGTTTTTAAAATTTTTTAAAATTCATAGTATTATAGTGAAATATACAAGATAAAAAAAAATTGTTTCATAATTGTGCCAAAATTGCATCACGGTTAAAAATTGAAAATGAAAGAAAAATATTTTTTTTTCCAAAGATTTTATAGGGCTATTTGGCTCTTTATTTTTTCGGAGCTATTGTCAGCCCCCAAAACATATAAAAAAATTCAGATCAATCGGTTTGGTCAATCCTGTGAAAAAATTTTTTTCTGTTTTTTTTACATATTTCACTTTCTCTCAATAACCAATTGAGTTAGGGATCTGAAACTTTCAGGATCTTATTATTTTACTAGTACCTACTTATGCTCTAACAAGGGGAATCCAAGACCTTGCCCTCGCCGATTTCGCCGAAACTTCGCAGGTTTGTAGGGCATACCTAATAATATAAGTACAGAAAAAAGTAAGACCCACTATTCAGAAACTCGCGAGAAAATCGACTTTGAAATTTTCCGTCGTGTTTATATACTTGTTACGTTTCTAACTTTTCAAGGAGCGCCTGGCGTAGTGACTGAGTGCCCCGACTCATAACCGCAAGGTCGCTGGTTCGAGTCTCGCTATTGGCAATTTTTTTTTTCTTATGATTATTTTTTTTTTATCAAAGTTATTCTAAAAACACATTTATTATCATTATGCATGTTATTAATTGTTAATAATTTATTTCCATCATCAGGACATAATTTTTTTTTCGACTTCTCCTGTGGAAAAACGAACGTCGCACGAAAATGTTTAATAATTTATTCTTTTGTAATATCAATAACTTTTACAAGAAATATTTTGTTGACTCTATGACAGGGAGTAATACAGAATTGCGGATATTTTTTTTCTTTCGTGAGCACATTGGTAGTATAGAAAATATACTCGAAACTTGTTTGAAGGAAATATTCTCATCCTAACGGTATTTTTATTGGGTGGTATACATATACATATATATATTTATTGGGGGGTTTTATGTATATATATTGTTTATTGTTTCCCATGTTTTTACGACGAGTATCACCCTGCTTCGTGCAGTACTTTGTAAACATAACTTGTAAAATCAAATAAATGAACAAATGATTTTGCATAAGTCTCGAGTATATTTTATACATTTCCCATGTCCTCACAAAAAGTAAAAAAAAAATATTTTTTCATGATGAAAATAAATTACTAACAATTAATAACATGCATAATGATAATAAATGTGTTCTTAGAATAACTTCCCTGTTATAGAGTCAAGAAAATATTTCTTGTAAAAGTTATTGATATTACAAAAGAATAAATTATTAAACATTTTCGTGAGACGTTCGTTTTTCCACAGGAGAAGTCGAAAAAAAAATTATTTTCTCATGATGGAAATGAAATATTAACAATTAATAACATGCATAATGATAATAAATGTGTTTTTAGAATAACTTTGATAAAAAAAAAATAATAATAAGAAAAAAAATTGCCAACAGCGAGACTCGAACCAGCGACCTTGCGGTTGTGAGTCGGAGCGCTCAGCCACTACGCCAGGCGCTCCTTGAAAAGTTAGAAAACTAACAAGTATATAAACACGACGGAAAATTTCAAAGTCGACTTTCTCGCGAGTTTCTGAATAGTGGGTCTTACTTTTTTCTGTACTTATATTATTAGGTATGCCCTACAAACCTGCGAAGTTTCGGCGAAATCGGTGAGGGCAAGGTCTTGGATTCCCCTTGTAAGTATCATTTAAAAACTATACCCCGAGGGCCTTTTTTCAAAAGTTATTCAAAATTTAAAATTTCACAATTTTTCAAATCTTTCAAGTACATCTTTCAAATATCTCGAAAACTATCATAGTTACGAAAAATCGTTCCGAATTCGTTTTGAAGAGTATACTTGGCGCTACGAAAAAAAAAATATTCGAAAGAAATTTTTTGAAAAATGAGGAATTTTAAGAATTGTGAGTTTTCAAAAATCGTGAAAATCCAAGTTCCATATTTTATTTTTGGTTCAATTTTTTTAAATAAAATACCTTGCACTAATTTTAAAAGATCCTGAAATTTTGAGAGGTTTTTTTTTGTTTCAAAAATATAAATTTTTGAATTTTTAAAAATCGTGCAAATATTCGATAAACATTAAATTTTTGGTTTAATTTTTTTTTGTATGATACTTTGTAGTGATCTTAAAAGATCCTGATTTTTTTTTTTTTCCTCTGAGTTGAATAAAATTGAGGAATCATGTAATTCTGTGATTTCGAGCAGTACAAATTTCAATTAATGAAAGTTGAAAAAAAAAATTTCACCAAAATTCAAAAATTTATATTTTTGAAACAAAAACACACCATCCTGAAATTTCCAGGATTTTTTAAGATCAGTACAAGGTATTATATAAAAGAATGTAACCAAAAATTTAATGTTAATCGTGGATTTGCACGATTCTTAAAAATTCAAACATTTACATTTTTGAAACAAAAAAACACCTCTCTGAAAATTTCAGGACATTTTAAGATCAGTATAAGGTATTATATAAAAAAAATTGAACCAAAAATAAAATATGGAACTTGGATTTAAACGATTTTTGAAAATTTAAAATGCTCTGAATTCATCATTTTCAAATTTTTTTTTTCGGAATATTTTTTTTGTAGCTCTAAGTATACTTTCCAAAACGAGTTCAGAACAATTTTTCGTAACTATAATAGTTTCCGAGATATTTAAAAAATAAACTTGAAAGATTTGAAAAATTGTGAATTTTTGAATTTTGCATCTTTTACGAAAAATAAAATTTAATTTTTTTCCCTTTGGTAGAACTTCGTTTTATTGAAAACAAAAACTTCTGACCAAATTTCATCGAAATTGAAAGGGGTCGATTCCAACTCTTGGTCGATTTGAAATGGAATGACCCATTTATATCTATATATCGATAATACTACTATACAGTAATGTGCAATTGAGGTGACGCACTCGGTTTTCTTACTCCACAGCCTCCAATTCACTTGTGACGAAAAAACTGCCACATGGTTTATTACGTGAAATTTCCACCCCCGCTCAATGCCGTTAAATTCTGCCCAATCGGACAATAATTTGAAAAAATGGCGGCCATTTTTATCATTTGCTGAGATTAAGACAAATGGACAGATTTTGATTTTTGCTCGATATTTTTAATGCGACCTCAAAAATTGATCCAGTAAGAACATAGTTGGTAAGAAGCATTCTTTCAGAACAAAATCCTTAAAAAAGAATCGGGCAGTTATTAATTGAATTACAGCACGGTGAAGCTGACCGGATGTAAATAAGGAAAACTCGGGAACGACGATTCCAATCGGGAGCTTGTTTCGCGAGGAGCTGTAACGGAACACCCTTAAAACGTGTGCAATAGAATTGTGAAGAGAGGTCTGCTGAAAATTAGTAAAAAAGTTAATTTTTTGTTTTTCTCTCTCCCCTTTCTTATGTTTAACGAATTAATTCAGTAAAGCTGCGCAACCCACTTATGAAACATTCATTATTGGAAAGGTGACGTGTAGACGAAAAAAAACCCCTTGTTGTTATTGATAGGATCCTTGATAGGGGAAAAAACGACGCTATAAGTAGCTTTTCTTTCTCGCACGGCGATAAAAGCTTATCGTATCACAGGTGAGGCTCCGTATACCTCTTACTCGAAAATTATCAACTCTCCAGTACAAGTTTTTCAAAATATTTTTCTTTAAACATTTAATTTTTAACATTGGCACTACAAAGTCAAACTTGTTGCCATTTTCCAAACCTGTTTATCAGTCGAAGAGAACATTTATTAATATCAAATAACAATTTATTAATATCAAATAATAATTGAACATGTTGCTGATTATTCAGAAGATGCGAATTTAAATATGAATTTAACGTACAGTTAAGTAGGATATGTCTGATTGTTTAATTCTGCTTCCGTAGCTTAAGGACATATGGAACGTCAATCCAAAGTACATCTAACTTTTATATAAAGTAAAACATTTTATATGGTTCTCTGTACCTAGCATTCCTAGTAACTGCAGCACGGCGGCAATTGGGGACTGCCCGCCTGGTTTCCACGATGGGCTACGGCAACGTAGACGAGAGTAGTGGCAGCAGTCTATCCCTTGCCGGCGTTACCGATGCTCGGTACTCTCTGTGGCGTCAGCTCAACTTTTTGTGCCGCACAGCACGCGCTATCGCTGCGTCAGATTACGGGTGTTCTATTACAGCTCCTCGCGAAAAAAGCTCCCGATTGAATTCGTCGTTCTCGAGTTATCCTTATTTACATCTGGTCAGATTCACCGTGCTTTAAATCATTAAAAAAAAAAAAAATTCTTTAAAAGCATTTTGTTCAGAAATTATGCCCTTTGCCAACTATGTTCTTACTGGATCGATTTTTGAGCTCGCATTAAAAATATCGAGCAAAAATCAAAATCTATCCATTCTTCTCGAGCGTACCAAATGATAAAAATAGTATACATGCATTAATTCATGCACGCATACATTAATATCGAATCTACATACATTAATATACAGCGTGTAATGTAACTAGTAGTTTTCCTTTGGGGATAGTATAGTGCGTGCCACCCCGAACAAAACGCTTTTTTAAAAATTTCCGTAAAAAATTAATTGGCCGAGATATTTACGTTCAAAGTTTGCCATGAGTAAACAATGGGTCCATTTGCTCACAAACCAACATGTAAGTCGGTGGGTGCGCGGGTTCGAGCCCACTCCAATTTTTTTTGTTTTCAAGCTAATTCAATTAATTAGAGACAAAATGAAACCAAATTCTTTCATTGTTCCACAGTTCCATTAATAAATGAAATAATAAACGTAGTTTTAACTTATGTGAAACGACATTTTGAGCTGTCAGTTTGAACGCACGGAGCGAAAACAAAGGATGGTGAGAAAGTCTACGGCTTGCGAAAATCTTACGATGCTGGAATCTATCGAGGAAAATACTTTTATCTTCGTGTACGGGAAAAAAAACAATTTGATATCAACTATTAAGGGGGTAAAAATTTTAAAAACGTTATCTTGGAGCGATGAGGGATTCTAAATTTCCTTGTTAACGTTGTACGCTCCAAAACCTAGCAGAAAATAGTAAAGCAAATTGACAAAATTTTACAACGTCCGGAACACATCCCTTTAAGGGGGTGAAATTGTTAACAAAATTTATCTTCGACCGATAAGAAAGTTGCAATTTTTTTTATTAGCGTCATACACTTTGGGATCTCGTAAAAAATAGTTAAACAATGTTGAATTTTTTTTGACTTTAAGCTGATATTGAGTTTATGTTTAATAACTTTTTTACGAAAGGGAACGTCATTAAAATTCCCATACTTTCTACACTTATGGGAATTCCTAAACATTTTTACGTACAGTAAATTTTTTAATTCCCATAGATTCTCGAGTATGGAATTATTTTCTGTGATAGAAATTCACGTATGTGTGAAAGTATGGGAAATTTAAGTCGATTCAAGTCAACGTTGAGAATTTATTTCAAAAGAATTACCATCCGCTGTACATGTATGGGAATTTTTGAACCTTCCCACACAAGGGAACGTTCTTAATATTCCCATACTGTCTAAACGTATGGGAATTATTATACATTTCTACGGACAGGCATTTTTGTATTCCCATACATTATCGAGAATAGCAATATTTTTTTGATAGAAATTCCCATACGTGCAGAAAGTACGGGAAAATTGAGTCGATTTAATCCGACGTTCTCACACTTGAAAATTTTCGATAAAAAAATTACCATTTGTCTTACATGTATTGGTATTTTTTAATTTTTTCACGGAAAGGAATGTTATCTAAATTGCCATACTTTCTATACCCATGGAATTTCCTAAACCTTTCTGCGGGCACTAATTTTTACAGTTCCCAACACTTTCTCTAGTATGGCAATTTTGTTTACGGGAATTCCCATACATGTTGGAAGTATGGGAATTTGAAGTCGATTGATGCCAACGTTCTGACGGTTAAAAATGCATGTTAAAAAAATTACTGTACACCGTATATGTATGGGGATTTTTTTTTCTTTTCCTCGTACGGAATGTTATTATCAATCCCATACTTTCTAAACTTATGGGAATTCTTGAACATTTCTACGCACAGTAATTTTTTTAAATTCCCATACATTCTCAAGTATGGCATAAGTTTTTAATAGAAATTCAGGTACGTGCAGAACGCATGGGATATTCAAGTAGATTCAAGAATCAAGTCAACGTTCACACCGTTGAATTTTTTTTTTGATTTTGCCATACGCTGTAGATGTACGGGAATTTTTTAATGTTGCAACGTAAGGGAATTTTATCAATATTCCCATGCTTTCTAAACGTATGGGGATTCCTGAACATTGCGACGGACAGTAATTTTTTAAAATTCCTATACATTCTCGAGAATGGCATTTTTCCTCGGTAGGAGATCCCATACGTGTAGAAAGTATGGGAAATTGAAGTCGATTGAATTCGACGTTCTCACGGTTGAAAATTTCTGTTGAAATAATTAACATTTGTTCTACGTGCATGAGAATTTTTAATTTTTTGAAAGGAAGGGAATTTTCTCGGAATTCCCATAAATGTATATGGGAATTTTGTAATTTTTCAACATGAAGGATGTTATTAATATTTCAATACTGTCTAATCGTATGGGAATTCTTGCATGTGTCTACGGACGATAATTTTTTAATATTCCCAAGTATTACATAGTACTTTTCTTTGATAGAAATTCACGTACGTGTGAAAAGTATGGAAAACTTAAGTCGAGTAAGTCAACGTTCCCATCGTTGAATTTTTTTAAATCTGTCCACGCAAGGAAATGTCATTAATATTTCCATACTGTCTACACGTATGGGAATTCTTAAACATTTCGACAGACAGAATTTTTTTAATATTCCCATACATTCTCGAGAATAGCAATATTTTTTTATTAGAAATTCCCACACGTGCAGAAAGTATGGGAAAATTCAGTCAATTTAATTCGACGTTCTCACATTTGAAAATTTCCGTTCATAGAATTACCATTTGTTTTACATGTATCGAAATTTTTAAATTTTTTTACTGAAAGGAATGTTATCTAACTTCCCATACCCTCTATCCCTATGGAATTTCCTACACGTTTCCGTGGGCACTAATTTTCACAAATTCCCACACATTATCTAGTATGGCAATTTTTTTACAGGAATTCCCATACATGTAGGAAGTATAGGCATTTGGAGTCGATCGAAGTCAACGTTCTGACGGCTGTACATGTATTGGATTTTTTTTTCTTTTCCACGTACGGGATGTTATTATCATTCCCATACTTTCTAAACTTATGGGAATTCTTGAACATTACTACGCACATTAATTTTTAAAAATTTCCATACATTCTCAAGTACGGCATAGTTTCTTGGAAGAAATTCACCTACGTGTAGAAAGTACGGGAAATTTACGTCGATTTAAGTCAACGTTTCCACCGTTGAACTTTTTTAAAATAAAATTTCCCATACGCTGGACATGTATGGGAACTTTTTAATCTTTCCTCGTACGGGAATGTTATCAATATTCCCATGCTTTCTAAACGCATGGGAATTCTTAAACATTTCGACGGACAGTAATTTTTTTAAATTCCCATACATTCGCGAGAATGGCATTTTTTCTTGGTAGGAGATCCTATACGTGTAGAAAGTATGGGAAATTGAAGTCAATTTAATTCGACATTCTCACGGTTGAAAATTTCAGTTTAAACAATTACCATTTGTTCTACGTGCATTAGAATTTTTAAACTTTTCGAAGGAGGGAAATGTTCTCGGAATACCTATAAATTTATGGGAATTTCGTTATTTTTCCACGTGAAGGATGTTATTGATATTTCAATACAGTCTGAACGCATAGGAATTCATGCACGTGTCTACGGACAATAATTTTTTAATGTTCCCATAGATTATCGAGTATGGAATATTTTTCTTTGATATAGAAATTCCCGTACACGCGTACGGGAATTCTACTCGTGTGGAAAGTATGGGAAATTTAAGTCGATTTTAGTAAACGTTCTCACGGTTGAAATTTGTTTTCAAAATATTACCATACGCTATACATGTATGGTAATTTTTCAACCTTTCAACGCAAGGGAATGTTATTAATATTCCCATACTGTCTAAACGTATGGGAATTCTTTAACATTTATACGGACAGAAATGTTTTCATATTCCCTTACATTCTCGAGAATGGCAATATCTTTTTGGTACAAAATCCCATGCGTGCAGAAAGTATGGGAAAATTAAGTCGATTCAATTCGACGTTCTCACACTTGAAAATATTCCTTAAAAGAATTACCATTATTTTCTTTTACATGTACCACGTTTTCTTAATTTTTTCACTGAAAGGCGTGTTATCTACATTCCCATACTTTCTATACCTTTGGAATTTGCTACATGTTTCTGCGGGCACTTATTTTTACAAATTCCCAAACATTCTCTAATGGGATTTTTTTTACAGGAATTTCCATACATGTAGGAAGTCTGGACATTTGGAGTCGATCGAAGTCAACGTTCTGACGGTTAAAAATGCATATTGAAAAAATGACCGCACGCTGTACATGTATGGGATTTTTTTGTACTTTTCCACGTACGGGATGTTTTTATCATTCCCAAACTTTCTAAACTTACGGGAATTCTTCCACATTACTACACACAGTAATTTTTAAAAATTCCCATACATTCTCAAGTATAGCATAGTTTTTTACAGAAATTCACGTACGCGTAGAAAGTATGGGAAATTTCAGTCCATATAAGTCAACGTTCCCACCGTTGAAATTTTTTATTTTATTCTGCCATACGCTGTACATGCATGGAAATTTTGAAATCTTTCCACGTAATGGATTGTTATCAATATTCCTACGCTTTCTAAACGCACGCGAATTCTTAAACATGATTACGGACATTATTTGATCGAAATTCCCGTATGTGTACAAAGTTTGCGGAATTAAATTCGATTCAAGTCAATGTTCTCCCCGTTAAAAATTTATTTCAACAAAAATACTATACGTTGTACATGTGCTGGAATTTTTTCATTTTTCTATGAAAGGAAATGCTATTTTCATTCTCATACTTTTTACATGTATGGGAGTTCTAATACATTCCCACGGCATTTTATTTATTTTTCATTCATAAAGGTTACTATTCTCCAGAAATTAATATTGCCGATTATTAATTAAATGAACAATTATATTATTATTAATTACATGAAAATTTATATAATTATAATGCTCGCTGTTTGACCTCTATCGCTCTATTTTGCAAATGCGGGTGAGATCGCGATGAAAATTGGTGAGCTTCAAGTGGAGGGTCTCTGCAAATCTGTATAATTGACATTTTGCCGCTGACGATTATCTGCGATTATTTATTAATTTTACAATTGTAAAATTTTGATCATCGTAGAACCATCGGGCGCAGCTAGGAACGGCATGAATGAAGAAGCTAATCCATACTTTACGGTCAATTGTTTTATTGAAACATCTTTTGTCAGTAGATTTTGTTTTCTGTCACGATTTTATTTAGTATAACTCTAATCCTGGCCGATTATACATCATTCGAATAAACGGACATGATAATTTGTTATGGCATGGCCAATTGCATTGCCGCGGAAGCGGCGAGAATTTATAGGGACAGATTTCCGGATCGTCCGCGTCATCCACGACCAAGATGCATTTTGAACGCGGTTCAGCGATCGGCCGAAACCGGCTATATATTGCCGAAACGTGGAGTTAATGGCGGGCCCGGTCCACGCGTACGAACCCCGGCTACTGAAGAAGCAATTCTGCAAGAATTTCACGATGATCCGTGCACGAGTACGCGAGTTGTCGGTCGGCAACTCAATGTGAGCCACCACGTTGTGCACAATGTTTTGAAAGCTGACAAGCAGCACCCCTTCCATCGATGTCCGGTCCAAGATTTACACGAGGGCGATAATATCGCACGACTGAAATTTTGCCACTGGCTTATCAATCGCCACGAGGCCGATGCAAATTTCATTTCAAAAATTCTATTTACGGATGAATGTATATTCACACAGAGCGGCATACGAAACTGCAGTAATAGAGCTATGTATGTTTCAACTCTGGGATCTCAGGGGGGTGAGGGAACGGGGGAGCGCGGGGTCTGGAGCGCGGAGTCTGAAGTGGGCAGGGGATGCCGGGGAGGGGGAAGCCTAGTGAGGGGGGGAGCCAAGGGTGATGTGAGGGGGCCCTGGATCAAGATCCCTATCCCGAAATTTACCGACCTTTTTCAGCCGAGACTCGAACCACTTGGCCGAGACACAATCCGCGTCGTGAGTCATGGGTGGCTTGCGGATGGTGGGTGGCGGACGGTGGGTGGCGGGTGGCAGGTGGGTGGTTGGTGGAAGGGGGGGATTTGGGATTTTTTCCGTTAGCATGTGTTGCGTGTATGTGCGTGCATGTGCGTGTGTGCGAGGGAGGGGGGGGGGTGTCTTGGGATTTTCGATTAAATGCCCATGATTTTTTGAAAAAAGCGTTTGATGACGGCGTCGTCGATGGCGTTGACCCGCGCGCTCTCTCTCACTCTCTCTCTCTCTCTCTCTCTCTCTCTCTCTCTCTCGTTCGCTCGCGCTCTCACGCGCAGAGTGTCGAGTGTCAAATTTATGATGTATACAAATGTATACAAACATGGTCCAACTTTTTTCGTTGCGACGCATGCGGATATTATAAACACATAGCTGCATAGACGATCGTCGCAATTCACAATAAAAAATATTTTAGTCGATTCGCCGCCCGTTGCAATGGTTGATCCGCTTACCCGTAAAATAGACCCGAGCGTGCGAGTGTGTTACCCCGCAAAAGCAGCGTGGGAATTGACACATAGTGACTTGAAATATATGTCGAAAGAGGTCATTTTAATGTTTTATTCGCGAAATATTTATTGGCTGTGGGATCGTTTACCGCAGCATCTACGCGAGGATAGAGAAATAATCTGATGTCTACCGTGCGTAAAACATTGGAATACGCTTGATATGCTGGAAACTCGCATAGATGGTCCCACACCACCACGACGAGATTGCGTTAAGTGTTGTTGGGAGGCGAAAGAGAAGGAGGCGGAAAAGGCGAAGGAAGCGAAAACTGAAGAAGACAAAGAGGAGCGTTGAGTTTTTCGTCGTCCGTTGCAGAGGGAGTTCGTGGAATTTCTGTCGGCATGCCTTTTGATATTTTGAGATAAACAATTGGGGTGACAGAGTGATCAGGCTGAGACGTGAATTTCATCGAGAATCATATCGGCTAATTCTCATTTTTATTGAGAAGAAATTTCAGTCCATCCTCTGCCGTCATTGTGTATGTGTGTGTGTCGCTTGCTGTTAAAGTGGATTCACGTGGCCGAGTGTATTATCCTCCGAAAGATGCGCGAGAATTGACACATAGTGACTTAAAATATGCGTCAAAAGAGATGATTTTAATATTGTATCCACGATTGATTTACTGGCTGTGGGATCGTTTACCCGAGCATTTACGCGAAGATGAAGAAATGATGTCATATCTACCGTGCGTAAAACATTGGGATAAGTTTCATTCGGAAGAAATTAAGGCGCCCTTACGACGAAATTGCACGGGCTGTCGTCGGAAGGCGAAATAGGAAACGGCGGAGAAGGGGGAAACTGAAGAGAGCGACAAAGGAGTGTATCCTCGAAAAAAGGTGTGGGAATTGACACCTAGTGACTTAAAATATATGCCAAAACAGATCATTCTGGTATTGTATCCGCAAGATATTAACTCGCTGTGGGATCGTTTACCCGAGCATCTACGCGAAGATGAGGAAATTATTTCATATTCACGGTGCGAAAAACATTGGTATACGGTTGGACCAACGGGAGATTGCATAGATAGCCCCCCACCCCTACGACAAGATTGCATTCAATGTTCTTGGGAGGCGAAAGAGGAGGAGGAGGAGGAGGAGGAGAAGAAGCAACTTGCGACAAGAGAAGCTCCTCGCAACAGTCGAGGATAAAAAGCGCTATGTAATACATTATCGCGCTTTACAGCAATGCATGCGTCATGGATTAAAAATCACCAAGATACACCGAATTCTGAAATTTAAACAATCTTCCTGGCTTGCTTCATATATCGATTTGAATACGCAATTTCGAACACGCGCGACCAATGAGTTTGAAAAAAATCTTTTCAAATTAATGAACAACGGAGTTTATGGTAAAACCATAGAAAATGTTCGAAATCGCGTACAGGTTAAATTGTTGACCAAATGGGCTGGGCGATGTGGAGCAGAGGCCATGATCTCGAAACCGAATTTCCATAGCCGCAGTATCTTTGCTGACAATCTGATTGCCGTAGAGCAACGCAATCTCGAGGTGAAATTTAATAAACCAATATACGTGGGTATGTCCATTCTGGACATATCAAAAACATGGCTATATGAGTTTCACCACGAATTCATGACACCTTTGTATGGCGATAATTGTAAGGTGTTATATACAGACATTGATAGTCTGAGTTACAAAATCGATTGCAATGATGTGTACGCGGACATGAAGAAAAATATAAATAAATTCGACACAAGCGACTATCCCGTGGACATTACCGCTTATGAATAAAAAGGTTCGCGGTCTCATGAAGGATGAGAACAAGGGAGCCATTATGACTGAATTTGTGGGGCTCAGGTCTAAAATGTATGCAACTCGAGTCCCAGGGGGAGAGGAAAAACTAAATTTAAAAAAGGCGAAGGGGATTAAAAGCAACGTCGTTGCTAGAACAATCACCTTCGAGCACTATAAGCAATGTTTGGACGAAAATACAGAAATTAAGCGAACTCAATTTTCGATTCGCTCAACACTGCATCGCGTGTACACAATCTCCGACACAAAAAAAGCCCTGAGTCCAGATGATGATAAGCGGTATATCGTACCGGGAACGGTGGAAACATTGCCATGGGGTCACTACAAGGTTCCCAAAGTAAATATATTGTAACATTGCATTTTGTTAAAACATAATATGTATAACCAAGTATTTTTTTTTTGCGTCTGATTTTGTGAAAAAAAATATTTATAAAAAATCTGCGAATTCGACGAAGAAAAAACCATAAAAAGGTTGAAAAAACTGTAAATGTATATATGTAATATGTATATATGTAATAATGTATATTTGATACTGCGTATTTTGGAATTTTTTTAAAAAATCTACGAATTCGTAAATGGAAAAAAAGCAAAAATAAAACAATGAAAAAGGTTCTAAAAACTGTAAATGTATATAAGTAATAATTTATATGTGTAATAATGTATATTTGAAACTGCGTATTTTTTTTTTTTTTAAATTCAAAAAAAATGTATGAATTTGGAAAAAAAAATGTATTCCCATGTTTGATCTCCCAAACATACGTTTTTATTATAAGACGAAGAATCAGAAAGATCTCGTAATCTTTCAATAAAAAAAACGAAAATATCAATGAATCATCGATGATCATCATTTCGAAATCCTCCCCTCCCCCATCGCGAGAGAAGCGTTCCTCGGAAAAAAAAGTAATCCAAAGTCTTAATTTCACAAATCAGCTTTATTGATCCATATGTTGTGGGTATCATCGAATCCCAACCATTTTACAAAAATTTTATCACCGCGCTTTCGTAGAACTTTTTCAATCAAATAAATATCTGGATATTTGACTTTCAATAATTCTTGTTCGTAAAATCCACCGGCGATGGGCTCGTTCTGATAATCTTCAATATTATACGTCGTGGGATTGGTCTTGTTCACTCGGCTAATGGTAAATATTTCCGTCGTCCAATTTGGGGTATAACCCTTCGCAAAAACATTTTTAAACTTGCTTATTCGCACTTTGTCGCCAATTTTGAATTTTTTCCTTCTCAATGCCTCACGATTCTTTTTGAATACACGCTGAAGTAGTTGCTTTTCATTGCCGACATTAACATTTTTCGGTTTCATGCGAATAGTATGATGGGTGGAATTATTATAGTCAGTGAGCAAACTATCGAGAATATCGATCCATTTATACTTGCCGCGTAAACTGAATTGCATCCACATTTTATTTTTCAATGTGCGATTGATTCGTTCGCAAATGGATGCCTTTAAATTGCTGTATGTCGAGTACATATGAATATTATATTGCCGCATGAGAGATTCAAAATCTGAATTACTGAATTCTTTGCCGCGATCAACGTGAAGTTTCATTGGCACACGCCCCTCGCTGAGAATAGATTTCATAGCGTTCATCGTATCTTTGCCGTTCTTGCTTTTCATCGGAACTGTCCATGCATATTTGGAGAATATATCGATGCAGGTGAGGAGGAACTTGTGTCCGGAGTATTCCTTCGCGAACGCTGTCATATCCACCAAATCGGCTTGCCAGGTTTCATCCAGACCGCGTATATCCACATGGCGACGTGGATAATTTCCTCGAGCGGGTTTATGTAGTTCCCCCACCACTGCTTCTCTCTCCGCCTCACTCATTTTTTCCTCTCCAGAGCGTGTAATCGAGTATCGAGTTGCGAGACTAGATGTGTGGTGCGAGTCGCCAAATCTTGTACGGTCGGCACATTTGCATTGAGAGTTTTCGCAATATTTTGTATGCTAGCGTCAAGTCCTTGCACCGGCAATGAATAACTCTCTTTTATCTCTTTACGCAGAAATTTGATGTCACTGTATGATTTTTTATGCAACGCATTTAACGTGGCGACATCATTTGACGCTTCGGGATCGGCAACGTTGCACAGTCGTTTTCCCTCTAAATCGTAATCACCGCTGGCGGTAGTCTTAAATCCAATACCCGGTCTGCCAGGAGGACCAAGACCGTTTCCAAGCACACTCTTATTCAATTGTCGTCCAAACACGTCAACGCTCATGTTGCGAATGTGCGGAACATTAACAGACAACGGATTAATAAATGATTTTTGCCTCACGCAATTCCTCGATTATCGATATTATTTCATTGGAATGCGATAAATTTTCGGCAGCCTGCGATGATAAGAGTAAACGTAGACGATCAACAAGCTCATTAGGATCATCCCAATAAACATAATCGAATGTTGCCGGTTCTTTCCGCGCAATCTTGTATTTCGGCATACCTTTGCCGCTGTGTCTGAAGCGGTCACATATCTTGGATATGTAATTTTTGAATTTAGTGCTATCATCCGCACGTATAGCGCCCGAGGCTTTGTAATATTTCCGATAAGCATTCGTCTCCGTGATAATTTTTTCATACGCTCGCAAATCATCCGTGGTAAAATCAACAGCCTGTTTTTTGAATAACAGCTCAACTAATCCAACGGTTTTTGCATAATTTTTCTCCTTCACACGAATTCCGGAGGATGAGGAAAAAACTATCGGCGAATTGCCAATCATTAGCTTGTCATTGGCGAGGTTTCTCACACCATACGTGACATCGAGGCTTGTTTTTCTATTCGAGCGCAACAACGAAAGATACTCATTGATTAATTCATCGGCATTGCTGGACATTGCGTCTCCCTCTGCCGACCGGAAGGATTCATCGAAATCATCCGATTGTTCCTTCATGCTGAGCTCATTTTCTTCATTCGCTACATTTTCATTCTCCTCTTCTTCTTCTTCTTCTTCTTCTTTAGCCTCCTTTTCCACCTCCTCCTCCTCCTCTTCATCATCGTTGTCCTCTTCCTGCTCCTCGTCCTCCTCCTCCCCCTCCTCCTCCTTCTCCACCTCCTCACGTTTCACGCTATTTTCAGTTTTTTCTAGTTCAATTTCCCGCTTGATGGGGAATCTTTTGCATGATGCATTCACCAGCTTCTCCAATGGCTGCACTATCGGCTGGAAAACACCCTGCATCGCGCGCTCAGCATTGTCTCTACCCAGCTTTATCATACGATGCTTTCACCGTATAGCGTCGCTCGCTCGCACAATCTTGCGTGAAACGTCTTTTTCCTCGAGCACTTTCATGTTGTCGGTGCTGGGTCAACGACGATTCTGTGCTGCCATCATCATACGATACATTATTTATCACTGTGTGCTGAGAAAATTGTCAAAACCTCGCCTATATCGACCCTCATTCATTTCACTATCCTTGTCAATCATGATAAATGCATACTTGCCGGCAAGCCAACATTCCGAGCACAAATTCTTAAATTTCTCATACGGCATGTCAGTATTCACATGATCGTTGTACACATGCCGGAGATTCATTTCATCCTGCTTGAAGAGCACAACGAAATTTGTATTATCTCGTATTAGATGCTTGGGAATACGTGCGTATGTTTGACAAAGATAAAAACAATCGACATTTTGATGACGGCCCATGGCAAAAAAGGCTCGAATATTGTCCTGTTTTTCGCACGCTACATCGTCAAAGATGAATATCGAGTTTGGACGTGCATCATTCGGTGTAATCACTTGTTCGTGCTCGTTGAAGGGAAAATATTCGATATCGGGCACTGGCTTGAGCAAACGTTCGAGCAGCTTGTACTTTGGCTGCTTCAACGACTTTGAGTATACATAAACATTTTCAAATCTCACGCCATTTGGATGAGTAATGAGACTGAATAATGCATTAGTTTTGCCACAATTTGACGGTTCGCAGAATACCGCGCGAATGCTATTCGGCAATAAATGACTGTGACGTTTCACCTCCTTCTACTCGCGCTGCGTTAATGCGTCAAAATTCATTATAGGTAATCCCTGTTGCTTGGACGTCATCTTCATCACGACTAACTCGACAATAAGTATAAATAAGCTTTTTATAGATGTCATTAGTCAGTCGGGTAGTTACTCCTGTATGGACATGATCCTGCATACTCGTGGAGAGGGCAAAGAAAAGTGTGGCAGCGGTCTGGTAAACAGCATCATCAATAATCTTCCCGTTGAGTTGCATTTGCCCGGTTATCAGTACTGCGGCCCCGGCACAAAATTAGCAAAACGTCTCGCTCGAGGTGATCCGGGCATTAATCCACTAGACGCAGCCTGCAAACAGCACTATATTGCCTATTCGAAAAATCGTGAAAATCTCGAGGCGAGAAGTGAGGCCGATAGAGTATTGGCTGAGAGAGCTTGGAAACGAGTTTCCGCGAAAGACGCGAGTATCGCGGAAAAAGCAAGCGCTTGGGGTGTAGTGACTATCATGAAGGGCGAGAGAAAATTCGGTATGGGTGCGGGGGCGCCGAAGAAAAAGAAGATTTGTAACCTTAAAAGCATTATCGGTGCTGCGAGGAAGACAATGAGTCATAGCAGTGACCCGAAGGTTATAATTACGTCAGCTTTGGAGGGTGCACGTGCCGCTGTAAAGAGGATAGGGGGTACACGAAAATTGCGTCCACCGCGGATTCTTCCGGTGGCGGGGAAAATTGGCGGTTTCTTGCTATTTCTCGTGCCAATATTTGCCAGTCTCAGCGCCGCTGGAGCACTGACGGGTAGTGCAGCGAGTAGAGCAAAAGCTTTAAATGCTGCTCAAGCCGCAAAACGTGAATTGGACGAGAGTAAGCGACATAATAAAACAATGGAATCCATCGCATTGGGCAGGGGTTTGCATCTCAAGCCATACAAGAAGCGTCTCGGTCTCCATATTGGGTCAAAAAACGTAAAATAACGCTACCACGCCAAGCACTCACCAACGCCGATATTCTCAAGTTCGCGAAATCCATGAAAATTCCCTATTTTCGCGGTGTTTTCATGCGAGATGATCTGCCAAAGGGTGGATTATTAATCTCAATGACCGTAGTGGACCAGGCACACATTGGGTCGCATACAAAAAGATTGACGGCAAAGTCGTATACTTTGACAGTTTCGGTGATCTTCAACCACCATCCGAACTCATGAGATATCTTGGTGTGCGTAGCGTAAATTACAATTATATACGATTTCAGAATTACGACACGATAGTGTGCGGACATTTATCCCTTAAATATCTCTGCAAACAGCTTAATCGAAAAAACATTTATAGCCTATATAAATGTGCCTCGTGATGAAATCAGTATCAGTATCGCGCGATCAACATGGCTGATAGTTTCACCCTGACAATATCAGGGACATCTTCTATCCTCGAGGCGCAATATTTTCCCCCAATTGAACTTGACGCGCACAAAAAATATACTCTTGGACTCGTTGAGCTGCTAACCTTCAATTGTATTCCCAACATAGACGCGGGCAATGATGAATCTTACGTGGGCGATGAGATAGTAACGATACCCACCGACAGCTACGAAATTGAAGATATTGAGGCATACTTGCAGTCAGAGTTGACCAATAAGAATATGAACATTACAATTAAACCCAATAACAATACGCCGCGAAGTGAAATTGTGTATAATCGCGATGTAAATTTTTCACCTGACGATTCAATTGGATCTCTATTGGGATTCACCCGGCGCATCCTCGAAGCCAATAAAAACCACAAATCTGATTTTCCGGTGGCCATTCTAAAAGTGAACGCCTTGCCTGTCGAATGTAGCATCACAGCAGGTGCATATATAAATGAGCAAAAAGTCCACACAATTCACGAATTTTTCCCACTCGCACCGCCGGGCTATAAAATCATTGAAGTTCCCTCACACGTCATTTATCTGCCAATAACGAGCAAGACAATAGATCATATTCAGCTCCGAATAGTAGATCAAGACGGTGATTTAGTCAATTTTCGTGGTGAGGTTATAACCATACGATTGCACATCAAATCCGGATGATGGGTATAGTCTTTAATAGAACAACAACAACGTCAACTGTGAATAATAGTAGGATACCATGGGTAAAGGCAATCAGTCGTTGAACTACATTCAGAGGACTAACACCTCAAAACGTGCAACTGTTGCTGAGCCTCGGCCTTCACGTTCGTGGCAAAGGATTGTAAAACATTACTTTTTCTGTGTGCTTTGTACTTGTTGTGCAAGATGGCGGAAGCAATAGTGAATATTCACACACCAATTATCTTTGACGAATCTATCGTACACTCGGAGATTCACGCGCATCAGCCATACGCCTCATGGACGTTCAACAACAGCGATGAAATACGTATTGCCGTTTAGCATCAAGATCTTTGTCTACTACGGAGCAAAAGTTCTCTTCATATATGCGGCAAATTGAGTAAACCCAATGATGCTCCATGCACCACCACTAAACTCGTAAATAATGCAATTTGCCATTTATTTGAGGAGATACGTTATGAACTCAATGCCATAGAAATCGATCGAAATAAAAATGTTGGGCTCACGAGTCTGATGAAGGGTTACGCGTCGTTGGGCGCTGGTAAAATTTCCATGCTTGAAAATACGGGCTGGCTCGACGTGGATGAAACGAAACAAATAACCGATGCTGCGGGCTTTTTCGATATATGCATACCGCTGAGCATGCTGCTCGGTTTTGCCGAAGATTATCAAAAAATTCTCGTCAATGCCAAGCACGAATTAATTCTCTCGCGATCGAAGAGTGATGATAATGCAGTTATACAAACGGATGCGGAAGATAATGCAGTTAATCGACCACCTGCGGAAGATTATAAGCTGGCGTTGCGAAAAGTTGAATGGCTCATACCATACGTGACAATTTCCGATCAACGGATCAACAGTGCAGCTGTGAAAAAGATTCGAGCGAGCTTGGAAGGTGCTCGCATAATTTACGTCAAAGGACTGGAGAAATCAATCTGGCTGTCGAAAGTAATCGATCCCTCGATGAAGATTATCGACATGGAGACCTTGGACTGTCCATCGCTGCGACAATTACCGAAAATCGCACCAAATACGGGCTGCTCGCTGCATTCGTTCGACTCAAAGTACAATTGTACTAATGCAAACGTAAAATCGCTGAAAAAGTGGTTAAATGTATACGAGGCCTTGTACGAACGAGGAATTTTTTAAATAAAGAAAATCTTTTATTTTGTCGATAAATCATGTCTTCTTTGTTTTATTATTATTCGAAGCGTGGAAAAAATCGATACATACAATTTTCCTTAATAGCTAGTTTAACGAAGAATGTAGATTATTATTATTATTATTATTATTATTATTTTAAACTTAAAATAATTTTTTTTTTCACTTTCAAGTCCTTGTTATGTTTTTCACGTATATTGTTCAAGAATTCACTCTCCACTATAACAATGCAAAAATCGTGGTTTTTTCTTTTTGATAATGCGGGCTTCTCTGATGTCGTGATGATGATGATGATGATGATCCAGTAGCGATATTCTCAAATGTATGATGATTAGATGATTCCGTTGGATAAAGTCGGATGACATGATGGATCCATAATTTTTCCTCACATTTGTTTGAATTCAATGCTGTTGTACGTTCCACCAAAGTAGTTCATGTACAATTGGCCATTGTGAGCGGCATCCATCATTTTCGTCAATGGGTCGCGATCATCGTCAAAGGCTTTTGCAAGCCTAGCCGGAAGGAAGACGGAAAACTCGTCACTGACATCCACGACGATTCTCTTGCCAAATTTAGTCTCCACGACTCTGATGTCAGATATTTGATAATCTGATTGTTGAATTAACTCCGTCAACTTTTTTATCGGCAGAAATTCTCCCATTTTTGCCACTTTGTTGATTTTTGTGAAATCCATGTCGATTGATGTAAGTATTCTGCAACGATGATGTGATAAATTTCAAATCAGATCGCGTTCGAATGATTTTTTTAACTTGATCAATTTCTTTTATCAGCAACTCTAGGCGCGTCTTGAGTTCACGACGTTGAGATGACATTTGACCGCTGACTATGATGAAGCTTGATTCGACATGCACATTCCGTCTACCACCAAATTATCCCCCCCTCCCACGCAACGGGCGACGAAAAATCAACGCTTTTCTTTGTCCTCGATACTCTCTCTAGTTTCGGCTTTCTCCGTCTTTTCCTCCTCCTCCTCCTCCTCCTCCTCCTCCTCCTCCTCCTCCTCCTCCTCTTTCGCCTCCCAAGAACATTGAATGCAATCTCGTCGTAGGGGTGGGGGGCCATCTATGCAATCTCCCGTTGGTCCAACCGTATACCAATGTTTTTCGCACCGTAAATATGAGATAATTTCCTCATCTTCGCGTAGATGCTCGGGTAAACGATCCCACAGCGAGTTGATATCTTGCCGATACAATACCAGAATGATCTGTTTTGGCATATATTTTAAGTCACTAGGTGTCAATTCCCACACCTTTTTTCGAGGATACACTCCTTTGTCGCTTTCTTCAGTTTCCCTCTTCTCCGCCGTTTCCTCTTTCGCCTTCCGACGACAGCCCGTGCAATTTCGTCGTAAGGGCGCCTTAATTTCTTCCGAATGAAACTTATCCCAATGTTTTACGCACGGTAGATATGACATCATTTCCTCATCTTCGCGTAAATGCTCGGGTAAACGATCCCACAGCCAGTAAATCAATCGTGGATACAATATTAAAATCATCTCTTTTGACGCATATTTTAAGTCACTATGTGTCAATTTCCGCGCATCTTTCGGACGATACTACACTCGGCCACGTGAATCCATTTTAACAGCAAGCGACACACACACATACACAATGACGGCAGAGGATTGACTGAAATTTCTTCTCAATAAAAATGAGAATTAGCCGATATGATTCTCGATGAAATTCACGTCTCAGCCTGATCACTCTGTCACCCCAATTGTTTATCTCAAAATATCAAAAGGCATGCCGACAGAAATTCCGCGAACTCCCTCTGCAACGGACGACGAAAAACTCAACGCTCCTCTTTGTCCTCTTCAGTTTTCGCTTTCTTCGCCTTTTCCGCCTCCTTCTCTTTCGCCTCCCAACAATATTTAACGCAATCTCGTCGTGGTGGTGTGGGACCATCTATGCGAGTTTCGAGCATATCAAGCGTATTCCAATGTTTTACGCACGGTAGACATGAGATTATTTCTCTATCCTCGCGTAGATGCTGCGGTAAACGATCCCACAGCCAATAAATATTTCGCGAATAAAACATTAAAATGACCTCTTTCGACATACATTTCAAATCACTATGTGTCAATTCCCACGCTGCTTTTGCGGGGTAACACACTCGCACGCTCGGGTCCATTTTACGGGTAAGCGGATCAACCATTGCAACGGGCGGCGGATCGACTAAAATATTTTTTATTGTGAATTGCGACGATCGTCTATGCAGCTATGTGTTTATAATATCCGCATGCGTCGCGACGAAAAAAGTTGGACCATGTTTGTATACATTTGTATACATCATAAATTTGACACTCGACACTCTGCGCATGAGAGCGCGAGCGAACGAGAGAGAGAGAGAGAGAGAGAGAGAGAGAGAGAGAGAGAGAGAGAGAGAGAGAGAGAGAGAGTGAGAGAGAGCGTGCGGGTCAACACCATCGACGACGCCGTCATCAAACGCTTTTTTCAAAAAATCATGGGCATCTAATCGAAAATCCCAAGACACCCCCTCCCTCTCCCTCGCACACACGCACACGCACGCACATACACGCAACACATGCTAACGGAAAAAATCCCAAATCCCCTCTCCCCTTCCACCCACCACCCACCTGCCACCCGCCACCCACCGTCCGCCACCCACCATCCGCAAGCCACCCATGACTCACGACGCGGTTTGTGTCTTCGGCTAAGTGGTTCGAGTCTCGGCTGAAAAAGGTCGGTAAATGTCGGGATAGGGATCTTGATCCAGGGCCCCCTTACATCACCCTTGGCTCCCCCCCTCCTTAGGCTTCCCCCTCCCCGGCATACCCTGCCCGCTACAGACTCCGCGCTCCAGACCCCGCGCTCCCCCGTTCCCTCACCCCCCCTGAGATCCCTGAGTTGAAACATACATAGCTATAATACTAACTGCCACAACGAACACGTGTGGGCACACGAAAATCCGCATGCCATTCGTATACAAAGCCACCAGATCCGGTACGAAGTGAACGTACACGCTTTGATCATCGGGACATTTTTGGTACGTAAATATGCATTTAACACTCTTATTCGGAACTTTTTGCCCACCGGTCGAAATCCATTGCTGCACTCAATTTGAGATAGTCTTCAAGTTTACTTTGACTAGCTTTTTTATTAAATTTTAAAAGATTTCTTCAAGCCCCAGTACGTGCTGTTAAAAATCTGCGAGTTTCGGTCATTTTTGAACTGCGAAAAATTAATTTCATAATTGAGGAAAATTTTTTCACTAATTTCTGTCAATGGTTAACTTGAAGTGAATATCAAAACTTATATAACCATTTTTTTTAAACTGTTCTTCTATCTTTCTTTGCGCTAGTATTGCATTCTTAGAAGAAAAAAAACATGTTTTTAAAAAATAGCCTTAGTCCAATAATTATGAGGTCTGAGCGAATGAGAAGAGCGTTTCATCTCTACATACAAAAGGCTTGAATGATGACTGGGTTATTCCATGGCAAATCGACCAATAGTTTGAATCTACCCCTTTCAGTTTCCATGTAATTTAATCAGAAGTTTTGTTTTATTTTAAAACGAAGTTCTACCAAAGAAAAAGTAAAAATTTGTTTAATTAATAGTTACATTGAATTCACGTTTTTTTTAACTTTTGCAAAATTATTTTTTAAATATCTCAAAAACCATTAGAGTTACGAAAAAAACGTTCAAGGTTACTTTGAAAGAATATAATTGGGGCTACGAAAAAATAAATTTCGAAATAAATTTTTTTCAAATGATTAATTTGGAGAATTTTAAATTTTTTTAAATCGTAAAAATCCACGATCAGCATTACATGTTTCGTTCAATTTTTTTTATAATACCATGTACTGATCTAAAAGATTCTGAAATTTTCAGAAGTTTTTTTCTGTTGTTTTAAAAATGTGATTTTTTAAATTTAGGTAAAACAAAATCTTTTTTCACCCCCAAGCCAAGTTGGGCAATCATGTAATTTGGTAATTATCAGGAGTAAAAATAAGGCCAATAAACATGATCCTTCAATTTTTTTCGAAAAATTCGATTGCATGGAGCAAAAAAACCGTTCGACAGATCAGGTTCAAACTTTACAGGGTTTTTGTGGGTATATTGAGCTGTGAAATTCACGCTCAGCATTAGTCGTTTCGTCAGTATTTTTAACACAGCCATTGATTTTCTAAAAAACTATGGATAACCCTTATTCTCCTGTTTTTTTCAAATTCATGGGAAGGATGAATTTAAAAAAAACCATCGTCAATCTTTGTAGAGCATTAATTTGAATTTTTGAGTCCCCTCCTCTATTTTCTGTGCGATCATTGGTTCCTGAAATATCAATGGTCAAACACAAAAGGATCATTTTTCGTTAAAAGTCCGATATCTCAGCGAAAAATGGTCGCATTGAGGTTTCAATAAAGCAAATTGAAGGTAAATATACAAGCTATGTGGTTCATGCAAAGGTTGAGCTGGAAATATTTTTTTTCGAGTAACTCCAGCAAAATAAAAGTACAAAAAATTTGCTAAATTATTTTTTCACTTTATTTCTCAAGATTGCGTGAAACGTGTACAGGGTGTATAAAAATGATGTGTCGCCACTTCGCCCAGTAAATCTCCAGCTTGAGATCGGTGGAGATCTATCAAAATTTGTAGCCGCAAAATTGACCTTGACCCTGAAATTCAAGGTCAAATTTTTTTATTGGCTTAAAAAATTCTACTTCTCAAGAGGAACAAAAGTCAGAAAGGAACCATAGGTCGGAGATGCGTCCTTCAACCCGAAACGACAATGTCAATTCGAAAAAAATCGAAAAAGTGCGTTCTTACAAAATATTGTTCACAGAAACACGGGATAAGAATTTTGATAATCATAAAAAAAAGCTTTTCAACGCAGACACTTCAATATTTATTAATTGGAATCAAGAAATGTTGCAATTGCATGAAGCTGACCACACTAAAGTGGATGAATCGGCATGAGATGGATGACACAGATCTTTGCGATATCCCTTTGTCGCGTTACCACTACGAGCATCTAATTCCCTAGCTCATTGTTGCCGAAAATCAATAAACACATAGTTTCGCTGAATTAACCTTGACCCTAAGACTCAAAGTCAGTTTTAAAGTCAATTCATCTCGTTAAGAGGCATCTAATTCTCGTAGAAACGACGAGTTAGGAATGAACCTTTCAATATCAAGCCGTCAAAACATAAAAAATATGCGTATTTCATTTAGTTCGGAGGGATAAAATTCGGAACTGAAACATAATTAAAAAAGCAATCGATATAACTAGACAGACTTGATGTCTGGCACACAACACGCCTGCTGTTCTATGAAAACAAGGCTTTAGATGGCCAGGTTTACGATAAGCGATTTTGATCTTAACAATAGTTGTTGTCATGAGTTGCTTAAACATCTTCATTAGCGGCAGACTATTAGCGTTACCCGGACTACACCACGTGGAGGTTGTCTGCCTGGTATCCCTTGGCCCTGAAAAGGGCCGTTGTGTTTTGTTGTCCGTTTCGAAAGATTCGTTTCAAATCATTTCAATGACGACTGTGAGTTGGGTGCGTATGCAATGTTGGATTAGTCGTCTCCTGCTTCATTATGACGCGGTCGTTGATGGCGGCGGCGTCGAGGAACCCAGAGAATCGAACCATCATGTCCAATTGCTCGAAGCATTCTAGCTTGTTCTCCAGCTTCCACATGCCGGCCACCATTACGCAAGCACGCTCGCAACCGTGCCTCCAAGTTTCTCGAAACCCTGAGAAGAAGTTCTCGGTTTCGCATCAACCTGGCAACTCCCTCATCGATTCGGCGTCTCAGATCTACCGGCGTCCTAATCGCTCGACCTTCTCTGTAGACGATAGCCTGGAGTGCTCCCCAGAAAAAAAAGTCCAAGGGATTTAGGTCTGGAGAACGTGGTGGCCAGAGATGCGGAGCAGGCCGACGACGGAGCCAACGCGATCCAAACATTTCGTTTAAGAATGCACGGACTTGAAGACCGAAATGAGGTGGTGCTCCGTCGTGCATAAAAAAAATGCGATGGCGAGCATGTCGTGGAATCATGTCGCTCAGACGCGGCATTAAATCGCGTTGCAGAAAGTGCAAATAATTGCGACTGTTCAATCTCAGTGGAAGGTAGACTGGACCTATCAGGGTGTTCCCAATGATACCTGCCCAAACGTTTACTGAAAAACGTCCCTGGTGAACTCGTTGCATCATCGCACGAGGATTCCTCTCAGCCCAGATGCGTAAGTTCTGCTGGTTCACGATTGCGGTGATGGAGAAGCTCGCCTCATCGGTAAACAGAATGCGTTCAAAAAAATGAGGATCTCCCTCCAGTTTCTGTAGCATCCATCGACAAAAATTACGACGAGCGCGGTAATCTCCAGGATATAGTGCCTGAACAGATTGGACGCGGTAAGGTCGTAGGCCCTCTTCACGAATTATGCGACGCACCGTCATGTGCGCTATACCAACGCGAGCGGCTATTCGACGTAAACCCATGACGGGAAAAGCTCGTGCAAGAGCAATGACACGCTCTTCAATGTTCCAATGAACACGAGGACGACCGGCTCTTCGATATCCAGCGTTCCGCACCTCAAACCTCTCCTGATCGTTGAACCGCTCTTCGAGTCGTTGAAACTCACGACGATCTGGAATTGCCCCCGGCCGTAGAGGATGACCGTTTGCCCGATCAAGAAGTAACTGACGATAAATTTCGCAAGCTCTTCCAAAGTTTCCGAAAGCTTGATCAATAGCGCGCAACATGAGACGTTGATCTCGTCCATCTCGTCCACGACCACGATGTGGTTGCCGACCACGATTCATGTTATTACGACAGTGACGACAGTGATAGGGCCAACAAAGATTCAGGTAGTGAGGGCGATCACCGATGGAGCGACCACAACGACTTCGATAATGCTAGAGATGACCAAAACTGCCACGACAAAGACTGACTGCGATAGAAATGACTTGGACTGCAACGCTAAAGACTTCGATTATGATAGAGTTGACCGAGACAGACTTCGACAATGATATAATTGTCCAAGACTGCGACGATAGACTTCGACAACGATAAAGTTGATCGAAATTGCAATGACAAAGACTGCGACGATGATAGGATTGACCGAAACTGCGACGAAAGACTTCGACGATAAAGTTGACCCAAAATGCAACGACAAAGACTTTGACTATGATAGAGATGACCGGGATTGCGACGACAAACACTTCGACGATGATAGAACCGACCTAAACTACGACGATCCTAGAGATGACCGAGACTGCGATGATAAAGACCTCGACGATGATGGAGATCAATGGGACTGCGACGACAGAACACAGTTTTTTGTTGATTTTTTTATAACTTCCACGTGGTGCATTCCGGGTAACGCTAATGGTCTGCCGCTGATGAATATGTTTAAGCAACTCGTGCACGGTCACACAAGCACGATATGACTCTGAAATGTGTAGGTGACAACAACTATTGTTAAGATCAAATTCGTTTATCGCAAACCTGGCCATCTAAAGCTTTGTTTGCATAGAATAGCAGGCATGCTGTGTGCCAGACATAAAGTCTTTCTAGTTATATCGATTGCCGTTATAATTATTCTTCAGTTCCGAATTTTATCCCTCCGAACTAAATGAAAAACGCACATTTTTTATATGTTTTGACGGCTTGATATTGAAAGGTTCATTCCTGACTCGTCGTTTCTACGAGAATTAGATGCCTCTTAACGAGATGAATTGACTTTGAAACTGACTTTGAGTTTTAGGGTCAAGGTTAATTTAGCGGAACTATGTGTTAATTGATTTTCGGCAACAATGAGCTAGGGAATTAGATGCTCGTAGTGGTAACGCGACAAAGGGATATCGCAAAGATCTGTGTCACCCATCTCATGCCGATTCATCCACCTTAGTGTGGTCAGCGTCATGCAATTGCAACATTTCTCGATTCCAATTAATAAATATTGAAGTGTCTGCGTTGAAAAGCTTTTTTTATAATTATTAAAATTCTTATCCCGTGTTTCTGTGAACAATATTTTGTAAGAACGCACTTTTTCGATTTTTTTCGAATTGACATTGTCGTTTCGGGTTGAAGGACGCATCTCCGACCTATGGTTCCTTTCTGACTTTTGTTCCTCTTAAGAAGTAGAATTTTTCAAGCCAATAAAAAAATTTGACCTTGAATTTCAGGGTCAAGGTCAATTTTGCGGCTACAAATTTTGATAGATCTCCACCGATCTCAAGCTGGAGATTTACTGGGCGAAGTGGCGACACATCATTTTTATACACCCTGTACTTAGACATTTGTTTTGCTAGAAGATCTCAAAACTAAAACTTCAAGCTTTAAAATGCTTTTTTTTAGACCTCGATATAACCATTTTTGACGGAGATACAGTATTGTGAAAACCCACTAAAAATTGAGGAAATTTTTTTGTTCATTTAATTTCTTCCAGTAGTGTATGAAAAAAAAAAATTATTTCAATTGTGGATTTGCACGATTTAAAAAATTCAAAATTCTCCAAATTCATGATTTTTCATAATTTTTTTCCGGACGATTTTTTTTCATAGCCCTAAGTGTACTCTTTAAAACGAACTCTGAACGAATGTTTCGTAACTACAATAGTTTTCGAAATATTTTAAATATGAACTTGAAAAAATGGTGAAATCTTAAATTTTAGAACAAAAAATTCAATTTTTTTTCATTTGGTGAAACTTCGTTTTATGATAAACGAAAACTTCTGACCAGTTTACATCGAAATTGAAAGGGATCGATTCCAACTATTGGTCAATTGAACATTGAATTACCCAACTATATTTTCATTATTAGTGTCATAAAAATTGTTATTATTAATGTTTGTGATATTTGTCATTCGCAATAGATTGGGCCCTGCAAGATGAATGCTCGTCTCAATGGTGACGTTTATTTGGCCTTCTTAGAAGAAAATTTGGACAATTTGATGGACGAGGCTCATGTGCCCAACGAGATTCGGAGGGATATGTGGTATCAACACGACGGTGCTCCACCACACTTTGCGCTGCGGGTTAGGAAACATCTTAACAACCATTTTCCTGAAAGGTGGATTGGCTGTGGTGGACCTGTTCGCTGGCCTCCACGCTCTCCGGATCTCAACCCCTTAGATTTTTTTTTTTTGGGGTTTCATGAAAGCTGAAGTATACGCAACATTACCTCGTGACAACGACGATCTGCGAGAAAAAATAACAAATGCGCAGGAAAAGGTCACTGAGGAAATGTTGCTTGCGGTACAAGCGAATCTTATTAAGCGAGCAAGGAAGTGCATCGAAGTCAGGGACGGAAAATTCGAACAATATTTATTTAAAAAAATCGCAGTAACGACGCGTACGTTATACAGATTTTCGTTCGGCCACACAGGTTCATTGTGGCATTTCCATATTTCGCTTTGGGTGAATATACATTCATCCGTGAATAGAATTTTTGAAATGGAATTATCATCGGCCTCGTGACGATTGATGAGCCAGTGGCAAAAATCGAGTCCTGCGATATTAAAGCCCTCATGTAAATCTTGGACCGGACACCGATGGAAGGGGTACTGCTTGTCAGCTTCAAAAACATTGTGCCCTACGTGGTAGCTGACATTGAGTTGCCGACTGACAACTCGCGTACTCGTGCGAGTGAAAATCTTGCAAAATTGTTTCTTCAGTAGCAGGGGTTCGTACGCGTAGACCGGGCCCGCTATTAACAATTTGGGAATCTTTCCCGATAAATTGTGGCCACTGCATACACTATGTAATTTTCATGAATGTTTGTTAATTTCGAAACCAAAAGTTCCAAATAAAGACCCAAAAATGTGTTTTAATAAATTTTCATTTTTAAAATTTTATTTCGTTAGCATGAATCTGCAAATTCATAAAAACTGTGTTTTCTTCTATTTCTCGTAGGAATTTGAGTTTTACTAATGCATATTCGAGGCCAGCGGTCAATTTCTCATCAGTATAGCCACCGAGATGTGATTAGAAACGAATAGAAACGAAAAATGATTTTTCGGCGCCATGAAGCCTGTCAATTTGTCTATTCATTTTCGCTGATCCGTGACCTCGGCTGAAGGTCAAATTTTTTTATCAGCGTTCCAAGGTTTGAAGCGCGTGTTTCAGATCAGAAATTTCCCGGGCAACACGAATACGCTATTTGCAATGTTAAAATTCCTCGCCGATCACGCTCAAAGGTGACAAAAAGCATTTTGAGGGGCTTGGAAATTGAAACAATTAAATGAAAAGACAACTCTCTCCGTTTTCGTGGCGAACATAATTGGATCTTGACGATATACTGAAGAGAATGCCGTTTTATTTCGCTCAAGCCAACCTCCCATTTTCTCATTCTGAATGTATAAATGCATCGAAACAGTATTTTTGCCTATTTCTCGTTGCAATTTCGTTACTTTTTAATGCATATTCGTAATCAGCGGTCGATTACTCATCGATATAGCCCCTGAGATGTAATTAGAAACTAATAGAAACGAAAAATGATTTCTTGGTTCCATGAAGCCTGTTTATTTGCTTATCCACCTTTGCTGATCCGTGACCTCGGCTGAAGGTCAAATTTTTATTTCGTCATTTAGAGGTTCAAAAACAGTGTTTTGGACCGGAAATTTCCTGGGCAACACGATAATGCAGGTTGCGATGGTGAAATTTCTCGACGATTGTACTTAAAAGTGCCAAAACGATTTCGGGGGGCTTCGAAAATTGAAAAATCGAGGAAAAAACAAGAATCTCGTTGATGTCGTTGTGGGCATAATTCAGGATGTATCTGTATGATATACTGAAGACAATGATGTTATATTTTGCTCTACTCGACCTCCCATTTTCTTATGATGAATATGCAAGTGCATACGAACCACTGTTTCGATGTGTTTCGCTTATTTTTCGTGGTGATTCCTTATTTATTCATGCATATTCGTGATCAGCGGTCGATTTCCTATCGATATAGCCCTTGAGATGTCAATAAAAATGAACAGAGAAGAAAAATTGATTTTTCGTTGCCATGAAGCCTGTCCATTTGCGTTATCCAATTTCGCTGATCCATGACCTCGGCTGAAGGTCAATTTTTTTTTCTTCATTTAGAGGTTTTAAAGCAGTGTTTTGGATCAGAAATTTCCCGGGCAACGTGATAATGTAGGTTGCGATGGTAAAATTCTTTTCCGATCATCCTTGAAAGTGCCAAAAACGATTTCGGGGGGCTTGAAAAAATGAAAAATCGAGGACTAAACAAAAATCTCGCCGATGTCGTTACGGGCATAATTCGGCCTATATCTTGACGATAATATATACTGAAGATAATGCACTTTTGTTTCGCCCTCTCCAACCTTTCATTCTTATTCGGAATATGTAAATGCATAGAAATATTTTTTTCACGTATTTACAGAAAAAATGTATATACTTGTTTTTACACACTGTCAAATGACAGCGAGCCTCCGAAAACGGAATCGAATTGACAGCAGGCCTCTTCACAAGGAATTTCGACAGAACCGTATAACAACGCATTCATAAACGCAACTGTCAAACTGACAGCTGTTGGACTGTGGATATCGAACTCTCGCTCATAGCCAACCGTCCAATCACAGGACAAATAAAAGGACAACAATACTTCCATATATATTGTTACACCGACTTTTTATGCGGGGACTAGGGAACGGAGCCGCGCGCCGAAGCGCGCGAGCGGCTGCCCGTCCGCGCTGCAGCGCTTCAAGCTTGAATATGGTCCAAAATTTAATAACTGCTTAAATATTGATGAGTTCCAGAACTGATTCCTTGAATTCTTTGTGAATATTCGAACACTCCTAAGTGGGTTGAAAATAGCTGGGGACGATATTGTCATATAGGTTTGCCGGCGGTATAATAAAAAAAATATGTTGCCAGTAAAGGGTCACAGTCAGACCGCTACGGTCCCATCCTACCAAAGAATAAATAAAAGCGTGTAAAAAATGATTAGTTTTTATACTTTGATGTCAAGGTCCAGGAGACAATATTTCATTTCATATTTCTTCAGTCAGGAATGCCTTTGGAAATTCCTCACACATCAGGAAAAAGAGGGTTTTTTTTTGTTCTCTGCATTGGTCAATATCAGGTTGACTTTTGGTCAATTCTACATCAACTTTCGGCCAACTTTCAACTTTTCAAGGTCTTCTCAATAAATTATGATAAACTTCAGAAAAATTAAAATAAAAAGTTGACCGAAGGTCGACTTGAAGTTGACCAGCAAAGATTAAAATAAAAATTCCTCGTTTCTCTGAGGAGTCGGGAATGTCGATGAGCTTGCAATCCTGTCTGATGAAAAAAATGAAATAAAAATTAACTATCGGACCTTGACAAGTTGCACCAAAAGTCGACTGAAAGTCGACCTTCCGGTCAATTTGTGATCAATTCTAAGTTGATTTTTAGTTCAATTTGGCATAGTCTAAGAGTTTATGTTTGATTTTATATTTCTTTAGTCAGGAATGCCTTTCGAAATTCCTGACACATCAGGAAAACAAGGGGTTTTTTTCGTTCTATGCACTGGTCAACATCAAGTCAACTTTTGGTCAATTCTAGGTCAACTTTCGATCAACTTTCAACTTGTCAAGGTCTTGTCAAGGACTTTTGGTAAACTTCGGAAAAATCAAAATAAAAAGTTGACCAGCAAAGTCGACCAAAAATCAACTTGAAGTTGACTAGCAGAATTTTGAAAAAAATTCCTCGTTCCCCCGAGGACTCAGGAATGTCGAAGAGCATGCTACTCTGTCTGAAGATGAAAATAAAATAAAAAATTTACTATTGGACCTTTCCGAGCAGAAATTTGATTCCGGCTAGGATCAGGGCTACATCAGGCTAGCCTTAAAATGACATCCGGCCTGGATCAAGATACGAATCAGGAAAAGATCAGGATCGTCACGGTACTTCCGTTCCGGCCGCGATCACGACTCTGATCCTAGCCGGATCAGCCGCCTTATCCAGTCCTGATCGCCCACGAATCCTAGCCTGATCACATTTATTTGATCTAGAATAATATATTAATAATATTAAAATGCATATCCTTGTGATTCGTCAGTATTTTTGATGTGGCTGGTTCAAAGTACGCAAGACATTAAAACATGTATGCTAAATTCTGTTCACAAGAAAGTATTATTCTCTTGGACGTTGGTAACATACTTGGAAAAAGCTGTATTGTATACCTCTTATTCATTAGTATAAAGGGTATACAATACAGTTTCTTACATTTTCTTATATAATTTAGAATAGTCTTGTTCTGAATTATAAATATAAGAAAATGTAATATGAGAAGAAAAATAAATGTGTAGTTTTATAATTGTATATTAATATTATTTTTTCACCGCCGTGTATACTGACTCCGGCTCCATTTTTAATCAAGGAAATATCAGGCTAGCGATATTTATAATGAGAATTTTTTCGTCTAAATTTGCCTGATAAACCTTAGCAGCACCTGATATGTTCCTGACATCGATCATGTAAGGGTAGCCGGATCTACTAATATATGATCCCGTTTGGATCCAGACGTGATCAAGCTATCCGGATCAAGCTACCCTTACCGATGCCTGATCAAAGTCTACTAAAATATGATCCCGTTTGGATCCGGGCGTGATCAACCTATCCGGATCAGGCTGTCTTTACCGACGCCTGATCAAAGCCTGATCCCTCATAAGGCTACCCAAACCAAATTTCCGCTTGGTTTGACAAGTTGAACCAAAAGTTGACCGAAAGTTGACCTTGAGATCACCGAAAGTCGACCTTCTGTTAAACTTTTGGTCAATTCTAGGTCAATTTTCGGTCGACTTTCAGTTCAACTTATCAAGGACTTGTCAAGGACTTTTGGTCAACTTCAAATAAACAAACATTAAAAGTTGACCAAAAGTCGACCTGAAATTAATCAGGCCAAAGATTGAAATAAAATTTCCTCATAACCTTGACTTGTTGAACCAGATGTCGACCTGAAGTTGACCTAGAGTTCACCGAAAGTCGATCTACTGGTCGACTTTTGGTCAACTTGAGGTCAACTTTCAGTTGACTTTCGATTCAATTTGTCAATGTCTTGTCAAGGACCCTTAGTCAAATCGAGAAAAATAAAAAGTTGACCAAAAGTCGACTTGAAGTTGACCATCAAAGATGAAAATAAAAATTCCTCGTTTCTCTCAGGATTCAGGAATGCCGAAGAACATGCAATCCAGTCTAAAGAAGAAAATAGTTGTTTCATGTTCATTTTATATTCCTGTTTCATTTTATATTCCTTCAGTCAGGTATGCCTTGGGAAATTCTCGACACCTCAGGAAAACGCGGGATTTTTTTCGTTCTCTGTATTGGTCAATATCAAGTTAACTTTTGGTCAATTCTAGGTTAACTTTCGGTCGACTTTCAACTTGTCAAGGTCTTGTCAAGGAATTATGATGAACTTCAGAAAAATGAAAATAAAAAGTTGACCAAAAGTCGACTTGAAGTTGACCAGCAAAGATTAAAATAAAAATTCCTCGTTTTCCCGAGGAGTTAGGAATGTCGAACCGCATGCAATCCTGTAGTCTGAAGAAGAGAATAAAGTAAAAAATTAACTATTGGACTTTGACAAGTTGAACTGAAAGTCGACCTTCTGGTCAACTATCGGTCGACTTTCAGTTCAATTTGTCATGGTCTGAGAATTCATGTTTTATTTTATATTTCTTCAGTCAGGGATGCCTTTCGAAATTACTGACACATCAGGAAAACGAGGGTTTTTTTCGTTATATGCACGTTACATCAAGTCGGCTTTTGGTCAATTCTACGTCAACTTTCGGTCGACTTTCAACTTGTCAAGGTCTTGTCGAGGACTTTTGGTAAACTTCAGAAAAATGAAAATAAAAAGTTGACCAGCAAAGTTGACCAAAAGTCAACTTAAAATTGACCAGCAAAGTTGACCAAAAGTCAACTTGAAGTTGACCAGCAAAGTTGACCAAAAGTCAACTTGAAGTTGACCAGCAAAGTTGACCAAAAGTCAACTTGAAGTTGATCAGCAAATAGAAATATAAAAATTCCTCGTTTGCCCGAGGAGTTAGGAATGTCGAAGAGCATGCAATCCTGTAGTCTGAAAAAGAAAATAACATAAAAAATCAACTATTGGACCTTGACAAGTCGAACCAAAAGTCGATTGAAAGTTGACCTACAGTTCACCGAAAGTCGATCTTTCGGTCAACTGTCGGTCGACTTTCAGTTCAACTTGTCAAGGTCGTGGAGACAATGTTTTATTTTATATTTCTTCAGTCAGGAATGCCTTTCGAAATTCCTGACACATCAGGAAAACATGGGATTTTTTTCATTCTCTGCATTGGTCAATATCAAGTCGACTTTTGGTCAATTCTAGGTCAACTTTCAGTCGACTATCAACTTGTCAAGTTCTTGTCAAGGAATTATGATAAACTTCAGAAAAATGAAAATAAAAAGTTGACCAAAAGTCGACTTGAAGTTGACCAGCAGAGATTAAAATAAAAATTCCTCTTTTCCCCGAGGAGTCAGGAATGTCGAAAAGCTTGCAATCCCGTTCGAAAAAGAAAATGAAATAAAAAATTAACTCGACCTTGACAAGTTAAACCAAAAGTCGACCGAAAGTTGACCTAGTGTTCACCGAAAGTCGACCTTCTGGAAAACTTGTGGTTAATTCTAGGTCGATTTTCAGTTCAATTTGTCATGGTCTAAGAGTTAATGTTTTATTTTATATTTTTTCAGTCAGGAATGCCTTTCGAAATTCCTGACACATCAGGAAAACGAAGGTTTTTTTTCGTTCTCTGCACTGGTCAACATCAAGTCAACTTTTGGTTAATTCTAGGTCATCTTTCGGTCGTCTTTTAACTTGTCAAGTTCTTGTCAAGGAATTTTAGTCAACTTTGGAAAAATAAAAAGTTGACCAAAAGTCGACTTGAAGTTGACCATCAAAGATGAAAATAAAAATTCCTCGTTTCCCCGAGGAGTCAGGAATGTCGAAGAGCATGCAATTCTGTCTAAGGAAGAAAATAAAATGAAAAATTCACTATTGGACCTAGACAAATTCAACCAAAAGTCGACTAGAAGCTGACCTACAATTCAACGAAAGTCGACCTTCTGGTCAACTTGTGGTCAATCGTAGGTCGATTTTCGGTTATACGTCTACAGCATATGGCAAAATTGAAAACAAAAATTTCAACGATGTGAACGTTGACTTAAATCTACTTAAATATCCCATGCGTTCTGCACGTACCTGAATTTCTATCAACAAACTATGCCACACTTGAGAATGTATGGAAATTGAAAAAATTACTGTGCGTAGAAATGTTCATGAATTCCCATAAGTTTAGAAAGTATAGGAATGATAGTAACATTCCGTACGTTGATAAGTAAAAAAAAAATTCTAGACATGTACAGCGTACGGTCATTTTTTTAACATGCAATTTTAACCATCAGGACGTTGACTTCGATCGACTCCAAATTCCCATATTTCATACATGTATGGGAATTCCCGTAAACAAAATTGCTATACTAGAGAAAGTGTTAGAAACTGTAAAAATTTGTGCCCGCAGAAAGGTTTAGGAAATTCCATAGGTATAGAAAGTATGGCAATTTAGATAACATTCCTTTCCGTGAAAAAATTAAAAAATTCCAATACATGTAAGACAAATGGTAATTTTTTTATCGGAAATTTTCAAGTGTGAGAACGTCGAATTGAATCGACTTAATTTTCCCGTACTTTCTGCACGTATGGGAATTTCTATCAAAAAAATATTGCTATCCTCGATAATGTATGGGAATACAAAAATGTCTGTCCGTAGAAATGTATAATAATTCTCATACGTTTAGACAGTATGGGAATATTAAGAACGTTCCTTTGTGTAGAAAGGTTAAAAAATTCCCATACATGTACAGCGGATGGTAATTCTTTTGAAATAAATTTTCAACGTTGACTTGAATCGACTTAAATTTCCCATACTTTCACACATACGTGAATTCTTATCACAGAAAATATTTCCATACTCGAGAATCTATGGGAATTAAAAAATTTACTGTACGTGAAAATGTTTAGGAATTCCCATAAGTGTAGAAAGTATGGGAATTTTAATGACGTTCCCTTCCGTAAAAAAGTTATTAAACATAAACTCAATATCAGCTTAAAGTAAAAAAAAATTCAACATTGTTTAACTATTTTTTACGAGATCCCAAAGCGTATGACGCTAATAAAAAAAATTGCAACTTTCTTATCGGTCGAAGATAAATTTTGTTAACAATTTCACCCCCTTAAAGGGATGTGTTCCGGACGTTGTAAAATTTTGTTAATTTGCTTTACTATTTTCCGCGAGGTTTTGGAGCGTACAACGTTAATAAGGAAATTTAGAATCCCTCATCGCTCCAAGATAACGTTTTTAAAATTTTTACCCCCTTAATAGTTGATATCAAATTGTTTTTTTTCCCGTACACAAAGATAAAAGTATTTTCCTCGATAGATTCCAGCATCGTAAAATTTTCGCAAGCCGTAGACTTTCTCACCATCCTTTGTTTTCGCTCCGTTCGTTCAAACTGACAGCTCAAAATGTCGTTTCACATCAGTTAAAATTACATTTATTATTTCATTTATTAATGGAACTGTGAAACAATGAAAGAATTTGGTTTTATTTTGTCTCTAATTAATTGAATTGACTCGAAAAAAAAAAATCAAAGCGGGCTCGAACCCGCGCACCCACTGACTAACATGTTGGTTTGTGAGCAAATGGACCCATTGTTCACTCGTGGCAAACTTTGAACGTAAATATCTCGGCCAATTAATTTTTTACGGAAATTTTTAAAAAAGCGTTCTGTTCGGGGTGGCACGCACTATACTATCCCCAAAGGAAAATCACTAGTTACACTACACGCTGTACATGCATTAATGCATACACGCATACATTAATTGCGAATATACGGCTTCATTTCGTTGACGGCTATCACTGCAGTGTATGGTAACTGAGTGAGCTCAAACCCTTCGATCTCGGTAACCACGTAACGATCGGAATCTAGCACTTTCTTCACAATGTACGGACCTTTAAACTTTGGTATGAGTTTTTTATTGTTACCAGCAATAGTGTCAACGATTCGGATAATGATGTAGTCACCTTTGCTATACTGTGTCGCTTTCTTATGTTTTTCATTACAATACCGCTCGTTTACCTCCTGACTTTTACAAATTTCCGTCGAAGCCACTCCTCTTATCGAGGCAAGGTTGCGCTCGTCGCTCGAATACGAATCCAAAATCAATCGAAGATTGTCGGTGATCTCGTGAATCTGATCAATGCCGAACAATGATATACTTGTCGTTTCGCCAGTCGATCGGCACACAGTATTGTTGATCGCGGACTCTACTTTATGCAATACTTGGTTCCATTTACTCGAGTTATCGCAAAGTTTTGATATCACCCGGTTACTAACGCGATTGAACCGTTCTACTTACCCGTTTGCACGCGGCGTACCTATGGGCTACTAATACATGCTTGATACATTCGCTGTTTACAAATTCTCGAAATCGGTCGGATGTGAACGCCGTTCCACGATCACTAATGATCCGCTTCGGTTTACTGTATGCTTGGACATAATCCCGCAGATGATTTATCGACTCTTCCGAGGTGGTAGATTTACACGGATACAATTTAACGAACTTGGTAAAAGCATCAACGATTGACAGAATGTGCCGGTAACCACGGCCGGTCTTTTTCAGAGGACCCGAATGACCCACGTGGATCGTTTGAAAGGGTAGTTTATCTTTTTGGATGCTGTGCAAATGTCCTTCTTATTTGCCGCTCGGTGGCGATAACTCGATGCAACGTAAAGAATTCGCAATATACGCCTTTACTTTCTCCTTAAGTCGCGAACACCAATAAACCTTTTTAATATTATCCACTACTTTATCAACTCCAATGTGTCCAATGTAATCGTGACACGTACGAATAACATTGTGTTCCATAGACGGCAGTACATAAAAGAGCAGCTTGTTACTCTTGGTCTTACGGTACACGGGACCCTCTCGGATTTCATAATATTTTTCCTCGGCTGTCTCGAGTCTATCGTGAATTTCTCGAATCTCCTCATCGCGGTCCTGTTGAATCGACAACGTTTCCTGAAATGAGTTTGCCTCCAAAATAAGGATACTGTGGCACCGTGACAGCGCGTCGACGTGTGACATTCGCGAACCAGGTCAAGGGATAATATCGTAATCATAATTCTCTAAAAACGAAGCCGAACGTGATATTCGAGGGTTAACCGTTTTTTTGCTCAGTGTGAGGCGAAAACTATCACAATCCGTGACAATCTTAAACCTTATACCAGCGAGATAAATCTGAAAACGTTTGATCGCGTACACCGCAGCAAGACACTCAAGCTCAAAACTGTGGTACTTTGCCTCTGTCGGGGTCCTTCGCTTACTAAAGTAAAAGATCGGTCTAAATACTTCGTCATTCTGTCTCTGAAATAGTATTGCTCCATAAACGCTCGCGCTCGCGTCACAATGGAGCTCGGTTTCAAGGTGAGGTGAAAAGATCGCTAGTATCGGCTCGGACGACAACGTTCGCTTTTATGTTTTGAAAACCTCAAGTTCCTCCGCGCCAAACTTAAACGGAACGTGTTCCTTGACATGGTCATACAATGGCTTTGCAATAACCGAAAAATCAGGTATAAATCATCTGAAATAACTCGCCAAACAGGCGAATCGATGTACCTTCTTTGTGTTTCGCAGAATCGGATAATTTATCACGGAATTAACGTTATCTTTACTAGGGCGTATACCGTGCTCGTTAATCAAATACCACAAGTATGTTATTTCCTTTTGCGTGAAAAAAACACTTGTCCAATCGAAATTTTAACTGATGCCTTTCAGCAGACTTAAATACTTCCTTAAGAATTTCGAAATATTCGTCTAGATCTTTCGTGGGTATTACAATATCATCGAGATAGAGCAAAAGTTCATTCTCGCGAATCAGTTTTCCTAAAACTCCATTGACAAATCTCTGAAATACGCGCGGCGCGTTTGTCAACCGAAAAGGTATCCTTTGATACTCGAACTGTCCAAAAGGCGTCACAAACGAGGTGTACTTTATAAAGGACTCAGCCATTTTAACGTGGTAGAAACTGTTCTTTAGATCAAGACTCGTGAAGTCTTTTTTATCCTTCGATCGATCAAGATGATCCTCGAAGAGGGGTGCTGGAAAATTATCTTTTACCGTAACCTTGTTCAATTCGCGATAATCAATACAAAGTCTGATCTCTCCGTTTTTCTTTCGCGTCAAGACGATCGGGCTAGCGTACGGTGACTGACTCGGTCTAATCGTACCGTCTTCTAATAAATCATCAAGAATACATTTGAGTTTTTCCCCATCAGCGAACGCCAAACGTCTTGGTCGAAAAGTAATCGGTTGTTCGTTTGTCAAAGTAATTATCATTTTCGGTTCAGGCTCCCGATAATCAGTACCCCATTTGGAAACGTACTCGGACTCGTATAACTCTTGCAATTTTTTAGTATTGGTATCCGTCTGGCACCCCCCACTCCTATCCCCACTCCTTCCCCCACCATGCGGCTTCCCCCACCACTCCACTTTTCCCCCACCACATCCAGGTGGCCGAGGAAAAAGCGATGCGGTGAGGATGATGGCGGGGGAGGGTGAGGACAAGGGGGTGCCACACGAGTACCAATTTTGTGGTGATAATGATAATAATCTGATAATAGGAATAATGATAGTGAAAATTGGGAACTACTTACATCTGGAAGCCCATGTCATATTCCTCGAAGTTGACGCAGCAACGACACACACGCGCGCGCGCGCCCGTTCTCATAATCATAATAATAATAATAATTATTATTATTAAGAATAACTCATGGTTGTTGGATTTACTACTGACAATTCAGCAAATCTTATCTCGATGGTAACACATACACACACACACACAGACACCTATTTCCTTCACTAGTCACGCTGAATGGTCAAGGACCATTTATTGCTGACACTGCGAACTTTTTATATTACACGGGATTTGGATGAGTGGAGCTGTGCATTACCGATTTACGTTGCCACAAATCGGTGACTACAAAATAAGAGTATTTTTAAATGTTTAGTTATTATCGAATAATATAATACAACCTTTTTTAAATTTCGATAAATTTTTTATCGACGCATACAACATCCATTGCGTACGTATTCGAAAATCTTGGGTTATTGAATCTACCGCTTCCGAACGAGCACTCTTCTTCACTTTCCAAAGTTTCTACCTTTTCCCGATAAACGAATCTTTTGCGTTGCGTCAATTGATCTATTTTTGCACGAAAATTCTTTGAGCACATTTTGAAATTTTGAAACAAAATTTTGTTCCCCAATTTTGATGTGTTTAGAGAAAATTCAACTTCACTTCCGAAATTCATCGTTATTCACCTCCACAAGTTTTAAAATGCAACGATGTTATGGAAACTTCTGAATTTTTCATTATTTTTTACCGTACGATATATTGTTTGAAATTATAAAAAATTATAACATTGAAAAATACATAATTTTTCACTGAAAACGCACGCAGCGGAGCAATCCGCGAACTTCGGTGTCCGGATAAGGACTGCAGCTGTTGTGCAAAGTTGAGACCTCTTAACAATACCGAAAAAGACAATGATGGTACGTCGGTATGAAACTTTGTCAGCATTTTTACCCCGGTGGATATCCAATTGCAACTTTTAGCAAAAATGCTATTCTCTCTGCAGTGGCTCACCAGCATTCTAAGCTTCAAGCGCGACACTCCATCTATTCCAGAAAATAAGATAGAGCTCATTCTTCATATGTGTAACGTTGCGAAATTTTTTTTTGCGAAAGATTTAACGTGTCCAGATACACACACACACACACACTCACAGATACACAACGAAGACACACGAACACAAACATACGCACAGAAAAGCACGTTCAAACACAAAGGCTGTAGGAACGCAAAAGAACTGCTTATCTCAGCATCATATTCGATATCATTACTGTATGTGATTGCATAGTTTTAATAATCACCTTTGATCGCGAAAAAATATGACTACGTTTATAACGTACTCGAAAACAATTGCTAACAATCGTTCATTTCCATTCACCGCTTCAGATTATTTTTATCGTCAATGTTATCATCAACCTCACAATATATTTACAGCATTATTTACGGAAGTACAAATCAACCTAATGATTTAAACGTTGCGTAGAGATAATTTCAAAAATTGGATTTTTATATAAGTGATATATCAATATATGTGTCATTCCATACCATTTCGACCTGGGTCTGACCCTTGACCTCTCGGATTTGGCTCGCGATTTTTTATATGATTGTTCTCACTTTGAAAGGTACCCAGTTTTTTTCCAGATTTTTCAGATTTAATTTGAATCTTCTATATTTCATTTAACGATTTTATTGATCGACACAATTTAAACATTTGAAAAAATTCTGAAAAATCGTGTGTCAGATATCAAAATTTTTGAGCTTAGAGCCGGAGTGGGGAGATTTTTCCTTCTTACTATTTTTAAGCTTTTTCGGAAAAAAACGTTAAAAAAAAAATAGAAGCGAAAGTTATTTTACTATGAATGGTTGCTGAAACATTTTCATATGTAATATCGGATTTTTGAAAAAAATTTTAGATTTTTCGCAAGAGATTTTTTCTTCTTGATTTTGCTCATATAAATGATTCCAAAAAACTGAAATTTTTTTTGAAAAATCCCATATTATATATTAAAATGTTCCAGCAACCATCCATAGTAAAATCACTCACGCTTCTAATTTTTTGAAATTATTGTAAAAAAATCGTTTAAAAAATTGTAGAATATTCAAATTGAATCTGAAAAACCTCCAAAAATAACTGGGTGCCTTCCAAAGTGAGAACAATCATATAAAAAATCGCGAGCCAAATTCGAGAGGTCAAGGGTCAGGCCCAGGTCAAAATGGTATGGAATGACACATATATATATTCTATGGACGCCATAAAAATTACAAAAACGTTTATTTTCGGAAAAATTTATATTTTTTTCTCACCAAAAGCCTAAGAATATTAATGTAATTTTTTTTTTCATCATCTGTCAATGACACAAATTTCTTGAAAAATCATCACGACGAAATCAGATGTTCCAAAACTATGGCAGTTAAATTTGTTTCGAATAATTGAATAATCCTCTGAACGAGGGACCATGGAAATGAGGGTGTTACGTCCTGGGTTAGTTTGGCCACCATTAGTGGCAACCATATTATTTCATTTTTTTTTTAAATCAAAGTTACAATAAATAATGCTCATTGGTGCTCAGAGGAGCTAAAACTATAAAAGAATATTTTGCGACGGCTTATCGGCGTGCGAGCGAGTGGCCGTTGACGATCTCACGGTGCTTGGCTGCAGCTTTTCTGCTGACCAAGGAGATCTCACGGTAGCCGCGAGACGCTGCACATACAAGAGATGTGCAGCGCTCGGCGTAAGAACATTTCGCTCGTGCCCTGATATCCAACGGAGTCCCTAGGACTATTTTTATGCGAATCAAATCAGTCAGTTGCGTTCAGAGGTGCGACCTGAACGGTCGCACCCGCAAAATTAATTAGCTGTATTTGGGAGTCATGACCAGAGTGTCCGCCCCCTGCCGATAAATAATCAGCGCGGTCTCTTTGAAGAGTTACAACAAATAAAATAAATAAACCCATAAACATCGACGAAAGAGCGTACACGTGTAACGAGACCTCTGAGCTGTTGACGATCATGTGTAGCCACACCTCTGAATCGTCAATCAGACACGTTTCCAGCGCCTCTGAGACGCCTCATCGAAGTGTATTAAAATAAATTGAGATCACAAATTAAAACTTCAACCAATCGAAAAAGTAACCAAAAGTGTAAACCCTAATTCACAAAGGAACTCGACCATTGGTCGAGATGACTTTTCAATAAATATTATCTTTGTTATTGTTAACCAATAACGCGAGTTCCATTATTATACATCACCAATCCCGCTCGCGCTCCATCCCTGGCGGGCACATTCCCGCCTAAAAGGAGTAAATTAAAAATTAACAGGTTCGTCCTCCATTAAAATTTCGATCAGGACGTAACAGGTTAAATTTTTGGTGGCAGCGGTGGGATAAGTGAGTGCGTGATTGGTGCAAAAACGGAAAAACGTCTCTCGTTAAAAACATTTTCGAACAACGATTAACGAGTGCGTGATTCGTGTGGAAAAACGGAAAAACGTCTCGCGTTAAAAACATTTTCGCAAACGATCGATGAGTGCGCGATCGTCGACAAACAGAAAATTGATTCTCTATGAACCATTCGTAACTTTTAAAATATTTTCGAAAACAATCGACGAGTGCGCGATCGTTGAAAAACGAAATTGATTCTCGAAGAATCATTCGTGATCTTTTAAGGAAAAAATGATATTTTTGGAAACGATCGTCGAGTACGCGATCGTTAAAAACAAAAGAATCTCCAAAATAGTGAAAAAAAAACAATACGCGAGTGCGCGATTAGAAAATACGCAGCAAATAAAATTTAAATAAGAATCAAATTCCGTCACGTCTTGTTATGTGAAAATCGGCGGAAAACAAATAGATGAATAGCGACCTATTATTTTGAAAATAATAGAAAATTGAAAATGGTGACGCGATCGTGCGGAATATATCATATACATAACGCGCGCGCTCATACGAGCTATTCTTCCCGTGCGCGGCCACACGACAACGCGAAATAAATGAACACGGGGCTCCACTAAACAGAGTATAATATTTTCATCCGAAGTTGTTACAATATTTAAAAAATCGGTGAAATCTATAAACGGGTTCGACGCGTACACCGATGTTGGACGTAACCGCTCTGGAAAATGGAGAAGGGAACAAAATTAAAAATAAAAACAAACCGAACAAACAATGGAGGGAAAAATAAGGTCGGCGGGAAAACACTCACGATCGACCTAGTCCCAGCCGGCATGTTCCTCGGCGTCCCTCTCCGCGATGAGAAACATCCTATCAATACCCGGCTCCTCGTCGATCCAACCCTCTGCCCGGGCCCGGTACGACGGGAGGCGCCAAAGGGCCAGAGTATGACACTCCGCATGATGCAGAATGCGTTCAATTAGATTCGAGCGGGGCCCTTCCCGTGCGAGTCGTCTCAGATAAAACTGGAACCAAATTTCACTCAAAAATCGCCTCAGAAGCACCAACACACGACACGGGCCAACGAGGAAACTTACACTCAAAAATCGGCCGTGCCAACGGCGCTCCTCTATCCAATTGACACGGAAATAAGGAACCCGGTCCATTTTTTCCCTTTTTGAGATGAAAAACTGGGAAAAACACCAAAGTGAAAAACAAGCGTCTGCAACGATCGGATCTTCGACTGCGACTGATGGAAGAACGATCAACGACCCAGCGACAGCATCAATCACAAAGGACCGGAGTTTACTAATCAGCATTCGAAGATAAAATTCCGGCAACAAAATATCGCCCATGCTCGAGTGCGACGAAGAAGGCGACGCCACGGTAACGCGAGCCTCGATAATCGCTCGCACGACGAAAGGTAGGGAGGCGAACGAACAAAAACGATTCACGATGGAATCGTATATCGATTATTTAAAACGTGCCAAGCGCAATTAAATAAAATATTATTTGTAGTAGGCGGTTCATAAAATTTGCGAACGAGCAATAAGTAATTAAATTTTCTTATCCCGAGATTCACTGGAAATACATTTCATTTACCGCGAGTAAATAAAATTATCATTTCCAGTATTATAAATAAAAATCGTAAGATCCACAACCATTTGGGCAATGTGTAGCTCAAAATGGAATAACAATATTTCGTCAAAACTAACAGCAACAAAAAGAGTTGACGAATGGAAGAAATACAAAGTAAATCATCGCGCCTTACGAAAGAAAGGGAGGTGACGAAATAGCGAGAGTTCCCCAGCACGGTAACCTGAGATGCTGGTTATCGCGCGGAGAGCACACCGTACGAGTCACCTGCAACGACCAACCTATGCGCGATACAGGCCGCTCCCAAAAAATCAATTTAAAAGAAAATAATCTTTGAATAAATATATATATATATATTTTTTTTTAATGTATAAATGTAAGCTTTGCTTTCACAAAGTAAGACAATCAAAAATTTCAACTTCAAACGAAGTTTCGAAACAAAATAAAATAAATTTTGGAAAGTACGAATTTTTGCTTTACAGAGGTAAAATTAATTTCCAAAACAAATACAAATTTGTTTGGACAAAGAGGAAACAAATTTAGAACGAATTAATAAGAAAACCCTCGAATTAAAGTATATTGAAAGGACGACGTCCAGCGAACAGGAATATGACTTGAGTCACTTGTGTTTTTTTTATTATTATAAATCTTAATCAACCAAACACTAGCAAATTCGTGATCATCCCAAGTATGATGAATTGCGATTGAATGAAAGACCGAATTTTTTTTTGCAAATTGCGAATTATAAGGTCACCTGGAGGACAGGTGAAGCCCCCGAGAACCATGTCAATTCTTTGCGCACCGGGGCTTGGGCAATATTAACCTGTAGTGTCTACGAGATTAAGGAACGCACACCCTAGTCCGAGACCTATGGAGGGAAACCCAAAGCCAAAATTATGTTCAAGGGTTAGGCGTAGCTTTGTTATAGGTGACAAGGTCAAAATGAAAATAAAAAAAAATAAAATAAAAAATATATACGCATAAACTAATTAAATAAATCAATATTACGGATGTACGCGGAAAGAAAACACGCGATTGTAATGGAATATACCGAGTACCAAGTAAGAGTGATGTATGCGTAAATTAATATTAGTTAAAATGTAATAACCCGACGGACTCTCCTTCGGTAGAATGCTAAGCCAAAGCGTAGCATTCTTCTTAAGGGGGGGAGGTGTTACGTCCTGGGTTAGTTTGGCCACCATTAGTGGCAACCATATTATTTCATTTTTTTTAAAATCAAAGCTAAAATAAATAATGCTCATTGGTGCTCAGAGGAGCTAAAACTATAAAAGAATATTTTGCGACGGCTTATCGGCGTGCGAGCGAGTGGCCGTTGACGATCTCACGGTGCTTGGCTGCAGCTTTTCTGCTGACCAAGGAGATCTCACGGTAGCCGCGAGACGCTGCACATACAAGAGATGTGCAGCGCTCGGCGTAAGAACATTTCGCTCGTGCCCTGATATCCAACGGAGTCCCTAGGACTATTTTTATGCGAATCAAATCAGTCAGTTGCGTTCAGAGGTGCGACCTGAACGGTCGCACCCGCAAAATTAATTAGCTGTATTTGGGAGTCATGACCAGAGTGTCCCCCCCCCCCTGCCGATAAATAATCAGCGCGGTCTCTTTGAAGAGTTACAACAAATAAAATAAATAAACCCATAAACATCGACGAAAGAGCGTACACGTGTAACGAGACCTCTGAGCTGTTGACGATCATGTGTAGCCACACCTCTGAATCGTCAATCAGACACGTTTCCAGCGCCTCTGAGACGCCTCATCGAAGTGTATTAAAATAAATTGAGATCACAAATTAAAACTTCAACCAATCGAAAAAGTAACCAAAAGTGTAAACCCTAATTCACAAAGGAACTCGACCATTGGTCGAGATGACTTTTCAATAAATATTATCTTTGTTATTGTTAACCAATAACGCGAGTTCCATTATTATACATCACCAATCCCGCTCGCGCTCCATCCCTGGCGGGCACATTCCCGCCTAAAAGGAGTAAATTAAAAATCAACAGGTTCGTCCTCCATTAAAATTTCGATCAGGACGTAACAAGGGTTACGCATTTTTTCTCATCTTCTGCGAATAACGTAGAAGTTATATATTATTTGGAAGGGCCCTCGTACAGAAAAACATTAAATCATTCAGAAAAATCTTAATTGTCTTATCTTTGGAACATCTGATTTCTTCATGATAAATTTTCACGAAAATTCTATGTCATCGATACGCTCGGAGAAAAATCGATTATATTAATATTTTCGGGCCTATGGTCAGAAATAAATATTAAAACTTCCCGAAAATGTAAATTGTCATGATTTTGAGGGGGTTAACCTGCTGGCAATAACTAAATAGTTAGCCAGTCACACGTGCATATATTTTTTCAAGGACAATAAATACAATGGCGGCAATAAATCAAAAGAAATGCTTGCCTCAGCATTTATCATATTACCGTCTCGAGACCATCGCAAAAATCATTCAAAGTTTGCTATTGTCTTTGCTTCTTGTTTGCTATTATCTTTGCTTCTTGGAAATTTATATTCCGCTCTGCATCGAAAAAAATTTTATTCGGTAATAAGAGCGTATCTTCGTGGTTATGGCTGGGATCGATTTTGAATCCTGGGATTATAATATCCCCAATATGTCCTTTTTCCATTGATATTCCTAATTTCTGGCGAACGATCCTTATTTTCGAAGGAGGGGTGAATTTTCAAAAATCAGGAAAAACCCCTGTATCTTCCACGATTTAAACGGGATCGATTTTGAATCCTGGGATTATAACATCTCCAGAACCTCCTCTCTCCATTGGAAATATCAATTCGAATTCTAGAATTTTTTTATGTAATTGTTTTTGCATTTTTTCGGCAAAAAAGTGTTTGCGGCGCGCTGGCGCCCGTGCCTGCCCCCACTTTCCCCTCGCTATCATGCTCTACATCGCGATAACATTCCTTGACCATCTTTTGTGGTCTGAGGAAAATTATCGTCGAGAGAGAAGCCGTAGTCATACACTGATGCTCGTTCTCTGTCTCTCTCTCGCACACGCTCTTTCTCACTCGCTAACCTCTATATCTTTTCTTAATGCATGCACGGCGATAATGAATTCGTGGTCGGCCATCATGGAAGTGATAAAAGTTATCGCTCTATACCCTCTTATATATAATACGTTGTACCAATCATCACCGTGAATTAGTCAGCGGCCATTATGAAACTGATAGCCTTTATGGTATGTAGTTTTTTAAATGCTTGGATCGCAGCCATCATGGAATGATTTTTATTTGCCACGCCTTATGAATGCGCGAATACATGAATATTGATATTCATGAATGAAAATATAGTACAATTATGAAATTTATGGTAATTATTAAGTTTTTATAGCCTGAGCATTTGCGACGAATATTAATTACGACAAAAATAAAACGGTTTATTCGGCTTCATGAAGATTTATCGCTAATATTCTTATAAAAACAATAATTTTTCCCCGAGTTTAATTCAGTGTGTCATAATTTAATTTTATTCATACTGATGCTTCAGGTTATATTTTGATACCTTAGAAACTGCAGCGAAATGAGCTCATACTTTTATGCTATAGATGCTTTGCTTACGATTATATTTCAGCATTGAAGAATAGCCCAACCAATACGTTCTTTTTTCTTTACAATAAGAAAGGACACGTATATAAATTAAAATTTCTCCTCCGATATTCCTGACATATTAAATGTAGGAGACTCAATCAAAACTCGAAACAAGTTTTCAAAATTTTCAGGACAGTTTTTCAAAATTTTCAAAAATTTCAAAATATTTTGGATTTTTGAAAATCTGAAAGCGTAAGTCACTCGGGCCTCGCGAGGACCTGCCCCTTTCAATAACTTCCAAAATTTCATCCGTTTTCGCATATCTTCAACCGTTCTCGAGATATCGCCATTTTTTTTGTATTACCCAAACCGAAAAAAGCGAAACAAGATATAAATTACTAAACAAGCTTTTATTAGTTGAAAATAATTTTATTTCGATTGGAAATAAGTTTTCGAATAAAAGCGTGTTACATTTTAAACGCTTCGAAATATCGAAGTGGAATTTGACACGCTTGTCGAGCACAAATTGCTCTTCAGTATTCAGATTTTATCGAGATCGAAGGATTAAATTTTACGATTGCTCGAAAATTTTTTACACAAAAGCGGTTTCACAAACAAAAATGTTTTGCAGCACAAATGTTACGCATAATTTTTTGCATAAAAAAAGCGGAACAAGATATAAATTAGTAAACAAGCTTTTAGTAATTTTAATGAAAAATAACTAAAAAGTTAAAAAAAATTTTATCCCGATTGGAAATAAGTTTTCATATAAAAGTGTGTTACATTTTAAATGCTTCGCGACATCAAAGCGGAAGTTGACACGCTTGTCGAGCACAAATTGCTCTTCATTATGAAAAAAAAATTGTTTCATCTTTAACGAGTGTTCAGATTTTATCGAGATCGAAAGATTGAACTTTATGACTGCTTGAAAATTGTTTTGCAACAAAAAATGTTTCGCATAATTTTTTGCAAAAAAAAAAAATGTTCCACAAAATTTGTTGCAAAAAATTGTTTTGCAAAATGTTGTTCACAAAATAGTTTTAAGATTTGCGACATTTCGCTACGAAAATTTTGCGCAACAGTCTTTTTCCGAAAATTTTGTGAAAAAATTTCTTTGCATAAATTTTGCAAAAAAATGTTGCAAGGGATTTCTGTGCATAGTGTATAGCTACGTATACCTCTATTTACGGTAGTAGTCGCGCGACAGTACTATTGGAAAGTTTGTATCGCGTGTAGCCTTGCGCCGCTGAACGAATGTATGCGCCAGTATGCGTGTCATGAGAACACTTTTAGGCGGGTACAGGCAGCCTGTGAGCTGACGCACACTGACGCACGTCCGAGGTGTATATACCGACACACAAATACTACCGCACAACTACGCGCGCGCGCCAGCGTAGTCGATCGCGGCAACGTCGCGCCATGCTCGCTTATTCGCTCCGTGCATCGGGGCATTAAAGTGGGGGTGAGCGCTGTGAATCCAAGCTGGCCGTTCAAAATCCCCCCAACCGCTGTGCTCTACAACGTTGCACGATCGTCAGTGCGCTTCGCACGAAATCTCGCGCGCGTTCAATTTCACAGCAAATTTTACGCCTAAAAAGCCCAAATCTTTCGAATGAAACGACCGATTTTACTCACTTTGTGCTCGAAATGTTCACAAAAACCCATTCTATCATCCAGCCAATTTTTATAAAAATCCATCGTGCCGTTTGGTTGATCAAGCGTAGAATTCAGATCCTCCATAAGACTGCGTGTATAACAGCACAACTTTAACAATAAATATTTCAGTTTCAAGACGATGAACCTTTCGGAAATTTTGCACAGGGTTTTATGTGATATTAATAGAGCTCTACATAAATTTTAAAGAAAATCTGTCGCAAAGTGTTTGGCGCGACTACTACCTTAATTCTCTCTCTCCTGCCAATGAGCGGTGGGCACGAAGATCCGCACAAAGAGGAAACCAAGGAGTATATGAGGCATTCTCTACGAACCGACCAATTCGCGACAGCTTGTCAAGTACGCTCATTTTAAGTGAGAGAAAAACGATGCGAGCACTTCAAAATTCTGTTACAGACTAACTCACTCCGATCGTTTTACAGCTTTATATTTGTACGGAAAGGAGTGATGGTAGGGAAAGGGGAAAAATAAAAAATTTACATCAAATTTCTAGAATAGAATTGAATAGGATTGCAGTCACTCAAATTATAAACCCTAGACTTGAGTGACTGCAATCCTCTAGTGTTCTACTCCGATAAAATGGCCGCAAGCTATTATAAGTAATTAAAAATTCTAGACGTAAGAATGAAAAATATAAAAGGAGGTAGATTCGGCGTCTTCTTACAATGCATACAATCATGTACATCACGCGTTGATTGTTGCTTGTAATAAATAAGAAATTTGATGTAAATTTTTTATTTTTCCCCTTTCCCTACCATCACTCCTTTCCGTACAAATATAAAGCCGTGAAACGATCGGAGTGAGTTAGTCTGTAACAGAATTTTGAAGTGCTCGCATCGTTTTTCTCTCACTTAAAATGAGCGTACTTGACAAGCTGTCGCGAATTGGTCGGTTCGTAGAGAATGCCTCATATACTCCTTGGTTTCCTCTTTGTGCGGATCTTCGTGCCCACCGCTCATTGGCAGGAGAGAGAGAATTAAGGTAGTAGTCGCGCCAAACACTTTGCGACAGATTTTCTTTAAAATTTATGTAGAGCTCTATTAATATCACATAAAACCCTGTGCGAAATTTCCGAAAGGTTTATCGTCTTGAAACTGAAATATTTATTGTTAAAGCTGTGCTGTTATACACGCAGTCTTATGGAGGATCTGAATTCTACGCTTGATCAACCAAACGGCACGATGGATTTTTATAAAAATTGGCTAGATGATAGAATGGGTTTTTGTGAACATTTCGAGCACAAAGTGAGTAAAATCGGTCGTTTCATTCGAAAGATTTGGGCTTTTTAGGCGTAAAATTTGCTGTGAAATTGAACGCGCGCGAGATTTCGTGCGAAGCGCACTGACGATCGTGCAACGTTGTAGAGCACAGCGGTTGGGGGGATTTTGAACGGCCAGCTTGGATTCACAGCGCTCACCCCCACTTTAATGCCCCGATGCACGGAGCGAATAAGCGAGCATGGCGCGACGTTGCCGCGATCGACTACGCTGGCGCGCGCGCGTAGTTGTGCGGTAGTATTTGTGTGTCGGTATATACACCTCGGACGTGCGTCAGTGTGCGTCAGCTCACAGGCTGCCTGTACCCGCCTAAAAGTGTTCTCATGACACGCATACTGGCGCATACATTCGTTCAGCGGCGCAAGGCTACACGCGATACAAACTTTCCAATAGTACTGTCGCGCGACTACTACCGTAAATAGAGGTATACGTAGCTATACACTATGCACAGAAATCCCTTGCAACATTTTTCTGCAAAATTTATGCAAAGAAATTTTTTCACAAAATTTTCGGAAAAAGACTGTTGCGCAAAATTTTCGTAGCGAAATGTCGCAAATCTTAAAACTATTTTGTGAACAACATTTTGCAAAACAATTTTTTGCAACAAATTTTGTGAAACATTTTTTTTTTTTTGCAAAAAATTATGCGAAACATTTTTTGTTGCAAAACAATTTTCAAGCAGTCATAAAGTTCAATCTTTCGATCTCGATAAAATCTGAACACTCGTTAAAGATGAAACAATTTTTTTTTCATAATGAAGAGCAATTTGTGCTCGACAAGCGTGTCAACTTCCGCTTTGATGTCGCGAAGCATTTAAAATGTAACACACTTTTATATGAAAACTTATTTCCAATCGGGATAAAATTTTTTTTAATTTTTTAGTTATTTTTCATTAAAATTACTAAAAGCTTGTTTAGTAATTCATATCTTGTTTCGCTTTTTTTTTGCAAAAAATTATGCGTAACATTTGTGTTGCAAAACATTTTTGTTTGTAAAGCCGCTTTTGTGTAAAAAATTTTCAAGCAATCATAAAATTTAATCCTTCGATCTCGATAAAATCTGAACACTGAAGAGCAATTTGTGCTCGACAAGCGTGTCAAATTCCACTTCGATATTTCGAAGCGTTTAAAATGTAACACGCTCTTATTCGAAAACTTATTTCCAATCGAAATAAAATTATTTTCAACTAATAAAAGCTTGTTTAGTAATTTATATCTTGTTTCGCTTTTTTCGGTTTGGGTAATACAAAAAAAATGGCGATATCTCGAGAACGGTTGAAGATATGCGAAAACGGATGAAATTTTGGAAGTTATTGAAAGGGGCAGGTCCTCGCGAGGCCCGAGTGACTCACGCTTTCAGATTTTCAAAAATCCAAAATTTTTTGAAATTTTTGAAAATTTTGAAAAACTGTCCTGAAAATTTTAAAAACTTGTTTCGAGTTTTGATTGAGTCTCCTACATTTAATATGTCAGGAATATCGGAGGAGAAATTTTAATTTATATACGTGTCCTTTCTTATTGTAAAGAAAAAAGAACGTATTGGTTGGGCTATTCTTCAATGCTGAAATATAATCGTAAGCAAAGCATCTATAGCATAAAAGTATGAGCTCATTTCGCTGCAGTTTCTAAGGTATCAAAATATAACCTGAAGCATCAGTATGAATAAAATTAAATTATGACACACTGAATTAAACTCGGGGAAAAATTATTGTTTTTATAAGAATATTAGCGATAAATCTTCATGAAGCCGAATAAACCGTTTCATTTTTGTCGTAATTAATATTCGTCGCAAATGCTCAGGCTATAAAAACTTAATAATTACCATAAATTTCATAATTGTACTATATTTTCATTCATGAATATCAATATTCATGTATTCGCGCATTTATAAGGCGTGGCAAATAAAAATCATTCCATGATGGCTGCGATTCAAGCATTTAAAAAACTACATACGATAAAGGCTATCAGTTTCATAATGGCCGCTGACTAATTCACGGTGATGATTGGTACAACGTATTATATATAAGAGGGTATAGAGCGATAACTTTTATCACTTCGATGATGGCCGACCACGAATTCATTATCGCCGTGCATGCATTAAGAAAAGATATAGAGGTGAGCGAGTGAGAAAGAGCGTGTGCGAGAGAGAGACAGAGAACGAGCATCAGTGTATGACTACGGCTTCTCTCTCGACGATAATTTTCCTCAGACCACAAAAGATGGTCAAGGAATGTTATCGCGATGTAGAGCATGATAGCGAGGGAAAAGTGGGGGCAGGCACGGGCGCCAGCGCGCCGCAAACACTTTTTTGCCGAAAAAATGCAAAAACAATTACATAAAAAAATTCTAGAATTCGAATTGATATTTCCAATGGAGAGAGGAGGTTCTGGAGATGTTATAATCCCAGGATTCAAAATCGATCCCGTTTAAATCGTGGAAGATACAGGGGTTTTTCCAGATTTTTGAAAATTCACCCCTCCTTCGAAAATAAGGATCGTTCGCCAGAAATTAGGAATATCAATGGAAAAAGGACATATTGGGGATATTATAATCCCAGGATTCAAAATCGATCCCAGCCATAACCACGAAGATACGCTCTTATTACCGAATAAAATTTTTTTCGATGCAGAGCGGAATATAAATTTTCAAGAAGCAAAGATAATAGCAAACAAGAAGCAAAGACAATAGCAAACTTTGAGTGATTTTCGCGATGGTCTCGAGACGGTAATATGATAAATGCTGAGGCAAGCATTTCTTTTGATTTATTGCCGCCATTGTATTTATTGTCCTTGAAAAAATATATGCACGTGTGACTGGCTAACTATTTAGTTATTGCCAGCAGGTTAACCCCCTCAAAATCATGACAATTTACATTTTCGGGAAGTTTTAATATTCATTTCTGACCATAGGCCCGAAAATATTAATATAATCGATTTTTCTCCGAGCGTATCGATGACATAGAATTTTCGTGAAAATTTATCATGAAGAAATCAGATGTTCCAAAGATAAGACAATTAAGATTTTTCTGAATGATTTAATGTTTTTCTGTACGAGGGCCCTTCCAAATAATATATAACTTCTACGTTATTCGCAGAAGATGAGAAAAAATGAGTAACCCTCATTTCCATGGTCCCTCGTTCAGAGGAATATTCAATTATTCGAAACAAATTTAACTGTCATAGTTTTGGAACATCTGATTTCGTCGTGATGATTTTTCAAGAAATTTGTGTCATTGACAGATAATGAAAAAAAAAATTACATTAATATTCTTAGGCCTTTGGTGAGAAAAAATTATAAATTTTTCCGAAAATAAACGTTTTCGTAATTTTTATGGCGTCCATAGAATATATATATGTGTCATTCCATACCATTTTGACCTGGGCCTGACCCTTGACCTCTCGAATTTGGCTCGCGATTTTTTATATGATTGTTCTCACTTTGAAAGGCACCCAGTTATTTTTGGAGGTTTTTCAGATTCAATTTGAATATTCTACAATTTTTTAAACGATTTTTTTACAATAATTTCAAAAAATTAGAAGCGTGAGTGATTTTACTATGGATGGTTGCTGGAACATTTTCATATATGATATGGGATTTTTCAAAAAACAATTCAGTTTTTTGGAATCATTTATATTAGCAAAATCAAGAAGAAAAAATCTCTCGCGAAAAATCTAAATTTTTTTTCAAAAATCCGATATTACATATGAAAATGTTTCAGCAACCATTCATAGTAAAATAACTTCCGCTTCTATTTTTTTTTTTAACTTTTTTTTCCGAAAAAGCTTAAAAATAGTAAGAAGGAAAAGCTCCCCACTCCGGCTCTAAGCTCAAAAATTTTGATATCTGACACACGATTTTTCAGAATTTTTTTAAATGTTTAAATTGTGTCGATCAATAAAATCGTTTAATGAAATATAGAAGATTCAAATTGAATCTGAAAAATCTAGAAAAAAACTGGGTGCCTTTCAAAGTGAGAACAATCATATAAAAAATCGTGAGCCAAATCCGAGAGGTCAAGGGTCAGACCCAGGTCGAAATGGTATGGAATGACACATATATTGATATATCACTTATATAAAAATCCAATTTTTGAAATTATCTCTACGAAACGTTTAAATCATTAGGTTGGTTTGTACTTCCATAAATAATGCTGTAAATATATTGTGAGGTTGATGATAACATTGACGATAAAAATAATCCGAAGCGGTGAATGGAAATGAACGATTGTTAGCAATTGTTTTCGAGTACGTTATAAACGTAGTCATATTTTTTCGCGATCAAAGGTGATTATTAAAACTATGCAATCACATACAGTACTCGACAATTGAAGTGGGACAGACAGTTTTTTCTTGATTTTGACGAGATTTAGACCGATTTTGAAAATTCAAAAAAGTACATTCGAGTAAATTTTGTTATCTTTCGAATGAGACTAATTAGAATGCGATCGGTTAAAAATTGACCAAGTGCGGGGCGATGGAGTCAGGGCGTGCGAATCACGATTTCCGGGACACCCCGGAAAAGGATATACGCCACCGTCACATGGCTTTTCCAGTAAAATCATTGGAAAGAGCAGCTCGCGGCGGTCAGGATTCAAAAAAAAAAATTAAAATTGGCCAACTCCTGGGGATGCTATCGCCCCAGGAAGTTGAAACGGTTTTTCGACGATAACTTGCGAGTTTGACGATCGATTGACTTGAAATTTATCACAGAGTCGTGGTTCGTCATAGCCGACGACCCGGTCTAGGTGGTATTGTCGAAAGACTTCTCGGGGATGAGATCTAGGGTTGTCCCGGATGCACTGTATCAATTATGCGCATTTTTCGCCATGATAGAGTTGTTGGCCGGAAATGAAAGTTGGTGCATCATAAAGGGGAAGATTAAACGAACAAAACGTGTGGTCGTGCAATAACCAAATCGACCTCTATCACTGAAGCGAAGGGGGTGAAAAATTGCATGAAAAATGCCGAAGTCGAAAAAGATCGCGTCCGGAGTCGCAAGGCGATGATCGATTGTTTTTGCACTCAACGTCCGACTAAAGGTTCTTTCACAACTGGAGTGAGATGGGCCAGTTTGGAAAAGCTCAGCATTGAAAACTTTTCATTATTTATTATTGTTTATCATCTTTATTTTTGTATTGAGATTTTCGCAATAATTAAGGGGATATGAACAATGAAAATGTTGAAAAAAGATAACCACCGTGCATATTGAGAATTCGATTTTTTGAAAGCGTCGATTTTTTTATTCAGCACTATTTTTTAAAATCATTATTTTTGCGTTGCAACTTTTTTAAAAAATAAGGAGGTATTAACAATAAAAATGTTGAAAAAATGATAACTACCGTGCATATTGAATTTTGATTTTATAAAAGCGTGGATTTTTTTATTTCGCACTATTTTTGAAGATCATTATTTTTGCGTTGGAATTATTGCGAAAATTAAGGAGGTGAGATTAACAATAAAAATGTTAAAAAATTGATAACTACCGTGCATATTGGGATTTTGATTTTTTAACACCGTCGATTTATTTATTTAGCATTATTTTTTAAGATTGTTATTTTTGCGTTCCAATTATTGCAAAAGATAAGGAGGTATTAACAATAAAAATGATAAAAAATCGATAACTGGCCTGCATATTGAGATTTTGATTTTTCATAAGCGTAGTTTTTTTTAATTAGCACTATTTTTCAAGATCATTATTTTTGCGTTGCAATTTTTGCAAAAATTAAAAAGATATTAACAGTGAAAATGTTAAAAAATTGATGACTGGTGTACGTATTGAGATTTTGATTTTTGATAAGCCTCGATTTTATTATTTAGCACTATTTTTTGGGATCATTAGTTTTGCGTTGCAATTGTTGCAAAAATTAAGGAGGTTTCAACAATAAAAATGTTGATAAATTGATAACTACCGTGCATATTGGGATTTTGATTTTTTTTAAAGGTCGATTTTTTTATTCAGCACTGTTTTTTGAGATTATTATTTTTGAATTGTAATTTTTGCAAAACCTAAGAAGATATTAACTATCAAAATGTTGAAAAATGGATAACAGGTGTGCATATTGAGATGTTGGTTTTTTATGAGCGTCGATTTTTTTACTTAGCACTAATTTTTGAGATCATTATTTTTACGTTGCAATTTTTTCAATAATTAAGAAGATATTAACAATTGAAATGTTGAAAAGATGATAACTGGCGTGCATATTGAGAATATAATATTTGAAGAAGCGTCGATTTTTAATTTACCACTATTTTTTAAGATCATTATTTTTGCGTTGCAATTTTTGCGAAAATTAAGAAGATATGAACAATTAAAATGTTGAAAAATTTATAACTGGCGTGCATATTGAGATTTTGACTTTGAAGGAGCGTCAATTTTTTTATTTGGCACTATGTTTTAAGATTATTATTTCTGCTGTGCAGATTTTGCAAAAATTAAGGAGATATTAACAATAAAAATGTTGAAAAATTGATAACTACCATGCACATTGGGATTTTGATTTTTCAAAAGCGCCGATTTTTTTTTTGCACTATTTTTTAAGATCATTATTTTTGCGTTGCAGATTTTGCAAAAATTAAGGAGATAGTAACAATAAAAATGTTAAAAAATTAATAACCGGCGTGAATATTGAGATTTTGGTATTTCAGAAGCGTCGATTTTTTTTCTTTTGCACGATTTTTCGTGACCCTTATTCTTGCGTTTCGACTTTTGCAAAAATAAAGGGGATGTGAACAATAAACATGTTGAAAAATCGATAACTACCGGGCATATGGAGTTTAAGATTTTTAAGAAGGGTCGATTTTTTTACTTTGCACTTTTTTTTGAGATTATTATTTTTGCGTAGCCGATTTTGCAAAAATTAAGGAGATGTTAACACTAAAAATGTTGAAAAATTGATAACTACCGTTCAAATTGAGATTTCGATTTTTTACAAGCGTCGATTTTTTTATTTTGCACTATTTTTTAAGTTTTTTTTTTCGCGTTTCGACTTTTGCAAAAACAAAGGTGATATGAACAATAGAAATGTTGAAAAAACGACAACTACCGTGCATATTGGAATTTTGATTTTTCAAACGCATCGATTTTTTTTATTTTGCACTATTTTGTAAGATCATTATTTTTGCAATGCAATTTTTGCAAAAATTAAGGAGATATTAACAATAAAAATGTTCAAAAACTGATAACTACCGTGCATTTTGAGATTTTGATTTTTCAGAAACGTAGAATTTTTTACTTTGCACTATTTTTTATGACCATTATTTTTGCCGCTCGACTTTTGCAAAAATAAAGGGGATATGAACAGTACAAATGTTGAAAAATCGATAACTACCCGTGCATATTGAGAATTTAGTTTTTCAGAAGCGTCGATTTTGTTACTCTGCACTATTTTTTAAGATCATTATCTTTGCGGTGCAATTTTTGCAAAAATTAAGGAGATATTAACAATAAAAATGTTGAAAAATTGATAACAAGCGTGCATATTGAGATTTTGATTTTTCAGAAACGTCGAGTTTTTTAATTTGCACTATTTTTTGAGATCATCATTTTTGCGTTGCAGATTTTGCAAAAATTGAGGAGATATTAACAATAAAAATGTTGAAAAATTAATAACTGGCGTGAATATTGAGATTTTGGTTTTCCAGAAGCGTCGATTTTTTTCTTTTGCAATATTTTTTATGACCCTTATTTTTGCGTTTCGACTTTTGCAAAAAAAAAGGTGATATGAACAATAAAAATGTTGAAAAATCGACAACTACCGTGCACATTGGTATTTTCATTTTTCAAAAGCGTCGTTTTTTTTATTTTGCACTATTTTTCAAAATCATTATTTTTGCAATTCGACTTTTGCAAAAATAAAGGTGATATGAACAATAAAAATGTTGAAAAATCGACAACTACCGTGCATATTGGTATTTTGATTTTTCAAAAGCGTCGATTTTTTTATTTTGCACTATTTTTCAAGATCATTATTTTTGCAATACAATTTTTGCAAAAATTAAGGAGATATTAACAATAAAAATGTTGAAAAATCGACAACTACCCGTGCATATGGAGAATTTAATTTTTCAAAAGCGCTGATTTTTTATTTTGCACTATTTTTTATGATCATTATTTTTGCCTTTCGACTTTTGCAAAAATAAAGGGGATATGAACAATACAAATGTTGAAAAATCGATAACTGCCTGTGCATATTGAAAATTGAAGTTTTCAGAAGCGTCGATTTGTTGACTTTGCACTATTTTTTAAGATCATTATTTTTGCGGTGCAGATTTTGCAAAAATTAAGAAGATATTAACAATAAAAATTTTGAAAAATTAATAACTGGCGTGAATATTGAGATTTTGGTTTTCCAGAAGCGTCAATTTTTTTCTTTCGCAATATTTTTTATGACCCTTATTTTTGCGTTTCGACTTTTGCAAAAACAAAGGTGATATGAACAATAAAAATGTTGAAAAATCGACAACTACCCGTGCATATTGAGAATTTAATTTTTCAAAAGCGCTGATTTTTGATTTTGCACTATTTTTTATGATCATTATTTTTGCCTTTTGACTTTTGCAAAAATAAAGGGGATATGAACAATACAAATGTTGAAAAATCGATAACTGCCCGTGCATATTGAAAATTGAATTTTTCAGAAGCGTCGATTTGTTGAATTTGCACTATTTTTTAAGATCATTATTTTTGCGGTGCACTTTTTGCAAACGTTACGGAGATATCAACAATTAAAATGTTGAAAAATTGATAACAAGCGTGCATATTGAGATTTTGATTTTTCAGAAACGTCGAGTTTTTTAATTTGCATTCTTTTTTAAGATTATTATTTTCGCGTTGCAGATTTTGCAAAAATTAAGAAGATATTGACAATAAAAATTTTGAAAAATTAATAACTGGCGTGAATATTGAGATTTTCGTTTTTCAGAAGCGTCGTTTTTTTTTCTTTTGCACTATTTTTCATAACCCCTATTTTTGCGTTTCGACTTTTGCAAAAATAAAGGGGATATGAACAATAAAAATGTTGAAAAATTGATAACAAGCGTGCATATTGAGATTTTGATTTTTCAGAAACGTCGATTTTTTCATTTTGCACTATTTCTTCAGATCATTATTTGTGCGTTGCAGATTTTGCGAAAATTTAGGAGATATCAACAATAAAAGTTTTGAAAAATTAATAACTGGCGTGAATATTGAGATTTTGGTTTTCCAGAAGCGTCGATTTTTTTCTTTTACAATATTTCTTATGACCCTTATTTTTGCGTTTCGACTTTTGCAAAAACAAAGGTGATATGAACAATAAAAATGTTGAAAAATCGACAACTAGCGTGCATATTGGTATTTTGATTTTTCAAAAGCGTCGATTTTTTTATTTTGCACTATTTTTCAAGATCATTATTTTTGCAATGCAATTTTTGCAAAAATTAAGATGATATTAACAATGAAAATGTTGAAAAATCGACAACTACCCGTGCATATTGAGAATTTAATTTTTCAAAAGCGCCGATTTTCTATTTTACACTATTTTTCAAGATCATTATTTTTGCGTTGCAGATTTTGCAAAAATTAAGGAGATATTAACAATAAAAATGTTGAAAAATCGATAACTACCGGGCATATTGGGATTTTGATTTTCAAGAAGCGTCGATTTTTTTATTTTGCACTATTCCTTACGACCCTTCTTTCTGCGTTTCGACTTTTGCAAAAATAAAGGGGATATGAACAATAAAAATCTTGAAAATTTGATATCTAGCGTCCATATTGGGATTTTGATTTTTCAGAAGCGTCATTTTTTTTATTTTGCACTATTTTTCATAACCCTTATTTTTGCCTTTCGACTTTTGCAAAAATAAAGGGGATGTGAACAATAAAAATGTTGAGAAATCGACAAGTATCGTGCATATTGAGATTTTGATTTTTCAGAAACGTCAAGTTTTTTGATTTGCACTATTTTTTGAGATCATTATTTTTGCGGTGCAATTATGGCAAAAATTAAGGAGTCGTTAACAATAAAAATGTTGAAAAATTGATAACAAGCGTGCATATTGAGATTTAAGTGTTATAAAAAATAGTACAAAAGAAAAAAAACGACGCTTCTGAAAAACCAAAATCTCAATATTCACGCCAGTTATTAATTTTTCAAAATTTTTATTGTTAATATCTCCTTAATATTTGCGAAATTTGCAACGCAAAAATAATGATCTTAAAGCATAGTGCAAAATGAAAAAATCGACGTTTGTAAAAAATCAAAATCTCAATATTCACGCCAGTTATTAATTTTTCAACATTTTTATTGTTTATATCTCCTAAATTTTTGCAAAAATTGCATTGCAAAAATAATGATCTTAAAAAATAGTGCAAAATGAAAAAATCGACTTTACTGAAAAATCAAAATCTCAATATGCACGCTTGTTATCAATTTTTCGACATTTTTATTGTTTATATCCCCTTTATTTTTGCAAAAGTCGAAACGCAAAAATAAGGGTCATAAAAAATATTGCAAAAGAAAAAAATCGACGCTTCTGGAAAACCAAAATCTCAATATTCACGCCAGTTATTAATTTTTCAAAACTTTTATTGTTGATATCTCCTCAATTTTTGCAAAATCTGCAACGCACAAATAATGATCTTAAGAAATAGTGCAAAATGAAAAAATCGACGTTTCTGAAAAATCAAAATCTCAATATGCACGCTTGTTATCAATTTTTCAACATTTTTATTGTTCATATCCCCTTTATTTTTGCAAAAGTCGAAAAGCAAAAATAAGGGTTATAAAAAATAGTGCAAAAGAAAAAAAACGACGCTTCTGAAAAACGAAAATCTCAATATTCACGCCAGTTATTAATTTTTCAAAATTTTTATTGTCAATATCTTCTTAATTTTTGCAAAATCTGCAACGCGAAAATAATAATCTTAAAAAAGAATGCAAATCAAAAAACTCGACGTTTCTGAAAAATCAAAATCTCAATATGCACGCTTGTTATCAATTTTTCAACATTTTAATTGTTGATATCTCCGTAATGTTTGCAAAAAGTGCACCGCAAAAATAATGATCTTAAAAAATAGTGCAAAGTCAACAAATCGACGCTTCTGAAAAATTCAATTTTCAATATGCACGGGCAGTTATCGATTTTTCAACATTTGTATTGTTCATATCCCCTTTATTTTTGCAAAAGTCAAAAGGCAAAAATAATAATCATAAAAAATAGTGCAAAATCAAAAATCAGCGCTTTTGAAAAATCAAATTCTCAATATGCACGGGTAGTTGTCGATTTTTCAACATTTTTATTGTTCATATCACCTTTGTTTTTGCAAAAGTCGAAACGCAAAAATAAGGGTCATAAAAAATATTGCAAAAGAAAAAAATCGACGCTCTGGAAAACCAAAATCTCAATATTCACGCCAGTTATTAATTTTTCAAAATTTTTATTGTTAATATCTTCTTAATTTTTGCAAAATCTGCACCGCAAAAATAATGATCTTAAAAAATAGTGCAAAGTCAACAAATCGACGCTTCTGAAAAATTCAATTTTCAATATGCACAGGCAGTTATCGATTTTTCAACATTTGTATTGTTCATATCCCCTTTATTTTTGCAAAAGTCGAAAGGCAAAAATAATGATCATAAAAAATAGTGCAAAATAAAAAATCAGCGCTTTTGAAAAATTAAATTCTCCATATGCACGGGTAGTTGTCGATTTTTCAACATTTTTATTGTTAATATCTCCTTAATTTTTGCAAAAATTGTATTGCAAAAATAATGATCTTGAAAAATAGTGCAAAATAAAAAAATCGACGCTTTTGAAAAATCAAAATACCAATATGCACGGTAGTTGTCGATTTTTCAACATTTTTATTGTTCATATCACCTTTATTTTTGCAAAAGTCGAATTGCAAAAATAATGATTTTGAAAAATAGTGCAAAATAAAAAAAACGACGCTTTTGAAAAATGAAAATACCAATGTGCACGGTAGTTGTCGATTTTTCAACATTTTTATTGTTCATATCACCTTTGTTTTTGCAAAAGTCGAAACGCAAAAATAAGGGTCATAAAAAATATTGCAAAAGAAAAAAATCGACGCTTCTGGAAAACCAAAATCTCAATATTCACGCCAGTTATTAATTTTTCAACATTTTTATTGTTAATATCTCCTCAATTTTTGCAAAATCTGCAACGCAAAAATGATGATCTCAAAAAATAGTGCAAATTAAAAAACTCGACGTTTCTGAAAAATCAAAATCTCAATATGCACGCTTGTTATCAATTTTTCAACATTTTTATTGTTAATATCTCCTTAATTTTTGCAAAAATTGCACCGCAAAGATAATGATCTTAAAAAATAGTGCAGAGTAACAAAATCGACGCTTCTGAAAAACTAAATTCTCAATATGCACGGGTAGTTATCGATTTTTCAACATTTGTACTGTTCATATCCCCTTTATTTTTGCAAAAGTCGAGCGGCAAAAATAATGGTCATAAAAAATAGTGCAAAGTAAAAAATTCTACGTTTCTGAAAAATCAAAATCTCAAAATGCACGGTAGTTATCAATTTTTGAACATTTTTATTGTTAATATCTGCTTAATTTTTGCAAAAATTGCATTGCAAAAATAATGATCTTACAAAATAGTGCAAAATAAAAAAAATCGATGTGTTTGAAAAATCAAAATTTCAATATGCACGGTAGTTGTCGTTTTTTCAACATTTCTATTGTTCATATCACCTTTGTTTTTGCAAAAGTCGAAACGCGAAAAAAAAAACTTAAAAAATAGTGCAAAATAAAAAAATCGACGCTTGTAAAAAATCGAAATCTCAATGTGAACGGTAGTTATCAATTTTTCAACATTTTTAGTGTTAACATCTCCTTAATTTTTGCAAAATCGGCTACGCAAAAATAATAATCTCAAAAAAAAGTGCAAAGTAAAAAAATCGACCCTTCTTAAAAATCTTAAACTCCATATGCCTGGTAGTTATCGATTTTTCAACATGTTTATTGTTCACATCCCCTTTATTTTTGCAAAAGTCGAAACGCAGGAATAAGGGTCACGAAAAATCGTGCAAAAGAAAAAAAATCGACGCTCCTGAAATACCAAAATCTCAATATTCACGCCGGTTATTAATTTTTTAACATTTTTATTGTTATTATCTCCTTAATTTTTGCAAAATCTGCAACGCAAAAATAATGATCTTAAAAAATAGTGCAAAAAAAAAAATCGGCGCTTCTGAAAAATCAAAATCCCAATGTGCATGGTAGTAATCAATTTTTCAACATTTTTATTGTTAATATCTCCTTAATTTTTGCAAAATCTGCACAGCAGAAATAATAATCTTAAAACATAGTGCCAAATAAAAAAATTGACGCTCCTTCAAAGTCAAAATCTCAATATGCACGCCAGTTATAAATTTTTCAACATTTTAATTGTTCATATCTTCTTAATTTTCGCAAAAATTGCAACGCAAAAATAATGATCTTAAAAAATAGTGGTAAATTAAAAATCGACGCTTCTTCAAATATTATATTCTCAATATGCACGCCAGTTATCATCTTTTCAACATTTCAATTGTTAATATCTTCTTAATTATTGAAAAAATTGCAACGTAAAAATAATGATCTTAAAAATTAGTGCTAAGTAAAAAAATCGACGCTCATAAAAAACCAACATCTCAATATGCACACCTGTTATCCATTTTTCAACATTTTAATAGTTAATATCTTCTTAGGTTTTGCAAAAATTACAATTCAAAAATAATAATCTCAAAAAACAGTGCTGAATAAAAAAATCGACCTTTAAAAAAAATCAAAATCCCAATATGCATGGTAGTTATCAATTTATCAACATTTTTATTGTTAATACCTCCTTAATTTTTGCAACAATTGCAACGCAAAACTAATGATCCCAAAAAATAGTGCTAAATAATAAAATCGAGGCTTATCAAAAATCAAAATCTCAATACGTACACCAGTCATCAATTTTTTAACATTTTCACTGTTAATATCTTTTTAATTTTTGCAAAAATTGCAACGCAAAAATAATGATCTTGAAAAATAGTGCTAATTAAAAAAAACTACGCTTATGAAAAATCAAAATCTCAATATGCAGGCCAGTTATCGATTTTTTATCATTTTTATTGTTAATACCTCCTTATCTTTTGCAATAATTGGAACGCAAAAATAACAATCTTAAAAAATAATGCTAAATAAATAAATCGACGCTGTTAAAAAATCAAAATCCCAATATGCACGGTAGTTATCAATTTTTTAACATTTTTATTGTTAATCTCACCTCCTTAATTTTCGCAATAATTCCAACGCAAAAATAATGATTTTAAAAAATAGTGCTGAATAAAAAAATCGACGCTTTCAAAAAATCGAATTCTTGATATGCACGGTGGTTATCTTTTTTCAACATTTTCATTGTTCATATCCCCTTAATTATTGCGAAAATCTCAATACAAAAATAAAGATGATAAACAATAATAAATGATGAAAAGTTTCCAATGCTGAGCTTTTCCAAACTGGCCCATCTCACTCCAGTTGTGAAAGAACCTTTAGTCGGACGTTGAGTGCAAAAACAATCGATCATCGCCTTGCGACTCCGGACGCGATCTTTTTCGACTTCGGCATTTTTCATGCAATTTTTCACCCCCTTCGCTTTAGTGATAGAGGTCGATTTGGTTATTGCACGACCACACGTTTTGTTCGTTTAATCTTCCCCTTTATGATGCACCAATTTTCATTTCCGGCCAACAACTCAATCATGGCGAAAAATGCGCATAATTGATACAGTGCATCCGGGACAACCCTAGATCTCATCCCCGAGGAGTCTTTCGACAATACCACCTAGACCGGGTCGTCGGCTATGACGAACCACGACTCTGTGATGAATTTCAAGTCAATCGATCGTCAAACTCGCAAGTTATCGTCGAAAAACCGTTTCAACTTCCTGGGGCGATAGCATCCCCAGGAGTTGGCCGATTTTAATTTTTTTTTTGAATCCTGACCGCCGCGAGCTGCTCTCACCAATGATTTTACTGGAAAAGCCATGTGACGGTGGCGTATATCCTTTTCCGGGGTGTTCCGGAAATCGTGATTCGCACGCCCTGACTCCATCGCCCCGCACTTGGTCAATTTTTAACCGATCGCGATCTAATGAGTCTCATTCGAAAGATAACAAAATTTACTCGAATGTACTTTTTTGAATTTTCAAAATCGGTCTAAATCTCGTCAAAATCGAGAAAAAACTGTCTGTCCCACTTCAATTGTCGAGTACTGTATAGTAATGATATCGAATATGATGCTGAGATAAGCAGTTCTTTTGCGTTCCTACAGCCTTTGTGTTTGAACGTGCTTTTCTGTGTGTATGTTTGTGTTCGTGTGTCTTTGTTGTGTATCTGTGAGTGTGTGGGTCTGTGCACACACACAACACGTGTGTGTGTGTGTGTGTGTATCTGAACACGTTAAATCTTTCGCAAAAAAAAATTTTGCAACGTTACACATATGAAGAATGAGCTCTATCTTATTTTCTGGAATAGATGGAGTGTCGCGCTTGAAGCTTAGAATGCTGGTGAGCCACTGCAGAGAGAATAGCATTTTTGCTAAAAGTTGCAATCGGATATCCACCGGGATAAAAATGCTGACAAAGTTTCATACCGACGTAACATCATTGTCTTTTTCGGTATTGTTAAGAGGTCTCACTTTTGCACAACAGCTGCAGTCCTTATCCGGACACCGAAGTCCGCGGATTGCTCCGCTGCGCGCGTTTTCAGTGAAAAATTATGTATTTTTCAAAGTTATAATTTTTTATAATTTCAAACAATATATCGTACGGTAAAAAATAATGAAAAATTCAGAAGTTTCCATAACATCGTTGCATTTTAAAACTTGTGGAGGTGAATAACGATGAATTTCGGAAGTGAAGTTGAATTTTCTCTAAACACATCAAAATTGGGGAACAAAATTTTGTTTCAAAATTTCAAAATGTGCTCAAAGAATTTTTGTGCAAAAATAGATCAATTGACGCAACGCAAAAGATTCGTTTATCGGGAAAAGGTAGAAACTACGGAAAGTGAAGAAGAGTGCTCGTTCGGAAGCGGTAGATTCAATAACCTAAGATTTTCGAACACGTACGCAATGGATGTTGTATGCGTCGATAAAAAATTTATCGAAATTCAAAAAAGGTTGTATTATATTATTCGATAATAACTAAACATTTAAAAAGACTCTTATTTTGTAGTCACCGATTTGTGGCAGCGTAAATCGGTAATGCACAGCTCCACTCATCCAAATTCCGTATAATATAAAAAGTTCGCAGTGTCAGCAATAAATGGTCCTTGACCATTCAGCGTGACTAGTGAAGGAAATAGGTGTCTGTGTGTGTGTGTGTGTATGTGTTACCATCGAGATAAGATTTGCTGAATTGTCAGTAGTAAATCCAACAACCATGAGTTATTCTTAATAATAATAATAATAATTATTATTATTATGATTATGAGAACGGGCGCGCGCGCGCGTGTGTGTCGTTGCTGCGTCAACTTCGAGGAATATGACATGGGCTTCCAGATGTAAGTAGTTCCCAATTTTCACTATCATTATTATTATTATCAGATTATTATCATCATCACCACAAAATTGGTACTCGTGTGGCACCCCCTTGTCCTCACCCTCCCCCGCCATCATCCTCACCGCATCGCTTTTCCCTCAGCCACCTGGATGTGGTGGGGGAAAAGTGGAGTGGTGGGGGAAGCCGCATGGTGGGGGAAGGAGTGGGGATAGGAGTGGGGGGCGCCAGACGGGTACCAATACTACTTACGCAACTTCCGTCAACTTCAGTTGTCCGTTAACGCGATGCGGTGACTTGACATAATTAATCATCATCAACCGCGTGCTAACATCAATCTTCTCCCAAGAATTATCCCTTTTCACGATCAAGAGTCACGATAGCTATTCGAGGCAAGTACATTACCTAACCTTGCCGACACGAGGAGCTTCCAGCGGACTCTATACAGCAAGGATCTTCCTTATACACAGGAGTATATCTATATTGGAAAATAGATTTTTTCGATTATAATTGAAATATACGGTGTAGAACATTTTTTAAATACACGTATTGTTCGTTATTTTTTTCTTTTTCCGTCGACATCCAAATGAATGGTACAGGTATTTGCATATGGAAGATAGCAAATTTATATTGTAATTTAACGAATATTACGACTATCATGGTTTTTCTCCTTTCTCGATTTTTCGCAGAACGATTTCCCACTGCACGAGCCAATCCCAATCGCTGATACAATTTCTGCGCTCAGTGATTGGCTCGTGGTGGGACGATAAAGCAAACCACACAGAAATATATCTTCGCACCATCTAACAGCGGATCAAACAACCAAAATGATGAATGCAGAAACCTACGTACCGACCATCATGTATAACCTGAAAAATTAATATCGATACAGCTGTCTTCCCGAGCAACTTTTTACTTACTAATTGCAGTGTCGATTTTATTTTTTCGTTTATAGAACGTGCATCGAGTTAATTTATATATATATATTTATATATATCGTCGCATTTGTTTTAGTTTATTTTCATACATTATTTTAAAAATTACTTTAAATTCAACGGTGGTTTGACAACACTCATTGTGAATAGAAATGATTTGGTTACAAAACGTGCATCCAGTTAATATGTATATATCACAGTTGTTTGAATTCATCTTAAATATTTGAAGATCTCAAAAAAAATAAAAATGATATGTGCTCAATAAAAATTCGAATACCATTGTTGTACCCCGAGCAAGTAGCAACAATACGTTATTGCCACATAGCAAGAGTATTGACCGGACGTTCCAGAACGTTCGATTTGTCAACGCTAACAAATAACTGCAGGTCTTTGACCGCTGCTGACAATGCAGCGCGTGTACAAATGACGAAACGCGATTATCCAAAATCGTGAGCCTCCAGCTCACGACAAAATTCGACAGTCTTCGAGGAACTCTCGAAGCGGTTGGTTGATCACTAAACTACACTTCTAATTACATATTAATCATTAGATTAACCATCCCGGTTATTTCTCAATAAAGTCAACGTGCTTTTAAATTACGTCGAACCGAGCAAATTCATTTGCCTTGGCAAATAACCCACAAATCCGGACCTCATTTCCTCCTCTCGAGTTGAGTCGAAATTCGAGGTCACAACATTGGTGGCAGCGGTGGGATGCCAACAGTTCGAAAAATCGATATAATATCGATTGTACGAGAAACTGGACGAGAGAAGATACTCCAAGACTCCAGGTGACCGAGGACCAAGGATCCGAGGATCAAGGAAGGAAGGACGATCAACCGAACCGAAGACTCCCTGAAGAGGCACTTGGTATCCAGCGACGACATCGCTGAAGAAGGCAATCAGTAGTCCAGACGACCAACGCAAAGAGGGTCAAGATCATCATGCGTCTTCTCATCTTACTGTAAGTGATGGAACAAAAATTTTTGTAAATCGCCAAAGCCAGCAATTTTTTAACGTCATATGTCGGACGACGAGCTAGTAGACAGACTCAAATTACGCGGAAATAAGTCAATTTCGAGATCGCTAGAATCATTTTTTGATCGTTTATTAGATTACGATCGAGTAGAAGAATCAACCGAAAACTCAAAAAAACGACGTAGGGCAACAGACAGTTCTGAAGAATTTGGACGTACTCCTGTACCCGCTAGACGTACTAAATTTATAGAAAAGAAAAGAAGAGTCACTGTAATTGGACTTGACCCTGAATTAGAGGACAGCGACCCTGAAGTAGAGAATAGCGACCCCTTTGACGTAGTAGAAACAGAACGCGGTCGAGAAATAAACCCGATAGATTTTTCATTGCTAAATATCGACGGACAGACGAACAATATGTCTAGACAAGAAACTCCAGAGAATGCGGAATACATGTCCCTTAAGGAGGCCCGTAGCCTCATACCCCGGTTTGACGGATCGAAACCGGAAGAAGTAGACGATATAATCGAAGCGTTCGGTTATGCCGATAAAAGCGTGGCCGTGCGAGATCGCGCGTCGTTGCTAGAATCAGTATTAGCGACAAAAATCGTAGGAAAAGCCCGAAAAGATACGCGATATAAACAGATAAATTCATTCCGACAATTTAAAGAACAAATGACAGCTTTGTATGGCACGCGACGTACAGTAGCTGCGTTGCAAGTCGAATTTAATACGTGTAAGCAGAAACACGGAGAAACGGTATTAGCTTACGGTCAACGACTTGAGGGAATAATGATGGAATTAATTGACGCAAGTACGATAAACGAAGCTACAGCCGCGGGCAAACAAACAATCGAAACATATGTACGTCAACTAGCTCTGCATAATTTCGAAAGAGGATTAAAAAGGGAATATCAGGTAATAATTAAGGCCCGAGGATTCACCGATTTAAGCGAGGCGCTCAAGGGCGCAATAGAAGAGGAAAAATCGATGCAAGGAGGAGATTCAATCTACCGTCAAACGCACACAAAAGAACCACAAAAATGCCACAAGTGCAACAGAATAGGGCACCTGGCCGAGGACTGCAGAAGTACAACTTCCGGCTATGGAAGACAGAGCCTTCCGGCAGCACCATCGAGAGGTATGAATCAGGTAGAGGTGATCTGCCATTACTGCAAGAAGCCAGGACACTACCAAAGGGATTGTCGCCATCGAATACGAGATCAAGGACAGCAAAAATACTAAGGACCAAAAAAGGACTACCAAAGGCAGTCAAACGCGCGCGAGAAAAAGAAAGAACAAGATAAACCGCAGAACGAAAAACGGGACGGAATAATCGAAAAGAAAACCCTCAGCTCATTCGACATCGGAATGGTAACCCACAGACCCGAGAAAAACGATACAAGCACATCTACGAGGTCAATGGTACGTACGCTACGCGACGTTGAAGATGACGCGTTCGAGACGAAGAAATACGATCCGCAGCAAGGACGTATGGAAAAAATTTTTAATGTGAACGTTCCGACGGCCGAGGAAACAGCCAACGACTTCTTTATCCCTTCAATGCACGCGAAGAGCGGGATGCTCACACTGAAAGGGGATACAGGCGCGCAGTGCAGCGTCATCAAAAAAGGCGTGCTCGATCAAAGCATCGAAAGAATAGACGAAATCGTTGAATTCAGAGGAGTCACTGGAACGACGTTTCGAGCATTGTGTAAAATCATGCTGGAGCTGGAGACTCCTACGGCAAAAATAAATCACCCATTTTTTGTTCTCGGAGATGATGTACCATTAGGAATTGACGGGCTAATGGGAATAGATTTGATGAAAAAACATAAAGTCGACATTTTAAATGGAGAAACAATTAAAATGTATGGGCACTGTATGCCCTTAATCAACGGATCAAAAAAATTGTCCCTACCAGCAAGAGCGGAAATTTTAATTTGCGCAAAGGCAACCGGCCCGAAGCAAGGAATCATATCAGGACGAACCTTGGAAAAGGGCGTGCAACTCGGCGAAGGGTTTGTCAAACGTGACGGTCACTGTTGTCTAACCGTGATACGCAATACAAACGAATATTCGCTCGAAATAGAGAGACCAACGGTCGAGCTCGAGGAGGACAGAGGAGACTCTGCCGACGCAGCAGAAATTCGAGCGCCTACGGCCGTAATAAATGCAGCCAACTCGTACTATGCGAATGAACGTATAGAAAACATATGGAAAGAAATTACGAGAGAAACACATCTCAATGCGGAAGAGGAAAAATATCTCAGGAATTTTTGCCAACAATATGCAGACGTATTTCATATAGAGGGTGAACCCCTATATGGCACGAACAAAGTACAGCACGAAATACACGTAAAGGAAAATACTCTCCCGATCAAAGTACGTCCTTATCGACTCCCAGAAGTACACAAACAGGAAGTGATGAAACAAACAAAGGAAATGCTGAAAGAAGGAATTATTCGGGCGAGCAAAAGCCAATGGAACGCGCCTTTGTTGGTGGTGCCGAAGAAAACCGGTGTTGACGGCATAATAAGAAAAAGGGTCGTAGTTGATTTTCGAAAATTGAATGACGTCACCGAAGGCGACTCATACCCACTGCCTAATATTACGGAGATACTGGACCAGTTGGGACAAGCAAAATATTTTTCGACTCTGGATCTCGCATCGGGTTTTCATCAGATACCAATGGCGGAAAAAGACAAAGGAAAAACAGCATTTTCAACTCCGTTAGGGCATTACGAATTCAATCGCATGCCTTTCGGTTTGAAAAATGCGCCACCGACGTTCCAAAGATTAATGGACGTCGTACTAGCAGGAATACAAGGTATCAAATGCTATGTATACCTAGATGATATTGTCGTTTACGGAAGATCGTTCAAGGAACATATCGATCGACTCGAAGAAATTTTCGAACGGCTGAGAGAGGCGAAATTAAAAATACAACCTCGAAAATGCCAATTCCTGAAAAAAGAAACGCAATATTTGGGACACATCATAACGGAGGTAGGGGTAAAACCAGACCCCTCGAAAATATCGGCAGTACAGGATTTTACCGCTCCAAAAAACGTGAAACAATTGCAATCATTTTTGGGACTGATAGGATATTACAGAAAATTCATTTTGGATTTCGCAAAACACGCAAAACCTCTCACTGAGCTAATAAAAAAGGATAAAAAATACGATTGGACCGAAACATGTCAACTCGCATTCGAAAAATTAAAAGAGAAACTGATCACTGCTCCAATTTTGCAGTATCCCGATTTTTCGAAGCCCTTCGTTATCACGACCGACGCATCAGACAAAGCAATCGGAGGCATATTATCACAAGGGAAAATTGGATCGGATTTACCCATATGCTATGCGAGTAAGACGTTGAACAAAGCTGAAATAAATTATTCTACAACGGAGAAAAAAATGCTCGCGATAGTATGGGCGGTAGCTCAATTTCGGCCTTGTGTATATGGAACTGCCTTTACAATCGTTACAGACCATAAACCCCTCACCTGGTTATTTAGCATAAAAGACCCAGGTTCGAGATTAATGCGATGGAGAATAAAACTTGAAGAATACGACTACACAGTCGAATATAAAGCTGGAAAAATGAATACAAACGCCGATGCCCTTAGCCGGTTGTATCTACTCGGATTGCAGCAGCAGGGTGGAGCGAGTGATACAGCAACAGTAGAGAAAAGGAGGAGGGGAAGGCCGCGCAAGGCCGCCCGCGCGATCGCGACACCCGCCGGACACCCGGGGCCAGAGGGGCCGCGGAAAAGAGGGAGACCGTGCAAGGTAACACCACAGAGCGCGAGCCCCCCACCCGCCACCGACTCGAAGACGGAGCACGAACAACGCGAGGAAAAGGAGAACACAAAAGACGAAGGAGAGAAAGAGAAAGAAACAGAGAATGAAAACCAAGAAAAGCCACATGAAGACAGAACAGAAATAGAGGAAGAATTAATATACATAGAGGAAAAAAAAAAAACAAAACAAAATATATAGTATATATAGACATAAATTTTTGGTATTGTAAAAATAAGGATTACAAGTAACAAAAGAAAACTGGCTTTGGACGAGAAATGTTCCGTCACATCTAGAAATTTTAGATTAGAATCTTTATCAGATATAGAACAAAAAGTTCAAAATTCTTATTTACCCGCAATTAACATGACATTTTTAGAAAGCGAAATAAGAAAACTAAACGTTTCAGATTTGATCACACATAATACATTAACACACGATATAGTGCACGACCCAGCGGAATTAAATCGCATTGGAGACAGAATAGAAAATTTGAAAGAAAAACTAAATTCAAATAAGAAACTGTCAACTATGTACTATCAATCGGTCGGCACATACTCTATAGGATCATTCATAATTATATCTATTGTAGCATTGTGCATTTATCTATACAAGAAAAAATCACCACCAATTGTTTACGCAATGCCAACCGTATCAGCGATAGAAGAACCAAGACCAGCAAAACGAAAGAATCGTACAGGTCTAACAGTAAGATTTAAGCGCAATACCCCTGCAACTGGTACGGTATAAAAAACAAAAATGTATGGAAAAACGTATAATTTAACGAAATTGTAACGACGACCGTTTCGAGAGACAACAAAAATCACGGAGTGATTTCATTTAAAGGGGGAGGGATGTTGTACCCCGAGCAAGTAGCAACAATACGTTATTGCCACATAGCAAGAGTATTGACCGGACGTTCCAGAACGTTCGATTTGTCAACGCTAACAAATAACTGCAGGTCTTTGACCGCTGCTGACAATGCAGCGCGTGTACAAATGACGAAACGCGATTATCCAAAATCGTGAGCCTCCAGCTCACGACAAAATTCGACAGTCTTCGAGGAACTCTCGAAGCGGTTGGTCGATCACTAAACTACACTTCTAATTACATATTAATCATTAGATTAACCATCCCGGTTATTTCTCAATAAAGTCAACGTGCTTTTAAATTACGTCGAACCGAGCAAATTCATTTGCCTTGGCAAATAACCCACAAATCCAGACCTCATTTCCTCCTCTCGAGTTGAGTCGAAATTCGAGGTCACAACACCATATTTACAGTTTGTACAGAAAAAATTGGTGTCGTGATTAGTGCTGCCAGAATATAATAATTTATATGTACTTGAAGATTTGAATGTTCACTTAAACAAAAAAAAATTATAAATTCATCCACTCAACGCAAAATTAAAAGGATTGCCAATTCTTGGTAAATAATTCTTCTAAATTATGGAAGGCGCTCTAAGAATTGTTTGCCAAGGACTTCCGGAGACTTTCAATTTTTTAGTAATGTAACATGTTCGTCGTTTTTTTAAAAAGATTTATTTAGAATTTATTGTGATCTGTCAAAAAATGTATTTAGAATTCATTATCTGTCGAACAAATTTTGAATCATACAGTTGAATACCATACTTGATACTATTAATATCAATCAGTATTTATAATATTTTGTTTGCTGCGCACCGGTCAGAATTCTATTCATAATGAGAGTTATAATTTTTTCACTCATCGACGGAAGATTATGTATCCAGAATCCAATTCGTGATGTTAGTTGAAAAAAAGTTGTGAACCTCAATGTTAATACTATTTTGTCCATATCACAATGAAGAATTTTGTTTGCTGCACAATAGACAACCAGGACAACATTATTTTGTTCACTGCGACATGGACAAAATTCTATTCATAATGAGTCTTATGATTTTTTTATTCATTGTTGGTAGATTTTGTATACAGGATCTAATTCGTGGTGTTAGTTGAAGAAAAAAAGTTATAAACCTCAGTATTATTAGCATTTTGTCCACTACATAATGAAGGAAATTCTATTCATATTGAGGTTTATGATTTTCTCTCTCATCGATGGACGTTCTTGTTTCAAATATAAATTGTGTATTCCATTGGACAAACAAATTATTATAATTATATGAAAATTATATATTTAAATGAAATTATAAATAATATTATATCATATGCATCTTTGTGGATTATTGCGGATGATACTAGCTCCAGAAAACAGGCTGGCTGTGAAACGCTAAAGCTGCATACATGGTTTTTTTCTTTAAAACCAATAAATGATATAGCGGGAATTGAGGTCAGGATTAGGTAAGGACTATCGGTTATGAGGTATATGATTTATTATAATTCATGGTAATTGATGAGAAAACCCAGAATCTCAGATTTTATAACATTTCGTTTGCTGCGCACTGGTGAAAATTTTATCAATCATGACGTTTATGATTTTTTAACTCATCAATGGGAGTTTTTGTATCCAAAATATGATTTGTGGAGTTAGGTGATTAAAAATAATAAAGGACCTTAGTATAAATAACATTTTATTCACTGCACAATGAAGAAAATTCAATCTCTATTGAGATTTATGATTCGTTCTCTCATCGATGAATGATTCCGTGTCTAAAATAGAATTTTTGCAGTCCATCGGACAAGCAAAATTATGAACTAAGTATATAAAAATAATATAAGTACATGAAATTATAAATAATATTAAATTATATAATAAAAAAGAATAATGAATTATGTATAGTTGAAAAACCAAATGGAAACTCTTTGCAAAAAGTCAACAAATCACCCCCAAAAACACCAAAAATGGTGTACAAAAATTGAAGACAAGTACATTTACGAAAATATCTCTAATTCAGTCTTCTTACAAAAGGTTTTGAAATAAATAGACATGAAACTCACAACACGCATTGCCAAGCACATGTAGTTTCCAAATGTAACGTTTACTGTGTAATCATGATTTTTAGGGGTGGAGTCAAAATAAAAAAATTCGAAAAAATCTTGACGGTAAAAATTTAAGAAATAGTGAAATCAAGTGAAAGTTGTTAACAAAGGGAAATTATCAATGAAAAAAATAATCAAAAAAATAAAAAGTACTTGGCGAGTTTTGTCACCGGGCATACCTGGTTTTCACCTGTTGACTAAAAACCTGTTTTGACTGATCATCCGTTAAAAACGAACTCGCCAAGTACTTTTTATTTTTTTTTGATTTTTTTTTCATTAATAATTTCCCTTTGTCAACAATTTCCACTTGATTTCATTATTTCTTAAATTTTTACCGTCAAGATTTTTCCGAATTTTTTTATTTTGACTCTACCCCTAAAAATCATGATTACACAGTTAACGTTACATTTAGAAGTTACATGTGCTTGGCAATACGTGTTGTGAGTTTCATGTCTGTTTATTTCACAATTTTTTGTAAGAAGACTGAATTAGAGATACTTTCGTAAATGTACTTGTCTCCAATTTTCGTACACCATTTTTGGTGTTTTTGGGGGTTTTTATACTCTCGTCTAATTGAACTCTTATTGACGGATTTCTAGAAAAATCACCCCCGAGTAACGCAACACACGACATCGTTTCTTTCGGTACTACTAAGAATCGGATTTTCACGTCGATTTTTTCGACGTGCACGGTTCTCGTAAATGTGTCCGATACGCTCACGACTGACTTATTCATTCCGTAAAAATCATCACCCTTCGGTGGTACAGGTTCAAGCAAATTCGTTAGTATATATTCGCGTCTTATCAAACTTACCGGAGACCCCGGATCGACTACAGCGCTTACCGAGGGATACGCTTACTACCTTGCACGTCATCAATTGAGAAGCTAAGCTGAACGTAGTACGGATCGCTAACATTAATCGGATCAATCATATTTGCCGCATTCGCCGGTGCAAACTTCAATTTTTCTTCCGGGCAGTATTTTTTCTGATGACTTCGACCCGCAGGTGAAACATGAGCGTTTCGTCCTTTTCGGCTTCGGGCAGTCTGGAGCGATATGCCCAGAATCATGGCAATTATAACACTGCAGCGTTCTTCACTGCGATGTACATTTCTCTTTTGTTGACGTTGAAACTCCTCTCGACGACATGGAATTCTCGTTTTCCGATGATGAATTCTCTTTTCCATCTATCGTCGAATTTGGTCTCTCTTCCACTTCGATTCTCGATCGAATGTTTTTTTTAAAGGCAGCGTCACATTTTCAAACGCTTCGAGCAACTCCACTCGTTTCCTGAACTGCATAATTTGTGCTTGAGCTTGCAGGTTCACGTCGTTCAAACCGTCTATAAGATAATCGACTATTTCGTCTTCCTCGATCGGTACGCGATTCGCCAAAATCACTGTATCGTGATAATAATCACCAAATTATTCGTTTGGCTGCCACTGTCTTTCCTCGAACTTTTTACGTAACACCAACTTTGTTTCCTGATGATCAAACATCTTTTTCATCTCTTTCAATAAATCTTCAACGCACAGTATGAGATGACACGGCTTTGAATCGAACCATTCGAGTGCAAGACCTTTTAATTTCGAACTGATAAAAATTCTTGACGAACTATCATCTAAGTCGTACGTCACTTGCAGTAATGATAATTGTTGTTCCCACCTCCAAAAAAAACCCTTGCTACCGTTAAATTTACTCAGAAGATTCCGAACAGCTCTCACGTTCTTATTCGTCGATAATGAACTACGTTTCTTGCGGACGTCACTAGTGTCTGTATGATTATTGGGTGTACAATCTAGCCTTGCGACATCTCACTCTCGCTGAAGTAAATTTCGTTCTCGTCGCAACAAATTGTTTTCTCGAAGTATCAACTCGTGTTTGGTTGGCGCATTACGCGGGGGTCTTTCATCGTGAACTTCGGCATTTGTCTCGTTAAAGTGCTGACCATTCGACTCGATGTGTTCCACAATTCCGTTAGCCAATGCAAACCGCTCTGCGTCTAAACGATCCCATATGCCTGAATCGAATTCTGTCGAACGATTTATCAGTTCGACTTTAGTGACTTCTATTATTAAATTATTTTCACGAAGAATGTCTTTCAATTCCGAGATCATATACTCGGTGGGTTGTTTGGTGGCCATCTCAATACACTCGCGGCTCCGCGCGATCGCTTACTCGGCACGACAAAAGAAAATATTCTCATGCGCTCTCTTGTACACAGCAACGTTCGTTCTTTGCAAATATTTGTCTGTCTACGTAACGTCGCATACGGATAAACACGAATTTCCACACAGAAAAATGAAGATGATTAATACGTGTTAGCACACAGCAACTACCCTTATCAATTACGATTTCAAATAATCAACACATAACCGTAATTATTTCGTATCAATTAAAATACAAGAAAAATAAGCGCGGCTCTAAGCGAGACGCATTCAACTCGACCGAATGTAAATAACACGCAGTAAATTCACGACAGTTATTTTACGGCAACAAACACACGTAATAATTATTTCACTTAATTAACTTCGGCACGTGTTCATTGTCCCGTGATATAAAACGCGTTAATCTCGCATTTTATTCACTCGGAATCCCACTTCTGAAAGTGTAGACTTATATTTTATTTTATAAAAGCTTTATTCTCTTGGCGACTCAAAAACATAATGACAATCGGATCAATCGTAAACAACCAACCCTTGCTAAGCAACACAAAAAACCACGTATATCTATAGAAGGCCTTGATGCCTAACTCAAGGCGAATACGCCTAGAAGTTTCTAGACCAACAAAAAATAGACCAAAAAAGCCCTCAATATTCACATTAAACCTTGCCCCAAAGACGATAGTAGTCTAAATGGGCCGGTTCTGTCCCAAGATCCCTACCCCGACATTTACCGACCTTTTTCAACCCGCGATTCGAGGCACTTAGCCGAGACACAAACCACTTAGCCGAGACACAAACCGTTGCGCGTCGTGAGTGGGTGGCTTACGGGTGGCCAGTGGGTGGTGGGTGGGTGGCTCAGGGGGGGGATTTTTTCGTCCGCACATCTTGTGTGTATATACGTATGCGTGTGCATGTGTGTGTGTGTGTGTGTATGTTGCGCACAGGGGGTAGTGGGTGGCAGGTCGGTGGTGGGTGGCAGGTGGGTGGTGGACGGTAGGGGGTGGGGGGGAATTTGGGTTTTTTTTCGTTAGCATGTGTTGCGTGTATGTGCATGTATGTACGTGCATGTGCGTGTGTGCGGGGGTGGGGGGGGGGATTGTCGATGCCAGAGATTTTTTGAAGAAAGCATTAGGCGTCGTCACTGGCGTTGACTCATGCTCTCTCTCTCACCCTCTCTCTCTCGCACGCGCACTCTTTGTCGCCCGCGCTCTCACGCGCCGAGTGTCAAGTATCAAATTTACGATGTATACAACTCTGTATCCAAACATGATCCAAATTTTTTCGTCGCGACGCATATTATCGACACATAGCTGCATAGACGATCATCGCAATTCACAATTTTCGAGTTTTTTCAAGCAATTCTTCGGCAACGTTATTTCTCTCTCTCTCTCTCTCTCTTTCTCTTTATCTCTCTGTCCTCTCTTTCACTTGTTCTCCGTATTTCGTACGTCAGTGTATTCTAAGCTATGAGATTGCTAATGATTTAGACTTTTTGTAGTTCAAGCATGGTTTTTGAGGAAAATGTGAAATCAAATATTTTTGGTGAAAGGCCCATTGATATTCACTATTTTATTTGTTATCAATATCCCTAGATGGCATTCAAATGGAAAAAAGTTTTATCATGATAGATTGATATCTAGATATTTCAAAGCTATGATGATTTAATTATTTCAGCAAAAATTTCTATCGTGTTCTGCCCGCGGGTCCACTGATATTAGTGGTATATACAAATTCTATGGTTGATATAAAAATTGGGAAAACTTGTTTTTTCATGAAGCAATTGGATTTTTAGAAAATTTATTATTTTTTCTCACCAAAGGTCTAAGCATGTTAATGTAATTTTTTTCTTATCTTCTGCGAATAATATAATAGTTTACTTTGAAGTTGAAATCATGAACAATACAATCTTTTTTTATACTGTCTTTTCAAGTTTTTTAAAATAATTTTCGAAACTTCACGTAAGACTCCTATGCGAGCCGCAGAGGATGAGAAAGCATAAGTAATCATCACTTCCAAGGGCCCTCGTTCAGGAAAAAAAATATATATATTGTATTATTCAGAAAAATTTTGGATGTCTTAGCTTAGTTTCACGAAATTTTAATGTCGTCAGCACATTATGAGAAAAATCAATTATATTTATGTCTTTGGGTCTATGGTCAGAAACAAATATTAAAATTTCTCAAAAATGCGAATTGTCATAATTTTAAGGAGGGTTACTTTTCTCAAATATGAATACATTTTTATGTAATTATAATAACAATAACAATTTCCAAGAACCATAGGCTTACAGATAGGAAAATCAAAATTCTCGTAACGTTGAAACATCCGAATGAATAACAACATTTCAACTAACAATTTTTGTTCCGCAAAATCCGTAGATTACATGGAAATCCGTGAAAAATATATATCATGACGGAAACAGCCCACTTATTCGATTTCTTTTTAAAGCTTTTTAAATAACTGCTTATAGCTTTGCATGAAATTTATGTTACATCCACAGAATATGAGCAAAGTAAGTAATCCCCACATCGACAACTCCAGATAAATATAAAATTAAAACAAAAATCACGGTTATTGTGAGTATGAAAGATCTGATTTTTTCATGATATTGGGAACCTGAGGAGAAGTATGACTTAATTCTGACGTCAGCAATATGGCGACGTAAGTAAATAGCTCGCTCGCGACTCGCATGTGACAGCGTAGTGTAGAGAGAGAGAGCGAGATAGAGAGAGATTTGTCGTCGATTATTCTCAGCTCATTACAGATTATGCTACTCACTACCGGACGCAAATGCAGTAAACGAGTAAAGCAACTTTTGACCCTAACCTAAAAAAAAAAAAAACCACATTCTGCATCCAAACTCCGAACTCTATATCTATATTATTGTTACGTGGACAATCTCAACAATTTTCAGAATTGATCCTAACAAACCTCGACGTTTCGCATGGTCGACGGGGCTTTGCGCTTCCTACTTAGTCAGTTCTTAGGTTTCGCCACCAGATGAATCTAACTTTGGATCCCCGATACATTATCCGGCATCTCCGTGTCAATCCTTCTCGCAGCATTTGCATATCATCTACAGATTGCGAAAATCATCAATATTAATGAAGGGCTCTCGATCGAAAAATATTTGCTTTCTACTTTTCTTCAAAATCGGAATAAAAACATCCGAAATAATTTCAATTTTTATTGTAGTTAATGTTAACTTTAATTTGCACCATGATAAAACTTTTTATGAATTTTCATATATAATTGGCAGATTATGAAAAATAAGACATCAATATCGGAGAGTTCTCGTTCGGAAAAATATTTCTATAAGTCCCGAAAAGAATTGGCCTTGAGTCTCATCATCGCCAGTATCATGAAACTGAACTATTATTTACATATGGTTTTTTCCGGTGATATAACATCAAGAGGGGATCACTCTCCCGCTTGATATACAAATGATTTTACAGAGGGTCTGACTTCACGTGATTTCGTGTATAAAATTCAAACAAAAAGCACGGCTGAAAAAGTATAGAGATATTGACACTGATTCACGTAAAAAATCAAATAATGAATTTGAGAAAAACTTTTTTAAACTCATGAATAATTTCAGTTTTCGGGAAAATAATGAAAAACGTAAGGCGACATCGAGATGTTAAGCTTGTGAGGAAATGGGGTAGAGCTTTTTGGTGCAAGGGCTTTAATCGCAAAGGTGACATTTCACAGCTACACGAGCTGAAGTGAAATTTATGAAAACCGACATATGTGAAGTTTGCAATTCTTAACATTTTAAAAATCACCCCTTTTTATGACTTTCGTTATAATAACCCTGAAAAGAAAAAATTTTGATATAGTAAAATAACTTTACACCGATACCGGCAGTCTGAGTATTACATTAGGAGCCCCTCCCCGATATATAGAGCCACGATAGGGACGATTTGCCTCGATTTGATACGTCGGATTATGCACCCGACAATCGCTATGGCATACAATAAGCTAATAAATAAAAATAAATGAATAAAAATCACATAAATATAAGGGTTCACGAAGGATAAGAATAACGGAAAGATAATGGAGGAATTGACGGGTTTGAGAGCCAAACTATACACCCCCCGCCCCCCCCCCCGCCAAGTATATATATATATCATAAATTTTTAAAATAATTTTTATATGTTCTGATAATCATTTTTAAACATTGCATTTTCATACATTGCATTTAAAAATGAAAAAAAAAATATTTAGAAATCTATAAATTCGGAAATTGAGAAAAAAATGTGTGTGTGTGTGTGTGTGTAAATGTATGTATGTGGATGTGTTTATGCTCCTCATTTAGATTCCTCGACGAAGGGCTTTGTAGAGAGTGCACCCCTAGCTGCACTGCAAACCTCAATGCATCAGGGAGAGAGAGAGAGAGAGAGAATCAGTGTCAAATTTTCAGCATCCTCGTAACTATCGAGTGGTTCGAGTGGTGGTGCTGGTCGTTTGGGTGGTAAAATATATTGCGTTTGAAGATGTATATATTTTTCGAAAATTTCCATCCTCGTTTCTCGGGCTTGGTGTGACATCGAGATTGAATCTTAGCTTCACTTCTATTTTAAAACTCAGAGTGAACGGCCGTACAAAATCTAAAAATTAAAATGAGTACAGTGCGAAACAACAGCGATATAACGGGCATTATTAAATTTCTGATCAAACGTTTTTCCCCACTGAGAGTGACGTTTTATCCTCAAGAGTGCATACGGGATGTACGTTTGATTAATCGGGCAGCAGCATTGCGTAAACTGCGGAGGATTCTTTATGCTGCGCGAAAAATGGATTTTATAGCAGCGTTCAATCTTGGGTTGCTACATACATTCGATGTACTGGACTCAGCCGTTCGGGTGATCAGATTATTCAATTGGCAAAATGTAAATCGTCTCCGACCAATTATTGATGCACATGGTAAGTGAATTTCAAATTCCCATCTCGCATACATTTATATATTACTTAATTCTGTTGAAGTCGTTCAATATTTTAACAGAGAAAAACAATTTCTGTCACAGCGGAGATGTCTCGTCGCAGACGATCCAATTTGGGGGGTGAAGAAGAAGAAGAAGAGGAGGAGGAGGAGGAGGAGGAGGAAGAAGGAGAAGAAGAAGAAAAGGAAGAAGATGAAGAAAGAGAAGAAGGAGATGAAGAACTAGATGCTGATGATGAAGGGGGAGAAGATGATGATGATGAAGAAGAAGAAGAAGAAGAAAAAGATGATGATGATGATGATGGAGAAGAAGGAGAAGAAGAAGTGCATGATGCACTAAGACCACCAACACCACCACCACCACCACCACCACCACCACTACCACCATACGCCGATGGCATTGATTATGAGAGGGCCCGAATAGAATGGGAGCATCGGCAAATCGAGAGAGCTGCCGGAACCGCAAGAAATGTGGATGAAGGTAGAAAGAATATGGGTGGGGTATTAAATTAATGATGCTCATGAGAGATATTAATTTCTATCCATCTTTTCAGGATACGAATCCGGTCAGTCCGATGAGCTGACGTATAGAGCACTATTCGAGGACGATCTCGAAATGTTCCCCGGTATGTTTAGCGAAGAAGAGCTGAATGCTCAAGATGTTAACCTTAGTTTTTACAAACATTAATTAAGAGAATACTTTATAAATATTTATAGCATAATTTTTTTCAATAAAAAAACAAAATATAAATAAAAAATCTTCGATAATGATCATTTCGGAATCCTTCCTATCGCGAAAAAGCGTTCCTTGGGGTAAAAAAAAAAAAATCATAAAAACTGTAAATTTCACAAATCAGCTTCATTGGTCCATGTGTTCTGGGTATCATCAAATCTCAACCATTTTACAAAAATGTTATTACCGTGCTTTTGTAGAACTTTTACGAGATCAGATAAATTAAGAGAATACTTTATAAATATTTATAGCATAATTTTTTTTAATAAAAAAACAAAATATAAATAAAAAATCTTCGATCATGATCATTTCAAAATCCTTCCTATCGCAAAAAAGCGTTCCTTGGGGTGAAAAAAATCATCAAAACTGTAAATTTCACAAGTCAGCTTCATTGGTCCATGTGTTGTGGGTATCATCAAATCTCAACCATTTTACAAAAATGTTATTACCGTGCTTTTGTAGAACTTTTTCGAGATCAGATAAATATCTGGATATTCAACTTTCAATAATTCTTGTTCGTAAAATCCACTGACGATGGGCTCGTTCTGATAATCTTCAATATTATACGTCACATGATTGGTATTGTTCACTCAGCTAATGGTAAATATTTCTGTCGTTCAATTTGGGATATAACCCTTCGCGAAAACATTCTTAAACTTGCGTATTCACACTTTGTCGCCAAATTTTTCAATGTGCGATTAAATCAGTGGCAAATTGCTCTATGTCGAGTACATATGAATATTATATTTTTGGATGAGCGATTCAAAATCTGGATTATTTATTCCATAACTGTATAGAAACTCTGCATCGCCAAAACCAAAGTAACTCTGCAACGGGGATATCCATTCTAGTAGCAAATTTCGACTTCCCCTATCTGAACGTAAATGGCGTTATTTACCAGTATCATTGTGTATAAAAATATGTATGAGAAATGACATTATGCTGACGTTCTTTTTTTATCGAACCGCAAAAAAATAAAATCAAATAAAATAAAATAAAAACAACAGAAACTCTGCCACGGAGATGTCCATTCTAGTAGCAAATTCTGGCGCGTCCCATCTAAACGCAAGTGTCATCATTTACCAGTATTATAGTATATACAAATTCGTTTGAGAAATGAAATTATTGCTACTTTTTTTAATATAAAAAATAAATTAAAAAAAATAAATAAATCATAAAAAATAAAAAATAAAAATGGAAATAAAATAAAAAAAAAAAAACAAAAAACAAAAACGAAAACAAAACAAAAAACAACAAAACAAAAGAAACTTTGCAACGGAGATATCTATTCGAGTAGCAAATTTTGACAGTATCATTGTGTATATAAATATGTATGAGAAATGACATTATGCTTACGTTCTTTTTTTATCGAACCGCAAAAAAGTAAAATAAAATCAAATCAAATAAAAACAACAGAAACTCTGCAACGGAGATGTCCATCCTATTTCTCATATATATTTGCATCCACAATAATACTGGTAAGTGACGACAGAAATTTTGACTCCCCCCTATCTGAACGCAACTGTCGTCACTTACCAGTATTATTTTGGATGCAAATATATGTGAGGAATAGAATAGACATCTCCGTTGCAGAGTTTCTGTTGTTTTTATTTGATTTGATTTGATTTTACTTTTTTGCGGTTCGATAAAAAAAGAACGTAAGCATAATGTCATTTCTCATACATATTTATATACACAATGATACTGTCAAAATTTGCGACTCGAATAGATTTCTCTGTTGCAAAGTTTCTTTTGTTTTGTTGTTTTTTGTTTTGTTTTTGTTTTTGTTTTTTGTTTTTTTTTTGTTTTTTATTTTATTTCCATTTTTATTTTTTATTTTTTATTATTTATTCATTTTTTTAAATTTATTTTTTATATTAAAAAAAGTAGAAATAATTTCATTTCTCAAACGAATTTGTATATACTATAATACTGGTAAATGATGACACTTGCGTTTAGATGGGACGCGCCAGAATTTGCTACTAGAATGGACATCTCCGTGGCAGAGTTTCTGTTGTTTTTATTTTATTTTATTTGATTTTATTTTTTTGCGGTTCGATAAAAAAAGAACGTCAGCATAATGTCATTTCTCATACATATTTTTATACACAATGATACTGGTAAATAACGCCATTTACGTTCAGATAGGGGAAGTCGAAATTTGCTACTAGAATGGATATCCCCGTTGCAGAGTTACTTTGGTTTTGGCGAGTTTCTATACAGTGCAGAGATACGATACGAGTGCAGAGTTTCTATACAGTTATGGAATAAATAATCCAGATTTTGAATCGCTCATCTAAAAATATAATATTCATATGTACTCGACATAGAGCAATTTGCCACTGATTTAATCGCACATTAAAAAATTTGGCGACAAAGTGTGAATACGCAAGTTTAAGAATGTTTTCGCGAAGTGTTATATCCCAAATTGAACGACAGAAATATTTACCATTAGCTGAGTGAACAATACCAATCATGTGACGTATAATATTGAAGATTATCAGAACGAGCCCATCGTCAGTGGATTTTACGAACAAGAATTATTGAAAGTTGAATATCCAGATATTTATCTGATCTCGAAAAAGTTCTACAAAAGCACGGTAATAACATTTTTGTAAAATGGTTGAGATTTGATGATACCCACAACACATGGACCAATGAAGCTGACTTGTGAAATTTACAGTTTTGATGATTTTTTTCACCCCAAGGAACGCTTTTTTGCGATAGGAAGGATTTTGAAATGATCATGATCGAAGATTTTTTATTTATATTTTGTTTTTTTATTAAAAAAAATTATGCTATAAATATTTATAAAGTATTCTCTCAATTTATCTGATCTCGTAAAAGTTCTACAAAAGCACGGTAATAACATTTTTGTAAAATGGTTGAGATTTGATGATACCCAGAACACATGGACCAATGAAGCTGATTTGTGAAATTTACAGTTTTTATGATTTTTTTTTTTTCACCTCAAGGAACGCTTTTTCGCGATAGGAAGGATTCTGAAATGATCATTATGGAAGATTTTTTATTTATATTTTGTTTTTATATTGAAAGAAATTATGCTATAAATATTTATAGAGTATTCTCTTAATTAATGTTTGTATAAACTAAGGTTAACATCTTGAGCATTCAGCTCTTCTTCGCTAAACATACCGGGGAACATTTCGAGATCGTCCCCGAATAGTGCTCTATACTTTAGCTCATCGGACTGACCGGATTCATATCCTGAAAAGATGGATAGAAATTAATATCTCTCATGAGCATCATTAATTCAATACCCCACCCATATTCTTTTTACCTTCATCCACATTTCTTGCGGTTCTGGCAGCTCTCTCGATTTGCCGATGCTCCCATTCTATTCGGGCCCTCTCATAATCGATGCCATCGGCGTATGGTGGTAGTGGTGGTGGTGGTGGTGGTGGTGATGGTGGTGGTGGTGGTGTTGGTGGTCTTAGTGCATCATGCACTTCTTATTCTCCTTCTTCTCCATCATCATCATCATCTTCTTCTTCTTCTTCTTCATCATCATCATCTTCTCCCCCTCATCATCAGCATCTAGTTCTTCATCTCCTTCTTCTCTTTCCCCATCTTCTTCCTCTTCTTCTTCTTCTCCTTCTTCCTCCTCCTCCTCCTCCTCCTCTTCTTCTTCTTCTTCTTCTTCTTCTCCCCCCAAATTGGATCGTCTGCGACGAGACATCTCCGCTGTGACAGAAATTGTTTTTCTCTGTTAAAATATTGAACGACTTCAACAGAATTAAGTAATATATAAATGTATGGGAGATGGGAATTTGAAATTCACTTACCATGTGCATCAATAATTGGTCGGAGACGATTTACATTTTGCCAATTGAATAATCGGATCACCCGAACGGCTGAGTCCAGTACATCGAATGTATGTAGCAACCCGAGATTAAGCGCTGCTATAAAATCCATTTTTCGCGCAGCATACAGAATCCTCCGCAGTTTACGCAATGCTGCTGCCCGATTAATCAAACGTACATCCCGTATGCACTCTTGAGGATAAAACGTCACTCTCAGTGGGGAAAAACGTTTGATCAGAAATTTAATACTGCCCGTTGTATCGCTGTTGTTTCGCACTGTACTCATTTTAATTTTTAGATTTTGTACGGCCGTTCACTCTGAGTTTTAAAATAGAAGTGAAGCTAAGATTCAATCTCGATGTCACACCAAGCCCGAGAAACAAGGATGGAAATTTTCGAAAAATATATACATCTTCAAACGCAATATATTTTACAACCTAAACGACCAGCACCACCACTTGAACCACTTGATAGTTACGAGGATGCTGAAAATTGACACTGATTCTCTCTCTCTCTCTCCCTGATGCATTGAGGTTTGCAGTGCAGCTAGGGGTGCACTCTCTACGAAGCCCTTCGTCGAGGAATCTAAATGAGGAGTATGAACACATCCACATACATACATTTACACACACACACACACACACATTTTTTTCTCAATTTCCAAAATTTATAGATTTCTAAATATTTTTATTTTCATTTTTAAATGCAATGTATGAAAATGCAATGTATAAAAATGATTATCAGAACATATAAAAATTATTTAAAAAATTTATGATATATATATATACTTGACGGGTTGTATAGTTTGGCTCTCAAACCCGTCAATTCCTCCATTATCTTTCCGTTATTCTCATCCTTCGTGAACCCTTATATTTATATGATTTTTATTCATTTATTTTTATTTATTAGCTTATTGTATGCCATAGCGATTGTCGGGTGCATAATCCGACGTATCAAATCGAGGCAAATCGTCCCTATCGTGGCTCTATATATCGGGGAGGGGCTCCTAATGTAATACTCAGACTGCCGGTATCGGTGTAAAGTTATTTTACTATATCAAAATTTTTTCTTTTCAGGGTTATTATAACGAAAGTCATAAAAAGGGGTGATTTTTAAAATGTTAAGAATTGCAAACTTCACATATGTCGGTTTTCATAAATTTCACTTCAGCTCGTGTAGCTGTGAAATGTCACCTTTGCGATTAAAGCCCTTGCACCAAAAAGCTCTACCCCATTTCCTCACAAGCTTAACATCTCGATGTCACCTAACGTTTTTCATCATCTTCCTGAAAACTGAAATTATTCATGAGTTTAAAAAAGTTTTTCTCAAATTCATTATTTGATTTTTTACGTGAATCAGTGTCAATATCTCTATACTTTTTCAGCCGTGCTTTTTGTTTGAATTTTATACACGAAATCACGTGAAGTCAGACCCTCTCTAAAATCATTTGTATATCAAGCGGGAGAGTGATCCCCTCTTGATGTTATATCACCGGAAAAAACCATATGGAAATAATAGTTCAGTTTCATGATACTGGCGATGATGAGACTCAAGGCCAATTCTTTTCGGGACTAATAGAAATATTTTTCCGAACGAGAACTCTCCGATATTGATGTCTTATTTTTCATAATCTGCCAATTATATATGAAAATTCATAAAAAGTTTTATCATGGTGCAAATTAAAGTTAACATTAACTACAATAAAAATTGAAATTATTTCGGATGTTTTTATTCCGATTTTAAACAAAAGTAGAAAGCAAATATTTTTCGATCGAGAGCCCTTCATTAATATTGATGATTTTCGCAATCTGTAGATGATATGCAAATGCTGCGAGGAGGATTGACACGGAGATGCCGGATAATGTATCGGGGATCCAAAGTTAGATTCATCTGGTGGCGAAACCTAAGAACTGACTAAGTAGGAAGCGCAAAGCCCCGTCGACCATGCGAAACGTCGAGGTTTGTTAGGATCAATTCTGAAAATTGTTGAGATTGTCCACGTAACAATAATATAGATATAGAGTTCAGAGTTTGGATGCAGAATGTGGTTTTTTTTTTTTTTAGGTTAGGGTCAAAAGTTGCTTTACTCGTTTACTGCATTTGCGTCCGGTAGTGAGTAGCATAATCTGTAATGAGCTGAGAATAATCGACGACAAATCTCTCTCTCTCTCTCTCTCTCTCCCTCTACACCACGCTGTCACATGCGAGTCGCGAGCGAGCTATTTACTTACGTCGCCATATTGCTGACGTCAGAATTAAGTCATACCTCTCCTTAGGTTCCCAATATCATGAAAAAATCAGATCTTCCATACTCACAATAACCGTGATTTTTGTTTTAATTTTATATTTATCTGGAGTGGTCGATGTGGGGATTACTTACTTTGCTCATATTCTGTGGATGTAACATAAATTTTATGCAAAGCTTTAAGCAGTTATTTAAAAAGCTTTAAAAAGAAATCGAATAAGTGGGCTGGCTCCGTCATGATATATATTTTTCACGGATTTCCATGTAATCTACGGATTTTGCGGAACAAAAATTCTTAGTTAAAATGTTGTTATTCATTCGGACGTTTCAACGTTACGAGAATTTTGATTTTCCTATCTGTAAGCCTATGGTTCTTGGAAATTGTTATTGTTATTATAATTACATAAAAATGTATCCATATTTGAGAAAAGTAACCCTCCTCAAAATTATGACAATTCGCATTTTTGAGAAATTTCAATATTTGTTTCTGACCATAGACCCAAAGATATAAATATAATTGATTTTTCTCATAATGTGCTGACGACATTAAAATTTCGTGAAAATAAGCTAAGACATCCAAGATTTTTGTGAATAATACAATATATATATTTTTTTTTTCTGAACGAGGGCCCTTGCAAGTGATGATTACTTATGCTTTTTCATCCTCTGCGGCTCGCATAGGAGTCTTACGTGAAGTTATAAAAATTATTTTAAAAAACTTGGAAGGACAGTATAAAAAAGATTGTATCGTCCGTGATTTTCATTTCAAACGAAACTTCTATATTATTCGCAGAAGATAAGAAAAAAAAATTACATTAATATGCTTAGTGACCTTTGGTGAGAAAAAATAATAAATTTTCTAAAAATCAAATTGCTTCATGAAAAAAAAAGTTTTCCTAATTTTTATATCAACCATAGAATTTATATATACCACTTACATTAGTGGACCCGCGGGCAGAACACGATAGAAATTTTTGCTGAAATAATGAAATCATCATAGCTTTGAAATATCTAGATATCAATCTATCATGATAAAACTTTTTTCCATTTGAATGCCATCTAGGGATATTGATAACAAATAAAATAGTGAATATCAATGGGCCTTTTACCAAAAATATTTGATTTCGCATTTTCCCCAAAAATCATGCTTGAACTACAAAAAGTCTAAATCATTAGCAATCTCATAGCTTAGAATACACTGACGTACGAGATACGGAGAACAAGTGAAAGAGAGGACAGAGAGATCAAGAGAAAGAGAGAGAGAGAGAAATAACGTTGCCGAAGAATTGCCTGAAAAAACTTGAAAATTGTGAATTGCGATGATCGTCTATGCAGCTATGTGTCGATAATATGCGTCGCGACGAAAAAATTTGGATCATGTTTGGATACAGAGTTGTATACATCGTAAATTTGATACTTGACACTCGGCGCGTGAGAGCGCGGGCGACAAAGAGTGCGCGTGCGAGAGAGAGAGGGTGAGAGAGAGAGAATGAGTCAACGCCAGTGACGACGCCTAATGCTTTCTTCAAAAAATCTCTGGCATCGACAATCCCCTCCCCTCCCCCGCACACACGCACATGCACGTACATACACGCACATACACGCAACACATGCTAACGAAAAAAATCCCAAATCCCCCCCCCACCCCCTACCGCCCACCACCCACCTGCCACCCACCACCCACCTGCCACGCACCACCCCCTGTGCGCAACATACACACACACACACACACACACACATGCACACGCATACGTATATACACACAAGATGTGTGGACGAAAAAATCCCCCCCTGAGCCACCCACCCACCACCCACTGGCCACCCGTAAGCCACCCACTCACGACGCGCGACGGTTTGTGTCTCAGCTAAGTGGTTTGTGTCTCGGCTAAGTGCCTTGAATCGCGGGTTGAAAAAGGTCGGTAAATGTCAGTAAATACTGACGATATATTTCCCCGTTAAATAACATGGAATTTTTCGACGTTTTACATTTAATTTTTTGTTCTCCGAAGCGAGTGAATATAGCAATGAGAAATATTTATTTTCGTAGGAAATTGAACGCTCCACAAAAAAGGTCTCTGGCGATTTTTCGATAAACTCACTCTTTCAAAAGTTATTCAAGGTTAAAGTTGAACTTATAGGAAATTTTTCAGATTTTCTTGCTTTGACGGCAAAATTATTCTTATTTAGATAAAAACTAATTGTTCATTTTGAAAAATATCTGATTCTGACTGTACTCTAGTAAATTATTGAGAAATCAATTCGAAGCATGAAAAATAATGTGGCTAGCGAGTACATTTCAGTACATCCCGTAGGAATTTTAAATAGATCGATAAGTGGTAGGAATTTGAAACGTTTCCGAAATTATGAGGGGCCGTTCAAAATGATATAAATGAGTACAGATGTTATTATTTGCAAAAATTTTTTACAAAAAAGCTCTCATCAATTTACGATAATATTATTAATTCAAAAGTTGTTTACGGTCAAAATTAAGTTCGAAATCCTCTAAGATTTATCCTGAACAATGTTTGAGATCGAATACAATTCTTAACATATCAATGTACAGCATATATTTTATTGAACTTTCTTTGGTTCCATTTGAATATTATTTTCAATACTCGCTTACAATCTGAATCACGTATTCTCTTGATCTTCGTGACTAGCTAGAATAATAATATATTCTTCAGTCAATTTTACTGCCTATTCTGTAGTATCATTGACTACTCTCAGATGTTTGACAATTTCTAAGCCTCTTAGATATCTTTCAAAAAATTCTAGAGAATTAGCATTTATAAAATAATCAATGTTTTTATTAGGAAACCATTTAAAATCATCTTAATTAAAAATAAAGCGTGTAGGAATGTCAAACTGATGATCATCACTCAATTTTGAAGCCTAAACCATATTTTGCTTTACATCAAAAGATATATTTTGATCAAAAACCATAAAGCTGCTGCTTCCGGGCGCAAATACCATTAATGGTTTTTAAATTTTTCAAAACCGCAACAGATCAATTCGTTCTATATTTCTAAACAGCTTTAATTAATGATTTCGAGATCTTAAACTGGAGCAGTTGCGGCTCGAGGTGCAGTATACCAAAATGGTACATTTACAAAAACAATAAATAATGAAATTTCCCGAAGATTTTTTCCGTCTTCTTGAGTTAACTCAAAACTGTTTCGGTCTATTACAATATACTAATTGTATGACACAAATTGATAAAGTTCCGAAAATTATTAAAACTAGAACCATATACATGGAATGTAACACATAATTTTTCATTTTTCAAATTTTTTTCAATAATTTTATATTATAATGTAGTCAGAAACAGATATTTTTCAAAATAAACAATTAATTTTTGTCTAAATAATAATAATTTTGCCGTAAAAACAGGAAAATCTGAAAAATGTCCTATAAGTTCAACTTTAACCTTGAATAACTTTCGAACGAGTGAGTTTATCGAAAAATCAGTGGATACCTTTTTTGTAGAGCGTTTAATTTTCTACGAAATGTGTATCCCTCATTGCTATATATTTAATAGTTTCGGAGGAAAAAAGTTAAATGTGAAACGTCGAAAAATCCCATGTTATTCAAAGGGGAATTCTATCGTTCTTGGGGCAACGTTTAATGTGAATATTGAGGGCTTTTTTTATCTGATAGCTTTTGTTAAGTCGTAGTGTTAGGTCGTAGCGAGGGCGGAGTGTTTTGTCGCCACCTCATCCCACGCATATAGTACGCGGTACACCTCTATTTTATTGAGCCATTCCACGATATTAAGATCACCTCTCACTGGATCAAATTTTGGAGAAATTTCTGACACATCAGGAAATTGCCTCATACCTGTAGTTGGTTCTTCAACCTGCTCAATGTCAAGATTTCCTATACCGAACTTAGTTTCGATTTTTTTCACACCAACGTTCGCTTCGTCTCAGTCATCGTCGTTTTCATCCACGATTTCTTGCGTATCCTTTCTCACTTTCCTCTTGTCTCACTTTCTTTGTCGCAATTCTCGTGAGTACACCGCAAAACATTGAAATACACCGATTTTACACGTTTCCTCGTACCTCACGTCTATCACGTGCCAACCAATCTTTCTACACCTCAAGGACTCCGAAAATCATACGTGTTGACTATTTATTCGGGCTTATCCCACTTCTGATAATTGTAGAGTAATTCTCAATTAAATTGAAAGGCGACTTTATTCAATAGATAAATGTATAATAATCTTCATTGGACAAGCGTCTAATCTCAACAACGATCGAGTCTTAACTTGTTGTTTTATGGCAACGCCACTCGTCTGTCTTCTCTACATGCTCGCTTTACATATGCCATCTCTGTCTCTCATGCTCTCTCGCATTTACACATACAATAGTATTCGATAAATATATTATTATTTTTTGGCACTCGAGCCTTCATCTATCAGACAAGTAGAGGGAGTTCATAAGTAGTCGATAGAGGCAGCGTGTTAGATAGTTAGGTACGATCGTTAGGATGGTAGGAAGGGTCGAGGGTTCGTATCCCGGTCTGAGAGAGAAATTAGATGTATCAATTCACGCCGTTTTTTTCTATGTATCTGGTCTTGGGGCCGGTAAACTATGCATTGTGACAGGAGAATAAGTTTTCCTCGACATCAACGCTCGACTGACTCCTCAAGCGTACCGAAGTTGTGTCGTCATATTTGTGCTGTCCTAGATTGTATGGTCTTTAGTCTTAAATAATATAGTTATTCGCAAATAATGACATTGCAGATATTTCAGCAAACCTTTGTCCTCGACTTAGAAAGAGAGCGAGAGAGCTCGAGGGTCGACACACACACACATACAAATGACATTTCCATCGACTGGGAATCGTGCTACGGAAGAGTGGGGGAAGTAGCGGGTCACCAATTCGACACCCGAGAGATAATAATCACTTCGGTTTTCGGTGATTTAGGTCAAAGACCGAATGTCAAAATTTTGTAATATCGACTTTTCCATCTTCGGCAAAAGTCGGTAATAAAGAAGTCAACCCTCGTGGAGTCTCATCGCAGTGTGTGTCAAATTCAGAATCTCGACAAAGTGTCAAAATTATAAAGGAATACGGAATCGACTATTTATTAGTCAAAGGAAAAGCTATATCATCAGCCAAAGGCAGCCGATTGTAAAACTTGTCAATCTGCATTGTGAACCTAAAGTTGAATAAGCTGATATATCTTTCCTTGAGCTGCACATTTGTTTCGTACTCTTGCATGATCTATCAGCATGGACAATCTTCTTTTCCGGTCCACCAACTGAACCCACCCTGAGAAGGTCATTATTGTCAAATGTAATTAAAATTATTGTTAGTCAATCAGACTAGCTGGCGCCCAACAAAAACAAAAATAAATTAAAACTAAATTAGAGCCCTGGCAGCCGTTAGGACCGGGGCGTGCCAGGTGAGGAAGAGATTCCGTCTCAGCATATTAAATTATTTTGCAAGGGCCGTATATATTTACAACATGTTTAACAAAAATTAATTTCAGCTACGGTAACGTAATTTTCATGACATGAATATGAAAATTCAGACATGTAATGTAAAATTGATATACATAACAATATTAATTTCCATATCTTTTTTCATGATTCTACTTAAAAAATCATAGAGTGCAATGGAATTGTGATATACAAACGCATGTTAAAATTGAAAAAAGTTATTTGATTTTTCATTTACTTATACAGTCCGACCTCCAAATAAGCAACGCGGCAATAAGCAACTTTCCCCCGTTTCTCATTCCAGCGCTTCCCCGACTTCGACTCGAACTCCGAGCTCAACAATTTTGTGCGTGCAACCTCTGGTTAAGCAACCAGCCTGGGAGAGATTATTCGGGCAAAATAGAGTGCACGTTGTTGTGTAAATTGATGTGTGCGTGCATGCGTTAGTATGTGTGTGAGCGTGTGTGAATCATTTGAGCGGGTTGCTTGTCGAGAGGATCGCATGCGGAACAGAGTGAGAGAGACAGACCGAGGTTGTGAGCGCGGAGCGCGCGCCTGGTGGGGGTAAGCGATATCTAACGAAAAACTCTTTCCCTTGGGGGCTTTGATTGCTTATTTGGAGGTCGGACTGTATTGGAATATTACGGTATACATGTATATTCCATACCAAGTCGACCTGAGTGTGACCCTTGACCTCGCTGATTTTGTTTACGATTCTTGATATGATTCTTTCAACTCAAAATATGTAGCATTCATAGATTTTTTCAGATCTATAAAACCAAATTAGAGTACGTTATGATTTTTTGAACATTTTTTTCGAAAATCTCGAGGACCGTAATTGAAAAATCTGAAACAATTCTTAAAAATCCGATGTCAAAAATGAAAATGTTTGACCTAAAATTCATGATTTATTCTGGTTTAGAGTTCTGGGAATTTTTTTCATACCCTCAATATTTAGTTGAAAAACGTACAACAAAGTGTCTTTTTCCCTTGATTTAGAATGCTGACTGCAGCCAGGGCCGGCTTTACATTTAGTGCCGCCCTGGGGCCCTGTAAGAAATGCCGCTTCATTACCCATATCCTACGCGAAATGGATTAAAAAAAGGTAAATATTTAGAATCGCGGCTTTTCCGAAAAACCGCGGGAATTTTTTTCGCGATCAGCTTCATTATGTCACTATTAATCACATCCCTTCAGGAGAGCATGAAATATTTTCTTTTCCGATTTTTTATAAACTAATAAATGTTGAAAAACGCATAATTTGGAATTTTCGATAGTTTGATCGTCTTCACAATGTAAATGAATATATTTTTCGTGATGATCAGCTCATTATGTCATTATCAATGATAGTTTATCGGAAGAAAATGGAATTTGATATCATCCCATTTTTTATAAACTCATAAATGCCGAAAACCGCAAAATCGGAAATTTCGTCATTTTTATCGTCTTTACGATATGGTATAAATTTATTTTTAGGTATGATCAGCTATTATGTTACTATCGCAATAATATGTCATTGGGAGTAGATTAAATTTATTATTATCTAATTTTTTATAATCCGATTAATATCGAAAACCGCAAAATCTAGAATTTTCGTCATCTTCATCGTCTTCACAATATTATATGAATTTATTTTCCGTGATGATCAGCTTTATTATGTCACCAGATAGTAGAATTATGGGTTCATTAGTTTATTAGTTAAGGATGGTAGAAGGAAAAAATAGTACAGAAAAAATACCCACGGAAAAAAAAAACCCGCGGAGAAAAATACCCAACGGAATAAATGGCCACGGAAAAAATACTAAGCGAAAAAATATCCGATTCCGTGCATTTCCCTCGATGTCCAAACCCACCCAATAAATCCGCATATCCAATAGACGCATGAACCCTGGATGCACGTACCCCATGGATGTACGCACCACACCCGATGCCCAAACCCACTCCGCAAATCAACGTATCCCATGGACGGACGCATCGGATATTTTTTCCATCGGGTATTTTTTCCGTACGATTTTTTCCTGTATTAGTTTTTCCTAGATTCATCAAAGATATTTTAACGGGGGAGGATAAGATTTTTGATTAACCTTTTTTTATGAACTAATAAATGTCGAAAACCGCATAATCTGGAATTTTCGTCAGTTTTATGATCTTATGATATAAATTTCTTTTTCGTGATGCTCAGCTCGAATTTAGAAAAAAATTGTATAGGGAAAAATACCCGCGGAAAAAATAGTACGGAAATACTATTAAGTAGAAAAATTCGATTTTTTTAAAAACCCAACCTCTTGAGCGATTGTTACCATATTCGATTCCAACTCTCTTTATTATAAAATGTATCTCCCCAAAAAGTTTTATCGTGGTAACTGCACAATTACAAAAATAAGAACGGCGACAAACATTTTTCAAAAAATTGAAGTCCTGCAAAATCGACAATTGATTTGCAATTTCGAAAAAATTTGCACTGAGTAAAGGGATATAGATAGTCTAGTTAGTAGTTGTATACCAAATTTCAACTCAATTGCTTAACGGGCTATACCAGTGTAACCCATGAAAAATTAGGTGACTTTCGGGAATTTTTTAAAAAGAAAGTGATCTATAGAATGTTTTGAAGTTTTTTGGAAATAATAAGGTATATTTTCAGCTATATTTTGAGGTTTTTTTTTTTACAAATAACGGAATTATGTGCTGTTTTCGCAGACGCAAAAAAAAAAGTTCCTCAACTGCTGACATGATTCCGGCCGAATGAGTAGCTGAAACAAAAAAATTCGAAAAGATTATCAAAGTTAAAGGTATTTTCTATACAATAACCTACGATTTTTGAAAAATATCAAAAATTAACAAAATGGCGTAGTTCTGAAAAAAGTGTCGTTTTTTGGGTAAAAAAATGGTCGTTTTTTTAATGCCAAATTGACAATTTTCAACCAATCAGAAATATCGTAGGTCATTGTATAGTAAATATATTCAAGAATACTCAGTTTCAATTTGAAGTCGATCGGTCAATTTCTCGTTGAGTTATGATGTCAGCAATTTTAAAAAATGTGGTTTCGAGAAAAACGCGTTTAAGTTTTAACTATCGATTTTTGCTGGATGAAATTATATTTACCATAGAAATTGCTAATCTGCTATGCCTGGCCCATACTGAGAGGCTAATGCTTGTCACACTGGTATAGTCCCTTAAACCGTTTTCCAGATATATCCAGTATACACACAAAAAAACAAATAATTAAAAATGTCAGGCGCCTCCGACGGGATATCATTAATAGTGACAAGCTGTAATTCTAAATATTGACAAAAAAAATTCGTCAGCCCTGAATTTTGCCGCCCCTGGAAATTCGCCGCCCTGGGCACTAGCCCCTAGTGCCCCTAGTGTAAATACAGCGCTGACTGCAGCTTTGCTAATATTGATAGGAAAGCTAATGTTTTAAGGAACTTTTACAGCTCACTGTAGTACCCCCAATAGCTTTATAAAGCAGAACAATCCATTGAACGGTTTTTTTAGACCGATTAATCAAAATTTCCAAAAAAAATTCAAAGAGCAAGGTTCTGAACTTCGGCCAATCTTCGTAAAAATGGAAAAATCGATTTTTCGACTTTTTTTTTACAATTCTATATCGGTTATGGGTAAAATGTAAAAAAAAATAGTTCGTTGCAAATTTCAGAATTTTTTTTTTTAATTGAAAGGTGTAAGGTCTTTGTTACGAAACATCGGATAATATCCTTACAAACGGAAGAATTGATTTTTGTTCCGATTTTTTTTACAATTCTGCATCTGTTATCGGTTAAATTACAAAAAATGGAAATACTTTTTGAAATTTTTTTTTCTTTAAATTCAAACGGTAACAAATGCAGAATTGAAAAAAAGTCATTAAAATTTTTTTCATTAGTAAGAAGATTACCGTATGCTCAAAATAATTTTGCTCCTTTAATTTTTTTTGAAATTTTGATCAAACGGTCGGGAAAAACCGTTCAACGGATCGAAAGGCAAATTTACAGGGGGTACATTGAGCTGTAAACGTTCCTTAAACATTAGCTTGCCCATCAATATTAGCAAAGCTGCAATCGTTTATCAAATGAAGGGAAAAAGACACTTTTTTGTACTTTTTACAACCAAATATTGAGGGTAGAAAAATTTTGTTCTCCCCGAAACTCTGTAAGGAATCTTGTATGAAATTTATTCTAGTTTCCAAAACTGCCCGATTAATTTCTGTGCTATCATTTAATGCTGAGATATCAGTGGTTCAAGACAAAAGGATCTTTTTTCATTCAGAGTCGGATATCTCCGCGAGAAATCGACGTAAAAAAAATTGAGAAAAGGCAATTTAAGCTGGTAAATAGGCTACCTGATTCATGTATTGGTTCAGCACGAAAAGAATTTTCCAAGCCCGTGGATCAAAAATACAAAGGTAAAAAATTTGCAACAATTTTTTTTCACGCTATTTCTTCAAATTCCATAAGAACCGTAGCTTCTGAAAATGTTTGACCAAAAGATCTGAAAACTAGAATTTTTGAGCTTCAAAATACAGCCTGAAATACCGCCTGTCGAAAATTACCAAAAAATTTGGAGATTTTTCTTGTTCCCTTAATTTTTGCGAGTTGTGTAGTATTCCGTTGACAAATATTTGACGCGCGTTAATTCCAGCAGAATCATGCTGAAGTGTCACGATCGATGTTGAAATGTGTTCGAATTATAACATCGCCGAACTAGCAAAAATATATGCACAATACCTGAGCACTACCTCAATCGATTGAAATTGGCACCAGGCCTATGTGCTTTATGTCACAAAAAAATGTTCGGAAAAAGTTCGTCAAGATATAGCGCGAAAATCATCGATGAAAGCAAAAATCCTGATAACGGTAAAAATTCCTCGATTTCAAGATTGACAATTAACCCTTATGTGCGCACCCGCGTCACCCACCTCGTCACATTTTTGCTTGTAACTCTTTGAAAAAAAAATTTTTTGGATCTGAGCCTCCGAATATAGGAAGTTTCATTCTTCACAAAGAGATTTCCATAGCTATGTTTCGAAAACAAACTTTTTTTACAATAGAAAAATGAACTTGCAGTAAGATTAGTTTCGGAGGGCACCCGGGATACCCGGGTTCCTTACTAGAGGAAAAATCGATACATTCGTCTGTAAATCAATGTCAATATTAATAAATATCACCCCAATAGAACATTTATCAACATTAACATTGATTTTGTTAATTTACACTTTTTATTGATTTTTTATTGGTTCTCTATTGATTTTTATATATTGATTTTTTAATCATTTTTCTATTACAAAAAATTTTGTTTTCGAAACATAGCTATGGGAACTCTTCGTGAACAGTTAAACTTCCTAGATCCGGAGGTCCAGATCGAAACAAAAATGTTCAAAGAGTTACAAGCAAAAATGTGACGAGGTACCCAGGTACTTGGGTGCGCACGTGAGGGTTAAATACATTATTAAATATTTGTCAACGGAATAATAGTACACGAATATGAAAGGTTGACAATCCAATCTTTTATCTCTATTTGTTTCTCATTGTCACCTTTTTCAAAACGACACGGTTTCAGTGTCATTCCATATAAGAACCGTCAATATTTAATCGTTACAAACGCTAAAGTATACGTTATTTGATGATTTAGTGAACATGATCGCAGAAAAATAACAACACAATAGTTTCCTGATCTCAACCCAACACTAGTTGAGATGACGCGGCAGATGGACGAGGCATGAATTAGCGTCGCAGCGGTCATTTGTTTACTTTTTAAATTTTGTACAACTTCAAAAATAGATTTAACAAATTCGAGTTATGAATACCACAATCTGCCAATTTTTTAGTACTTGTGAAAATGTTTCTTAAGAAGTGGTGAATTTAGAAAAAATCAAAATGGTCCAAGTAAAAAAAATAAAACTGAAAAAAAACATGAAAATTAGTTTCGATATTTTTATTTTATTTTTTTCATGAAACTACAACTTGAAACCGAATTAAATTATCTCCTATCTGATTTTCATAACTCCGTTGATTGGAAAGTTACGAGCATCTTGAAAAAATTGTGTAAAATTTTGAAAAGTTTATTGTGGTAAAAAGAATTGAGACAAAAATCTCAAAAAATTCTGAAAGACTGCTTTCAATACATACAAAAAAATCGAAAATTTTCAACAACATTAAAAATGGTCGAGTCCGCGGATTAGTCGGTTTGGCATGGAATGCCCCATATAATATATAAAGAAAATCGACGTACTAAGCCCTTTGGTGACAACATTTTTTAATTTTTATCAAAAATTCTATCGGTTTAATCCATGTTTTGAACGGCAGCAAACAAAAATTTTGAAAATGGCAAAAAACTGTATGCAGCCAGTTTTATACAGTACAGAAAACTGTTTTTCAAAATTAAATAAAAATCTGTTGACTAAAGTAATCAATACAAAATAACGTATGTATCTTCGATACATATGAATGATGTCTGAAGTTAGCACCAAATCTGCGATCCTAAGGTCCGAAGTCATACTCGTATTCAAACTAATTATCCATTTGAATAAGAAGAAAAGAAGCTAGCATAAATTATAAATGTCACATGAAATCACATATAGATAAATAATCAGTTTTTGAATATGTCAGTATACATGAGAAAAAAAATAAACAACTATGCGATACCAATCCATAAACACATTTGTTAATTATAAGGTTTACAACTGATGACTATCAGATGTTATGATTCCCGATAAGTTGTTTATCGACCAATGGGACGAAATTATTATATCGTTTATGAAGTGGTATAAGCCTGTTGAAGCCGAAAATAATGTTGCCGTGATTTGTTGTACACAAAATTTGTACAAATTTGTGCATTTGGTGTGCAAAAGAAATTTATCGGAAAATCGTTATGAATACCATTGCAGTTTCAACACAAGCAATTATTTAGACTTAATAGAATTCTTCGGTGAGAACATTTTGTCTGGTAAATTAGTATTACTAACATAATTAGTTATGTGTAACAGTTAGAAAAACAGATTATGTTTTAGGTTTGGTTAAAGTTATGAAAGGGGCCAATTTTGACCATATGAGTATTTTTTATTATACCTTTGTGAGAAATTTCATCCTCTTGACCTTGTAATGAAATGATTTTCATGGAGGAATCAACCAGAAGCAAGTTATTCGCCTACAACTGAAATCATATAAAAAATTACGATTTCCCGTCAACTTTGACAAATATTCCAACAGCACTTATCGCTGTGTGCTCTGGTCCTACATAATTTTTTGTTCTTTCATAGCAATTATCTTTTTCAACTGTTATGCCGTAATCATGGGCCGTAAAACGGGCCGGGAGCAAGTTATTCACCTGTTAGTAGAGTGTTGTAAAAATTGGTGACTTTTCGCTTATCTTATCCGATTCTTGAACCGCCATAACTCCTCAATTTTTAATAGGATCGTAATGATTTCTTATTCCTGTAAAGAATGTCTCTGCAAATTCGATATCGATAGTGACACTTCTAACGATACATTTAGTTGCTACAAAGTTGTTTGATGAATACGAAAATATTGAAGTTCATTTTGCAGTTACTGTAACTTCGAGATCCATGATGGAAGACAAGAACTGAATCTATATAATTGAGGCTACAATGAAATGAATGAACTAAACGCACGCATTGCCTGAGTTATTGCAAAAAAGCCTTTTTCGGCCAACAACTGGACTATGTCAGTCCAAATCTCTAATATTTCGGTTGTGACGTGACGAACGGGACGAAGTCTTGTCAAGCAATGAGTCGGATTTACGACCCTACTTCACGGGTCGTTGCTGCCGTCTCTCTCCAATTTCTGCTCAAAACAGCGACTTTTGGATGTAAATTATCGCATGAAATTAAAGCATAACTGTTTATCAATTTATATTAATATTTCTCATACTAGTTTCAGAAAGTATTTCTTCCATAAAAATTAAATTGAATAAGGATCAGAGATCACGGAGGGCGAGCCTCGCTCTCTGAGATCGCGCGGCTGACAGCAGCCAAGAAAAAGATCAGAGCCTCAGAAATTGGAGGACAGTGATCTCTCTCCTCATCAGCTGCTCACGCACCGTGTTACGTTGGTCCATTTATTAAACGAGCAAGAGCCAATCAACTATACTCGTGGATGGAGATGCTCGAAAGACGCTGATTAAGGGACAAGATAGCAAGTCACCCGTCATTCTTGACTAACGCCCTTGGCGCCGTACCTTTCCCGCTGTATCGCTGACGCCGTAGTCCATTGGACCCGACGCCTCTTTTTAATGGATGACGGGAGTGGAAAGGAGCGTGAGGTGCTGTTTTGGGTTTATTTTTGTCTGGTGGCATTACGTGTGGGCCCACCGCCGAGTTAAGAAACGTTTTGACCCGACGAGGAAGGCCTCCCTTCATGTTTTAGACCGCCACTGAGTTCCAGAGGAGGGCGTTGACGATACAGCAAAATTATTTGTTGCGAAGATAAACCCGTGCACGGAGAGCGAGTGCGGCAAGGAGGGAGATGTCACATCGCTGCAAAGAGGATATCTAAAACAGGTACAAAGCCCAAAATTCGTATAGAATCGCAAAAGGGTAGGGGAAAGCGATTAGGGGAGAGAAATAAGGAGAATTTCCGTGACCGACGTAAGAGCGCTGATCACCGTGGGGGGAAGGGTAGGGAAAGCACCTAAGGAGAGGAAAGAGCGAAGATCGAGAGAATATCGATCGGATTGAGGAATAAATTAGTGGAAATTTGGTGTTGATGATGGGTGACGAGAGCCTGACGGGTTACGAGGAAGCAGTCGTCAAGGAACTTCCGGTTGTTCAAGCGAAGTGATGAGCTTGATTATCTCGCAAACTCTCTGTGAACGCGGGGTTCGTTTGCCATTTGTGTGCCTCTACTTTGTAAGTATTTGAGAAATTGCTTTTTTTTGCTCCCAGCCCGAAAGTACTCACTTCCGGGCCACATTTCAGGCCGGGAAAAGCGACTTTCATGGCGTCATGGCCTGCTCGGGCGCGCTCTGACGGAACTTTCGTTGCCGGCAATATATGCGCTCGTGTGTTTTGACGTTTTGACATCTGTACGTTAACCTTTCTTATTGCAGTTGATTTTCGTGCATGTTTTTTACATTTTACACATTTCTTATTGCAGTTGATTTTCGCGCCTGTTATTTTTACTTATTTTATATGTTTTTAAGGCCCACCCCGACCAGCGAAAACCTCGGCTTCGCCTCGGTTTTGCAAAAGTCGGGCGGGCCCCGCCGCCCCCCAGATCAGCGAAAATCTTCGTCCACGGTACACTTCGCGAGATTGCCGGTAGGTGCCCTGACGCAGGCCGCAAAAGTAAAATGAGTGAATATACATATATTAATGAACACAAGGCAGCTATCATGCTGACATGCAGTATTTTATAGATTAAAACTAATTATCAAACGTACTTTCGGGCTGGGAGCAAGAAAAATAGTATACGACCCACGGCCCGAATGCTGGATGCCCTGGCATGTGTGATATACTATTGCTTTTGTATATTTCGCCATGCGGTGGTTCTGATGGATTAGCGACAATGGTCGCCGTTGCGTTAATTATTTAAGTTAGTCATGGCAAAAGAGCTCCATGCGAGTGCTCTAGTATTCGTTCAATTGATACTTATTATTATTATTATTATTATTATTATTCCCAAACGAGCGCATCGCAGACTTCCAGGCCAAACTCGATGGCCTGGAAGACGCTATCCGGGACATGAAGGGTGAACTGGTAGTGGCCGGAGACTTTAATGCAAAGGCTCTGGAATGGGGTGAACCTCGGCCAGATTCGCGGGGTGGACGAGTGCTGGACATGGCGTCCAGACTTGGGCTAGCTGTATTGAACACTGGCTCAACGTCCACCTTCCGAAGGCCGGGGTACAGAGAAACGATTATCGATGTTTCCATGGCGACGGAAAGCCTGGTATCGCGAGTCCAGGATTGGAGGGTGATCGAGGACTTTACAGCCAGTGATCACCAATACATTACGTTCTGCGTACGTGATGTAGCTCCAGTCCAAATCAGAACACCACGAGGACCTGCCAGGTGGAACGTCGATAAAATGGACCCCCAAAAGCTGTCTCCGGCGCTATTACGTGGCCAGCGAATCCTTGACGAGCTTCCACGCTCTGCAGGCGCTGAACAGACGCCGGATCTAGTAATGACCCATCTTCATCAGGCCTGCAGCGACGCCGTGCCAAAAAGTATTGCACGGGATGATAGACGTCCCCTGTACTTGTGGACGAACGAGATCGTGGAGCTGAGGCAGGAGCGTCTCCATTTGAGGAGACTATCCCTGAGAGCCCGGCGCCACGACACCGACGCAGCCCCTAGCACTGACGCCTATAAGGCGGCGAGGAAAGTGCTAAGACGGACCATCAAGCGAAGTAAGCACCGCTGCTGGAAGAAGCTCGGGGAGGATCTTAACGAGGATCCTTGGGGACTAGGGTATAAACTGGTCCTCCGCAAATTGGGGGCGTTCTCCGAAAGCGCTCCCACAGATGCGGGGATCATCGGCGGTATCGTCGATGCCCTTTTCTCCAGCCACCCTAAGCAACCGCGCCGACTTCGAACACCCGAGGACGCGCCACTTCCCCTCTTTACGGAGGAGGAATTTAAGACCGCGGCGCGGTCTTTCAAAAACAAGAAGGCACCAGGCCCTGACGGTTTACCAGCAGAGGTGCTGAAAGCCGCAGTTGAGAGGCATCCAACGATCTTTCTTACGATGTACAACGCCTGCCTACAAGCGGGAATCTTTCCACGCCGCTGGAAACTCGCGCGGCTGGCGTTGATCGGGAAGGGCAAAGGGGGACCAGTAGACAATCCATCGTCCTACAGGCCCCTGTGCATGCTAGACACAGCTGGCAAACTTCTGGAGAAGCTTCTTCGACCTCGCCTCCATGCGGCTATCCAAGCCTCTGGAGACCTTTCTGATAGACAATATGGCTTTCGAAACGGGAGGTCGACGATACACGCAATCCAGGAGGTTGTTGGAGCAGCCAGGGGTACGGAGCGGGGGAACCATTTCTCCCGCCCCGTCTGTCTACTGGTTACTCTGGATGTGAAGAACGCTTTCAACTCGGTGCGGTGGTGTGACGCGCTACAGGCGCTGGAACGAGACTTCAGGGTCCCCGGATATCTCTACTGGATGTTCGAGGATTACCTGAACGATCGCTCCCTCGTTTACACCACTGCAGATGGTCCGATTAGCCGAGAGTTAACGGCAGGGGCAGTCCAAGGGTCCATACTAGGTCCCGACATTTGGAATGCGACATATGACGGGATTCTCCGAATGGAGATGCCTGAGGGTTCTTTTCTGGTTGGGTATGCGGACGACGTAGCCGCTATCATCATTGCGCGTACCGTAGAGGCAGCGCAGATGAGACTCAACCAGGTAATGCGTCGGGTCCACGACTGGATGGAATACCACGGCTTGGAGCTAGCGCTAGCGAAAACTGAGATCGTGATCCTAACCAAAAAGCATATCCCGCTTATAAGGGATATGCAGGTAGGAGAGACGACGGTCCAGACGAAGGCGTCTGTAAAGTACCTGGGGTTGAAGCTCGATTCTCGGCTCAGCTTCAGAGAAGAAATAATATCGAGAGTGGACAAAGCTGCGGCAGTGACGACGTTGCTGAGCAAGGTAATGGCCAACATTGGCGGTCCTCAGCCCTGCAAGCGTCGCCTTCTGCTACGCACGGCCGAGTCCATAATGCTCTACGGTGCCGAAGTCTGGGCCGATGCGCTTCGGTACGAGAAATACCGGAAGCGCATGGCCGGAGTGGAGCGGAGAGTGGCCCTCCGTATCGCCTGCTCTTACCGCACGGTCTCAGAGCCGGCTGCGCTAGTGATAGCCGGGGTCATACCGATTGACCTCCTCGCCCAGGAGCGGAAGTTCGTCCACCAGGGCCTTCCCGACGAAGAAGAGAGGGAGAGACGAAAAGCGCTTGCCAGGTTCCGTAGCATGCTGACCTGGCAAGAGAGATGGGATGAGGATCCGCGGGCCAGGTGGACAGCGAGACTTATTCCTCGTTTGGACACCTGGATCAACCGTCAGCATGGTGAGGTAAATTATTACCTCACACAATTGCTGACAGGGCACGGGTATTTCCGGTCTTATCTGTGCAGACTGGGTAAAGTGCCGGACTCGTGCTGCATATCCTGCGGATCCTCCAGAGACGATGCCTTCCACACATTCTTCGAATGCAAAGAATGGAACGTGTGGAGGTCACCATTGGAGGAAAAGTTCGGGAGCATAACCCTGGAAAATATCGGAGTTATGCTCCTGGACGATAAAACTTGGACGGAGGTCACTTCCTTCGTGGAAGCTGTCCTCCATCAGAAAAAGAGAGTTTTGGAGGAAAGAACGCCCTAAGGGGCGCTTAAAACAACTAATAGCGCCACCCCGAAGTAATGCTAACGTGGTTCCGGGGTGGTCGTCTGGAGATACAGGGGGGGTTTTGGTCGGTAGTCTCTTCGGAGGAGTCCGACACACGGGGAGCCAAACCATCGCTCCCGACAGTGCGTAAAAGCATCTCCCCCCCTGTAGAAAAAAAAGAAAAAAGAAATTCATTATTATTATTATTATTCCCGTGTGGGGTTTTTCCGACCCCCATCGGGCGCGTCCCCAGGTGGTGGATAGGGGAAAGCTCGGTAGATATGTTGGGTAGGTGGGGCATAATATACCACCCGCGGACCAAAACCAGAACTTGCATGCAGACGAGCACACGTCTGTTCCCGCTTCGGGCGGTGTGTTCGCCAGCGTCTGTCATCATGTTAATGTGGCTGGGAGTCGTGCATCGATCGGTACACACCTCAGCACACTGGGAGTGCCCTCAACCGAGGTAGGCGTTTCCTCTGCGCCGGTAAAAGGGCTGCTGTGAGCTTGCTCTGCCGAGGTGGCAACTGGGGTGTGTACCTGGAACCAGCCTCATCAGGCCCTGATCAGGAAGTGTGCATTGAATGCAGCTGTCGGAGGCTGCATTGCTACGGGTGAGCGCTGATCCGTCCGTGTTTTCCGGGATCGGCTAAGCGTAGGTCAGGCCTCAGGGAACTGGGGTAGGAGTCAGAGTACTCCGAGGGTATACCCGTTCCTGACTATTACGGCCCGCCCCTTTGCACACGAAGCGCTGGTTCAACCCAAGAGAAAAAAATGTCAAACATAAATGGAAACAACGAAGGTTCGGTGGGCGACGAGGCACCTTCCCTCGTAAAGCTGCTCATCGAAAGTGATAGGAGGGTGGCGGCAAGCCTTGAGAAAATGCACAGGCTCATCAAGACGGAAGCTTTAGAGATCGTCAATAAGACAATTGAGGACCGGCCGCCTGCCTTGGTCGAGCATTTAAAGGAGCTCGCGGAGGGCCGACGGCCCGGCAAGCAGGCTGATGAGCCTGCCTGCAGGCTGATGAGGCGATGGCCTTTCGAGGGACCAAGGCTCCCTAGGGCCAGGCTCCATAGCGATCCTACACCGGAAACGAGCTTCTCGAGTGAGACACCGGAAACGCTTCCTCCCGCGAAGGCAGGATGGCGAAGAGGAGGATGGCGACGAGCCCGCCTGTACCCCCCAGCGATGGAGGTACAGTCAAAAAAAAGAAAAAAGAAAAGGAGAGCTCGCCGAAGAATGCCTGGATGGAAATCCAGCGCAAGAAGGGAAAGCAGGAGCAAAACAAAGCGGGTAATGTTACGGATGCGTCGGGCTCACAAGCCAACAAGCCCGCAAAAATGCCCCAACAGGCAGCAGCCGCTGCTAAAAAACCGCCCTTGAAAAAGTCGCCACCGAAAAAAACAGAAGCGATCTTGTTGAAACCAGCGGAGGCGAAAACCCATGCGGACATTCTAAATGTTGTCCGCAAAGAGGTGAATCCCGAAACCCACGGGGTCAACGTTCGGGCGATCCGGCGCACACGAGCCGGAGAAGTGCTACTCGAGCTGCGAAACTCATCAGCCGAGTCACGAGCTGCGTTTTTGGCTGCCCTCCAGGAAGCAGCTGGAAGCAGGAACAGCATCAGGGAATTAGTCCCAGAGGCACGACTCGAGATCCGAGACCTTGATAGCTGCTCCACAAAAACAGAGGTCGAGGAGGCGATCAGAATCGTCCTGGGGCAGCACGAGGGCCCCCTGCAGGTTGCATTGACCCAGCCGAACGCGCAGAAACAGGTCACCGCCATCGTCACCATTGACGAATCAGCTGCGAGGACCCTGTTGCAAACCGCTCGCGTCAAGATCGGCTGGGTCAATTGCCGAATCCGGAGGAGAGTGGAAGTACTGAGATGCTTCAAGTGTCTCGGCTACGGGCACCACAGTACTCGGTGCAAGGGCACTGACCGGGAAGTCTGTGCTTCCGGTGCGGCAAGGAGGGAGGCTGAACCCTTTTGTTTGCTCTGCCCGGCCGTGGAAGGTAAGCCAGACTCCAAACGTCACATGGCAGGATCGAGGCAGTGCGGGGCATTCCGCAAAGCCCTCAGTGATGCCAGAGGCGAGTAATGGCGGCGTTCTGTAGGGGAACATGAATAGGAGCCGGATAACCGACGAACTTCTGGCCCAAATATGTTTCGAAAAAGCCGCTGATATAGTTCTGGTCAGCGAGCAATATCGGAACAGAGAAGGGCCAGGATAGTATTCGGATCTCCTAGGCATGGCAGCGATTTGGATTCCGAATCGACGACGTTTCTGCGTCGTCAACCATGGCTCCGGGAGCGGCTTTGTTTGGGTGAGGTCCAGAGGCGTTATCTACGTCAGCTGTGACCCAAACGAGCGAATCGCAGACTTCCAGGCCAAAACCGATGGTCTAGAGGACGCTATCCGGGACATGGAGGGTGAGCTGGTAGTATCCGGATACTTTAATGCAAAGGCTCTGGAATGGGGTGGACCCTGGCCAGATTCCCGGGGTGGACGCGTGCTGGACATGGCAAGCTTGGCTGCACTTGGGCTAGCGGTATTGAACACTGGCTCAACGTCCACCTTTCGGAGGCCGGGTCACAGAGAAACCATCATAGATGTCTCCATGGCGACGGAAAACCTGGTATTGCGAGTCCAGGACTGGGAAGTGATCGAGGACTTCACAGCCAGCGATCACCAATACATCACGTTCTGCGTACGTGATGTAGGTCCGGTCCAGACAAGAACACCACGAGGACCTACCAGGTGGAACGTTGACAAGATGGACCCCCAGAAGCTGTCTCCGGCATTGTTACGTGGCCAGCGAACCCTTGAGGAGCTCCCTCACCCTGCGGGCGCTGAACAGACGGTGGATATAGTAATGACTCACCTCCATCAGGCCTGCAGCGATGCTGTGCCGAAAATAATTGCACGGGAGAACAGACGCCCCGTGTACTGGTGGACGAATGAGATCGCGGAGCTGAGGCGGGAGTGTCTTCGCTTGAGAAGACAATCCCTCAGATCCCGGCACCGCAACGTCGACGTAGCCCCTAGCACTGCCGCCTATAAGGCGGCAAGAAAAGTGCTCAGACGGACCATCAATAGGAGTAAGCACAGATGCTAGAAGAAGCTTGGGGAGGATCTAAACGAGGATCCTCGGGGATTAGGGTACAAACTGGTCCTCCGCAAATTGGTGGCGTTCTCTGAAAGCGCTCCCACAGATGCGGGGATCATCGGCGGTATCGTCGATGCCCTTTTCCCCAATCAACCCAGGCAACCGCGCCGACCTCGAATACCCGCAGATGCACCACCACCTCCTTTTACGGAGGAGGAACTGAGGTGCGCAGCGCGGTCCCTCAAAAACAAGAAGGCACCAGGCCCTGAGGGCTTACCAGCAGAGGTGCTGAAAGCCGCAGGTGGAACGCATCCAACGCTCTTCCTAACTATGTATAACGCCTGCCTACAGGCAGGGGTTTTTCCACATCACTGAAAACGCGCAAGGCTCGCGTTGATCGGGAAGGGCGAAGGGGGCCCGGTAGATAATCCATCGTCTTTCAGACCCCTGTGCATGCTAGACACGACTGGTAAGCTCCTGGAGATGCTTCTTCAACCTCGCCTTTATGCGGCAATTCAAGCCTCTGGAGACCTTCCTGAATCACAGTATGGCTTTCGGAAAAGGAGGTCGACGATACATGCTATCCAGGTCATCAGTGCAGCTAGGAGCACGGAGCGAGGAAACTAGGGATGTGCATGAGCGTCAGATGCTCGAGCGCTTGCTCGCTCAGCTTGAAAAAATGCCGCTCGAGCGAACTCGAGCGTTATATGAGCGTTTATTTGGCTCGAGCGCCCATCTCGCTCGAGCGCTTGGTCCACTCGAGCCGCTCGAGCGCTCGGTCCTCTCGAGCCGCTCGAGCGCTCGGTCCACTCGAGCCGCTCGAGCGCTCGGTCCTCTCGAGCTGCTCGAGCGCTCGGTCCACGCGAGTCGCTCGAGCGTTCGGTCCGCTCGAGTGCTTATTCGACGCGGGCGATAGGGATAAAATTGATTTTGTTAATAAAATTAACAATATTACTTTGAATGTTTTATTTATTTATTTATTTATTGGTTTGCTTATCCGAATCAAATATGAAATTGAAAATAGTAAATAACTTGAATAATCCATTATGAATTAAATAAAGTCTCTAAATATTTAATTAAGGTAGTAGTCTAGTCTAGAGAACGAAAAAACAAATTTATTTTCGAAAATGTTTTTTTCAGCTTCTTTGTTATATATTATAGAAAAACTTTTTCCAGGACATAATGTTATCCTTATAGAATAGAGAAAGGATGTTTTATTTCGTCTAGCGTTTTTTGTCCAATTTTCAGAGAGCGCCAAAGTCGCGTCCTCAAAAAAAGCTGAGAGAAAAAGCAAAAAGCTGTTGTCATGCCGAGAAATTCCGAATGCCGAATTACACTGAACTCCCGGTATTTTTTGACCCTAGGGCTTGCGCATAAGACCGAGGGAATATATAGATATAGCGCTCTGAACTCGACAAGCTTGAATGAGTGCCCATGTAAACATGACACATATAATGCGCCATACATGTATACGCACACACTCCTGAGTTTTTTGTCTTCACGTCACGCGTCAAGCCATTTTTTATCAGTTAATAAATTGAATTAATATTTTGTAACAGTTAATAAATTAAATTGATATTTTTTCACAGTTAATAAATTAAATTAATATTTTTTAACAGTTATTAAATTAAATTAATATTTTTCAACCGTCCATTATTTTCATACAAGTAAAATATTTCTTAACGACTAACAAATTTTGTAACAGTTTAGAAATATTTAAGTAAAAGTGCCAACTGAATATATTTCTTTATACAAAAAAACTTGTTTCCTCCGTGCAGTGGAGCTTTCGCCCCACTCGAGTCACTCGAACGCTTGTGCCACGCGAGCCGCTCGCGCTATTCGAGCCGCTCGCGCCATTCGAGCTGCTCGAGCGCTCGCGACGTTCGAGCCGCTCGAGCGCTCGCACCGTTCGAGCCACTCGAGCGCTCGTACCGTTCAAGCCGCTCGAGCGCGCGCGGCGCTCGAGCGCTCGAACTTCTTGGATGCTCGAACCGAATGAGCGCTCATTCCTCGGCTCGAGCTTGCTCGAGCGCAGGCTGTTGCGTTCGAGCAGGCTCGAGCGCGCTTGTGCACATCCCTAGTTAACGGCAGGGGCAGCCCAAGGGTCCATATTAGGTCCCGACATTTGGAATGCCACTTATGACGGGATTATCCGTATGGAGATGCCTGAGGGTTCTTTTCTGGTTGGGTATGCGGACGACGTAGCCGCTATTATCATTGCGTGCACCGTAGAGGCAGCGCAGATGAGACTCAACCAGGTAATGCGTCGGGTCAACTCCTGGATGGAAGACCACGGCTTGGAGCTAGCGCTAGCGAAAACTGAGATTGTGCTCCCAAACAAAAAACATATTCCGCTTTTAAGGGATATGCAGGTAGGAGAGACGACGGTCCAGACAAAGGTGTCGGTAAAGTACCTGGGGTTGAAGCTCGATTCTCGGCTCACCTTCGGGGAAGAAATAATATCGAGAGCGGACAAAGCTGCAGCAGTGACGGCGCTGCTGAGCAGGGTAATGGCCAACATTGGTGGTCCTCTGCCTTGCAAGCGTCGCCTTCTGCTATGCACGGCTGAGTCCATAATGCTCTACGGCGCCGAAGTCTGGGCCGATGCGCTCCGGTTTGTAAAATACCGGAAGTGTATGTCCGGAGTGCAGCGGAGAGGGGCCCTCCGTATCGCCTGCTCTTACCGCACGGTCTCAGAGCCGGCGGCGCTAGTGATAGCTGGGGTCATGTCAATTGACCTCCTTGCCCAGGAGCGGAAGTTCGTCCACCAGGACCTTCCCGATGAGGAAGAGAGGGAGAGACGAAAAACGCTTGCCAGGTCCCACAGTATGCTGACCTGGCAAGAGAGATGGGATGAGGATCCGCGGGCCAGGTGGACAGCGAGACTTATTTCTCGCTTGGACACCTGGATCAACCGTCAGCATGGTGAGGTAAATTATTACCTCACACAATTGGTGACGGGGCACGGGTATTTCCGGTCTTATCTGTGCAGAATAGGTAAAGTGCCGGATTCGTGCTACATATCCTGCGGATCCCCCAGAGACGATGCCTTCCACACATTCTTCGAATGCGAAGAATGGAACGTGTGGAGGGCACCATTGGAGGAAAAGTTCGGGGAGCATAACCCCGGAAAATATTATCGGTGCTATGCTCCAGGACGATGAAACTTGGACGGAGGTCACTTCTTTCGTGGAAGCTGTCCTCCGCCGGAAGAAGAGAGTTTTGGAGGAAGGAACGCCCTAAGGGGCGTCCAAAACAACTAATGGCGCCACCCCAAAGTAATGCTAACGCGGTTCCGGGGTGGTCGTCTGGAGATACAGGGGGGGGTTTTAGTCAGTAGTCTCTTCGGAGGAGTCCGACACACGGGGAGCCAAACCATCGCTCCCGACAGTGCGCAAAAGCATTTCCCCCCCTGTAGAAAAAAAATTATTATTATTATTATTATCATTATTATTATTATTATCATTATTATTATTCCTCGGATCCCCTAACCTCCGTTAAGGGGCGCGGGGGGGCAGTTGAAACCCGACCGAGGCGCGTCTTCAGGTGGTTGATAGAAGAACGGCCGGAGACTGAGCGGCTCCCCCCGCTCGGGAAACGGGACGTCTTGCGACGACTGTAACCGCGAGCAGGGAGGGAGCAGTGGAAGGAACCAGTTAACGAGAGCCATAAGGAACCCGGCTGGCCCAAAATCCGGCTCTGGGGGACAAAAGCCTCGTCGCGGACCACTTCTCCGAAGCCGAAGTGGGAGCTATCGTGCCAAAGACTGCATGACACTGGGGTTACAGTGTCCCTAACGATGCGCATGGGGCACCAGGCGACACCTCATGACTATTTAGCCTTACCCCCGCATGCAGGCTCTGCGGGGGTGGACCTTTAGTTCCTGACTACTCGTGGGATTCAAATGTACAAATTCAATAAAACCACTGAGTTACACGCCGACGGTGGGGCCTCTTCGGGGGTACAGCCGTCAGGACAAACGGAGGAGGTGACCGCACTGACCGGCGGTCCGGGGGATGGAGGCATTGTCGCTACCGCGGCGGTCACCCAGAGCCCGGCCGACGGTAACTTCGCACCGAGAGCGGGGTTGGCGGGAACGACGGCAGCCGGGCCCATTAACCCCTCAAACATCCCCGGGAGGAAGGCGAGCCGTAGTGGGGGCAGTGAAGAGGAGCCACGCAGAGCATATTCGCCGAGCTGGGCCACCAGAGTCCGCCAACCGAGGGGACTGTGGTTACTGGCGCTAAACGACCCAGACTCACGGACAAAACCTCACCGGAGCTGGCAAAGGTGGTAAAGAGGGGAAAGCTCTTCCCTCAGCCCACTGGTTACGGTGATGCGGTGACCGCGGATAGGAGGTTGCCCATTGCACCTGCCAACTTTCCGAAAGCTACTTAGAAAGCTAGTTACTTGTTCCGATGAGCCGGCGAAAGTATGGTTAAGGACGATAGTCCCCAGCCTAAAGCCATGGGAGGGCGCCTCTCTCCAAGTTTTGGACAAGGAGCGCCTACCCAAGTTAAAGAGGATGACGGTGGTATTCCCTGGCCTAACCAAGAGGACCGATGTCATCCTCAGTCTTTTGGGCCGCCAGAACCCTGGACTACAGACTCCCTTGTGGAGGGTGTGGTACAGGAAGGTGATACGGGATACGGGATTCCGTCCAGCTGAGGAAGGGCGGCTTCGTCCCCCACTTTGGACTGGGAAGGACCCGTTTCTACGAGGCCCATCACAGAGCCGGGGAGGGGGAGCGGGCTGCCAACCTACAAGTCGCACGGGAGAGACCGGGGCGGGGTGCGATGCAGATGCCGGCTGCACCGGCGACGGTGGGATCGGCTGACGCGGTACTGGGCCCCAGCTCCGGACCCGACCCGGGGTGGGCTCGCTTCCACGAGACCCGCTGCGGCGAGGAGGGAAGCGGCCGGACTTCGGAGCCACTGCTGACTCCGAGCGTCCAGGTCATTGTGGAGCCGAACGTCCTGCTGCTGCCATCTGCAGCGGTGGCGCAGGACAGGGAGAATATGGAGGTCGGGCATGACCTCCAATCTATGTTGAGGGTACAGGGCCCCGGTGCCGAGGGCCTGACAGTTAAACGCGTTGGGACCATGGTGTTCGGGGATCTGCCCATCCGACAGGAAAGGGTCAGAGGCACCGCGAGGACCAGGGGTAGACCACCCAGGATCCGTGCGGTGCAGAGGGCTTGGCAGGGACTAGGCGGAGGGTCCAGTTGACCCTTGCCGGGGCCCTGGCAGGCTCTCAGGTAGCACTCATGAGGCCCCTCTTCTCCTACGGAGCAAGGCGATGAAAGCGCTGGACAAGGGCGTGGACATCGTCAAATGCTCTGAAAGCAACTTGCACCACTGCAAAGCGACCTCAGCTGTCTTAAGCTGGGACCTTGCGGTGCAGCAGACAGACATATCCCTGATACAAGAATCCTGGGTCTACGGGGGGTGTATAAAGGGGATAGATCGCAACATCGGGTCGTTAATATTTGACCCGGCAGAGCCCAGCCCAAGGGCTTGTGCCTTCATTCACAAAAGACACAGTGCCCTGACAGATCTCATCGTGTGTTCAGCGTATCTGCCGTACTATTCTGAGGAACTTCCACTGAGGAGGGAACTGAGAGTCCTGGTGAACCACTGCAGAAGAGAAGGATTGGACCTGGTGATAGGGTGCGACGCAAACTCGCACGATCTCATTTGGGCCAGTTCCAACGTAAACAAGAGGGGCTCAGCTCTGCTGCAGGACCTCTTAACGACTAACCTGGAGATCCTTAATAGAGGTTCAAGACCTACTTTTGTCACGGCAAGGAGGCAACGGGTCATTGACCTCACGCTGGGGACTCCAAGGGTGGCACAATGAATAGAAAGCTGGCGAGTGGATGCCGAAGATACCCTCTTGGACCATCGCCGTATTCTATTCAACATCAGGGGTGGAGAAGCCCAGCAGAGTACTTTGGCTTACCGGAACGCCAGGACTACCGATTGGAACTCCTACAGGGAGACCTTAAGAAGGAGGCTTGGGGGCACAGGGGGCTGGATGAAGACCCAGAGAGGGATCAAGGAAGGGGTCAACACGTTGACCTCGGCTATTATTCAGAGTTATGAGGCCACGTGCTCCGTGAGGGAGCGCAAAGGCACGAAAAACGTTGCATGGTGGAGCAGAGCTGAGCAAACTACGCTCTGACTCGCGACGCCTGCTAAATCGAGCCATGAGAACCATGGCGGAAGCGGACTGGGCGATTTATAGGGCCACACAAAGGGCCTACAAAAAGCTGGTCAAAGGTTCCAAAAGCAAAGCCGGGGAAAAATTCTGCGAGGAGATGGAGGCCCTGCCTACCATGGCCCGTCTTCGTAGGGTTTTCACCACAGGCCCACAGACGAAGCTTTGTAGACTCACACTCCCGAATGGGGGTATAGTCGAAAGACACGAGGACATCCTGGCGCACCTGATGGAGGTGCACTTCCCTGGATCCACACTGATCGAGCGAGACCCTTCTCGTGAGGTAAGGGAGCCTGCGATCAGACCAGGTGATTGGGCAACTGCCGCCAGAGTGGTTACACCGGATAAAATCCGGTGGGCCTTGGACTCGTTCACCGGGTACAAGAACCTGGGTGCAGGATCTTTCTGGCCCTGCTTTAACGGGGAGGGGAGGACCTAGTCAGGCACCTGAATTACACCTTCAGATCCTGCATGGCACTGAGATATGTGCCTAGGGCCCGGAGAGAGGTCATCATATTCTTTATCCCTAAACCGGGTAAAGCTAGCTATGACCAAGCGAAGGCTTTTAGACCTATCAGTCTGACGTCTTTCCTATTGAAAGCAATGGAAAGACTAGTTGATAGATACATAAGGGATGGGGCATTGATGCTAACACCAGTGCACCACTCACAACACGCGTATCAAGCGGGCAAATCCGTTGAGATGGCTCTGCACAGTCTCGTCCATGAGATAGAGCGGACCCCCTACAAGAAGGAGGCCACCTTATGCGTGTTCTTAGATGTTGAAGGGGCGTTCGACAACACCTCCTTCAAAGCAATTTGCGGGGCGGCGAGGGAATTCCGCGTCGATGACACCATCATCGACTGGATGCATTTCATGCTGCGGACGCGGACTATAACGGCAAGCCTTAGCGGGACTGCTGTCAGGGCTCAAGTCGGCCAAGAATGCCCGCAAGGGGGGGTAACATCGCCATTGATGTGGCTCCTGGTCGTCGACGGACTTCTGCGCAGGCTTGAGGAGCTGAGAATCAAAGTGGTGAGATTTGCCGATGATGTGTGTATAGCAGTCAGCGGCAATCATCCCGCAGTCATGGCGGGGAAGATGCAGAAGGCACTCGACCTCGTCGAAGAGTGGTGCACATCGCAGTCGTTACGGGTCAACCCGAATAAGACTGAGATGGTACCATTCACACGAAAGAGACGCTTTAACATCAAGTGCCCATCAATTTACAGCGCTGAGCTATCGTTCTCCTCTGAGGTTCGCTACCTGGAAGTGACGCTCGATTCCAAGCTCAGCTGGAAGAGCCACATCACAAAGCAGGTCTGGAAGGCAACTGTCACATTCTGGGCCTGCAGAAGGATGTTTGGTCAAACGTCGGGGCCAAAAATCCAAGATGGTCAGGTGGATTTACACGGCCATCCTGGTTCCCCTGTTAATCTACGCCTCCCCAGTATGGTGGCCTGCGCTGCGACGGGCTGGTATTAGGAAGACTTTGGATGGGGTTTACAGACTGGCAGGGCTGGGGATAACTGGTGCGTTGAGCACAACCCGGACCCTGGCTCTTGGTGCCCAGATCGACATCCTGCCTCCGCACATCGCAGCAGAGGCGAGGGCAAGAAACGCGGCAATTTGGCTGCTCTTCAGTGGTAGGTGGACTAGGGCCGCATATGGGCACACCGCGGTTCTCCAAGGGGCGGGAGATTTCGAGGGGATTATCTGGCTCGGGGGGGACTGGTGCCCGCAGGAACACCACTTTCACCACAATAACCAGGTCCTCTTTCCTGACAGGCAGTCATGGACCGAGGAACAGGAGAGGTTACTGTCGCCCGGCGGATCAGTCTGGTATACAGACGGGGCGAAGTCGGAGACAGGTACCGGGGCCGGAGTTTGGAGCGAAGGGCTCAGGACAAAGTTATCCTTCACACTGGGCCGCACCGTCTCCGTTCTCCAGGCAGAGCTGTTTGCTATACGGCTGTGCCCGTAGTATCCTCAGTAGGGGATATAGCAGCAAACATCTCTATATATGCAGCGACAGTTGTTCTGCGTTCAGACAGCTGCTCGATGTAGTGGTCAGGTCTGAGCTGGCAAGAGACTGTATAAACCTGCTGACTTAAGTGGCTAGAGTCAATGGGGTGAAATTGCTATGGGTACCAGGTCACAGCGGTATCCAGGGCAACGAAAAGGCTCACGAGTTGGCCAGATTCGGCGCTTCGCCGCCAGATATGGCAGACCATGGCGACCGCCCAGGTGTTGATATGGGACTTGTGAAACAGATAACGGAGAGATGGGCCGCGAATCAGTTCGCGGACCTCTGGGCGCAGGATCCAGGGATGAGGCACACCAAGGAACTCTTCTCTGGGCCCTCAGCAATGCTGGGGACCGTGCTAGCTGATCTAGACCGAACTCAACTCAGGGTGGTTGTGGGACTAGTCACGGGACACTGGCACACAGGCAAGCATCTGGTGCGACTGGGTCTTGCAGAGGAACCAGTCTGTCAAAGATGTAAGGATGGAGACGAGACAGCACTCCATCTCATTACGAGGTGCAGGGGGCTGACGGGCGTCAGAAATGACGTCCTTGGGGCACCTGTCATCCTTGAAGTCAGCCTGAAGAACACAGGGATGGGCAGGCTTCTCCGCTTTGCGTGCGAGGCCGGCTTGACTATAGGTCTGACAGGCCAATAAGCTTGCCCAGCAAAGGGCCCGGGCACAATGGTCTACTAGGACTGAGTATCCGGACAATTTTCACAAACAAAACAATAAAACAATTATTATTATTATTATTATTATTATGATTATTATTATTATTATATTTCTTTTTGCTACCTCCTGATTGATTGTCACGATAGATCTCCAGAAGCTTTAGTTATTATTTGCTCGATTATGTGCGCGATTTTTGTTATTTGTTTTTGTTATTTCCGCAGGCTACCTCTCGTCGATTTCGTTATCTGTAGGATAAGTTATGGCAAACCACGTTACTCCCTAACGGAAAAATTCTGAACTCCGTCTTTTATCATTCGCTCCGACATTGCCCCTCAACCATTAGTCTCTCAGGTGAGCTAAGCTGGCCGAGTGTTTCTCGGTTCTCACCGCCGTACTTATCACGCGCAGTTTTGTATTCGGTGCGGGATATCAAATTAAAGTTGATCTTCGATCGGCGGTACGTAGTACCTGGTGCCCAACACCTTTCACGGATACGGATATATTGTTGCGCTGTCTGGAGGACCCATTTTCAGTATTCATTTCAGTTTCAGTGTGGGGTACATACGGCTAAGAAATAACCAGGAAGGTTGCAAAAAAATTTCGTTACACGGTATACCGTCTTCATATTTTTCCGCATCCTCGTCGATCTTTGCAAATTTTCGGCGTCAAGACGTCGGTATATCTAGGAATATCTTTCCATATTTGTTAGTTTGTTGTGTTTGAGTCGATCTCCGTAATTCGCAGTTCTTCGAAGTTTTCCATGTCTATGTAATCTTGTATGCATTTCGGTGTGAATATGTACCGTGAGCTCAAAAAGTATGCAACACTGCGTGCTAGGGTGACGGCAGAAGGTGACGGAATCGTTATCGTCTCGATCTTGTTAAAGAAATAAAGAATAAAGAATAAAAAATAAACAAGTAAGAAATAATCACAAATCAGTATTTGTGTCTGCCCGTAAAATTTGCAATTGTGAAAGTAATAATTTTTATAGAAAAACTATAATTTTTGGGAAAAATTAGATATTCTGGGTATATTTTGTGACGGATTTATTTCATGCCCTCGAAACATATTAAAAATTAAGAGCAATCGCATCAATTAATAATGGAAAAATGTTTTTTATGTTTTTTACATATTTTACTTTTTCTCAATAATTAATTTAGTTAGAGATCAAAACTGCAGGCAACTCCAGAAAAATATGAAAAACGAACTTTGAAATGACGAAAATTTACAGAAAACGCAATAATTAAATATTGTCCGTTCTTGTGCCGCACGCCATTCAAAAAAAGAAATAAAGGCTTAATGTACGAGGCAGGTAGAGTGAGTCGACATTATATAGTATATATGGCTATGCTCTTTCTCACTCGCCCTTATTCAATGCCACCAGTGCGTATGTGCATAGTAGGGGTATGGACGCCGCTGTGTATAACGTAGGCTATACCACTTTCACTCAGCGCGGCTGTCTCTCTCACCAGTGGTGATCATATTTTCATGTTCATGTGCCAGAAATTGCATTCTCTTTCTTTCGACTTCATTGACTGGCCTATGTGTCATACCCCTTGTGACCGGGTGGCGGTAAAAAATATTGGCGCATGCCAATATTTTTTTCGATCATATTCTATTAGATAATGATAACAAAATAAATGTTAGCTCGGGGGAGGCCAACGTTTTTTTTTCAGGATTAATAATTTTTTCGAGGAACAAAGGAATTTAGCTACTAGAATAGATATCCCTGTTGCTGATTTCCTGTCGTTTTTTGGGTTCGATAAAAAAATATTGAATTTGGCTACTAGAATAGATATCCCCATGGCAGTTTCTGTCATTGTTTTTGGCTTGGTACAAAAAAAGAAATTGAATTTGGCTACTAGAATAGATATCCCCGTTGCACAGTTTCGATAGTTTTTTTGGTTTGATACAAAAAAAAATTTGGCTACCGAAATAGATATCCCCGTTGCAGAGTTTCGGTCCTTTTTTTGATAAAAAAAAAAGAAATTGAATTTGGCTACTAGAATAGATACCCACGTTGCAGAGTTTCTGTCGTTCTTTTGAGATAATATTTAATAAACAATTATGAAAATTTTATTGAATTTTTAATCGTATTTTCTCTCGTCATTTTTATTCTCCGGCAAAGTTTTATCGTGGGCTGTTTTTTCCAGGGCTGTTTTTCCCGGGCTCTTTTTTCCGTAGGCTGTTCTTTCCTGGGCTCATTTTTCCGCGGGCTCATTTTTCTTGGGCTCTTTTGTCGAGTGGCTTTTTCCTGGGCTCTTTTTTCCTAGATCTCATATGACCACCACTGGATTCTCACGAAGTGTGACCGTCTTTGGTTAACATTATAGAAAATCCTTGAAAATTTAGGTTTGATATGAAAATATCCTTTTACCCACGTGTTCTAAACACTTTAAGGCTGTAAATTATGTAAAAAAAACGAATCGAATTTTCCATCGTCATGAACGGTAACCTTTCCTTAATCTTAGGTACATTTTAACGAGCAGTCAAAAATTGTGCCAACAAATTTCTTGACTGATTTTGTAAGTCGCTATTTTCACGCTATTTTTTTCTGCACATTTTAGTTTAAAAAAAGAAAATTTGTTGAAGATTTTGTTTCAAAAATTACAGTGTGGAGCTACAGCTACAGCCTACACTCAGTCAAAAAATTAAAGGAACAGCAAAATTTTCGAGATTTTTCCGCAATTTCCCAAAGGCTGTTACTTTGTTAATTTTGGTCGTAAAAAATTAAAACAAAAGAATTTCGACGATTGAATCTTCTAGTTTTGGAATCTTGGGTCAAAAAAAATTTGTGAGCACCACTCTCGATGCAGTCGAAAGAAATATCACGGTAAAAATTTTTTCGAAATTTTTGCTCCTTTCAAAACAGTCAATGGGCTCCAAATTTTTGTGTTCGAGCTTAACCAATCGATGGATCATTTAGCTGGATTCTTCGGCTTTACTTTGGTTTTTTTATTTCTGTTCTACGACCATTTATCGCTGAGATATCAGCGATTGAACAAAAATTCGTTTTTTTTTAAATCTTCGATATCTCTGGGACTAATGATCGTACAGCGAATGGATGGTGAGTTTCAGAAACTTGAGGTTGTTTAGAAGCAAATCACGTTTAATGAGAAAATTCTGAAAATTTGGTATGTTTTTCAATGAAGTATTTAAGAGGTCGTGTAAAAATTTCATGACGATTTGGAAGCTCGTTATCGAATAATTAAGATTAACAAATTAAATAAAATTGAATGTAGTCTTATGGAAACTGATATAACTTTGCGATAAGTTTTTTTTGTCCTCTCAATTTTTGAATATCCACAATATACTGAAAGCAATGGAAAGAAAACGAAGTTTATTGATAAATATTTTTTTTTATTTGTTTAAAAAATTGTTTCTAACAAAACGTTGATTTCTTAATAACGAGCTTCCTAATCGTCGTGAAATTTTTACACGACCTCTTAAATACTTCATACAAAAACATACCAAATTTTCAGAATTTTCTCATCATTTTTCATTTGAACCCTTGAGGAGTGTTGTATTCCCGTTTCTTAACTCGAAAGTCGAATAGGATTTCAAGAAAGTGGGAATCGTGGGAGTTGTTGCCAAATGAGTAAAAACTCAGCTCGATGATTACAAAAAATACGCGGATAGTTTATTAATAAAATATGGCGATTTTTCGGTCCTTCAAATATTGTTACAGATTTATGATTTTGTCCTTTAGACCAAACCACCCTGAGTTCTTGACGAAGACTGCCTGATTTTGTTCGTCAAAATCAGAGCTACGATTAATGCACCTCGTTCTGACTTTGTGTCGAAATACTGATTTCGTAAAATGGTCAGTGATTTCACAGGTGCTCCAGAAAATAGTGCTTACCAACTAAACGTTCTCAAAAACAACGTGTTGAAACGCTATTGCCCAAGAGGGCTTAAATTTGGGGCAATGGCGGATACAACAGGAGGATCAGGAGAATCTTTCAAAGAATCTTTAAAATAATCTTTGAAAGATTCTTTGAAAGAATCCTTGAAAGATTCTTTGAAACAATGAGGTTTTTTCGAAACTTCACGAAAAACTAAAAACTGACCAATTCGAGTAAATTTTCGAAAAAGAAGAAATTTGAGAACATCGAATAACTTTATTTAGGGAAAAGGTAGAAAATCACAAATAAAGATGACCATTATGGCCTAATTCCGTTTTAACACGGCGTTAAATCTTGGAAAAAATAATTTGAAGAATCTTAGAAAGATTAATTTGAAGAATCTTAGAAAGATTAATTTAAAGAATCTTAGAAAGATTAATTTAAAGAATCTTGGAAAAATTCAACAAAAGAATCTTGGAAACGTTCATTCAAAGAATCTTGGAAAAATTAATTGGAAAAATCTTGGAAAGACTAATGTAATGAATCTTATAATGAATAATTTTGTTCTTTTCAAGATTCATTTACAGAATCTTGGAAATCTTGGAAAAAACAAAATTATTTCCAACATTCTCCGGACCGATCTGTTTATGCAAGATTCTTTATATTAGTCTTTCCAAGATTTTTCCAATTAATATTTCCAAGATTCTTTCAATAATTTTTTTCAAGATTCTTTAAATTAATCTTTCTAAGTTCTTCCAATTAATCTTTCGAAGTTTCTTTGAATGAATTTTTTGAAGATTTAACGCTGTGTTAATATGGAATTTGGCCATGATAGTCATCTTTATTTTATATTTTCTATCTTTTTCCCAAATGAAGTTTTTTGATTTTCTCAAATTTCGTATTTTTCGAAAATTGACTCGGAGTGGTCAATTTTTAGTTTTTCGTGAGGTTTCGAAAAAACCTCATTGTTTCAAAGAGTCTTTTAAAGATTCTTCGAAAGATTCTCATCCGATACGACAAAAGAATCTTTGAAAGAATCTTTAAAAAAATCTTTGAAAGAATCTTTAAAAAAATCTTTAAAAGAATCTTAAAAAGATTCTTAGATTCTTTCAAAGATGTTTCCAAGATTCTTTCGAAGATTCTTTTTTTCTACGCGGGTTTGAATGAAACTTTGAAAGATTCTTCGAAATAATAAGGTTTTTTCGAAAATTCACGAAAAACTAAAAAACTGACTGATTCGAGTCAATTTTCGAAAAAGAAGAAGTTTGAGAAAATCGAAAAATTTTATTTAGGAAAAAGATAGCAAATCAAAAATAATGATGACCATTATGGCCAAATTCCGTTTTAACACGGCGTTAAATCTTGGAAAAATTCATTCACGGAATCTTGGAAAGATTAATTGGAAGAATCTTAGAAAGATTTATTTACAGAATCTTGGAAAGAACAAAATTATTTTCAAGATTCACCAGACCAATCAGTTTGTATACAGTGCTGGCCATTAATGCATCCAAATCTTTGAAAGAATCTCGAAAAGAATTTTTCTAAGATTCTAAGAATTTTTCTAAGATTCTAAGAATCTTCCCAAGATTTCAAGAATCTTTCTAAGATTCTAAGAATCTTCCCAAGATTCCAAGAATCTTTTCAAGATTCTCTCCAAGATTCTTTTCAAGATTCTTCCGAAGAACTTTAAAAGAATCTTGAAAAGATTCTTAGAATCTTGGAAAGAGTCTTAGAATCTTGGAAAGAATCTTTCAAAGATTTGCAGGCATTGATGGCGAGCACTGTACAAGATTCTTTACATAAGTCTTTCAAATATCTTTCCCATTATTCTTTCCAAGATTCTTTGAATGAATTTTTTCAACATTTAAGGGGACCCGGTGGTCTAAAAATTTCAAAAAATTGATTTCTTTCGATATTTTGAAAGTATAGTATCTTAAGAATATACTGTGAAATTTTCATGCGGAAATTCTCAATATTGTAGCTTCTACAGCCCATTAACCAGGTAGAGAGCGGTCCGCGCGCTCCTCATGGGTCTAGCGCTCGGAGCGCTACCTACCTAAGAGCATCCACCTGCTCTGGACGATGAAGCACAAGAAATATCAAAACCTATTCATGGAGAATTGACAGCAGAGAATTTATTGGAAAGGTGTATTGGCAGTAATACGCAGAACAAGAACGAAAGTTTCAACGCTTGTGTGTGGCACCTTGCGCCGAAACATCTGTTTGCCGGCAAAAAAATCATCGATATTGCCACCTATATTTCCGCTTGCACATTCAACGAAGAATTCGCATCGTTATTAAAAATAATGGAGACCATGGGCATCACAATCGGGCCACAAGCGGAGCAACTCGCGCGAAACCGAGTCGGGCGGCGAGTATCGAGCGCCAACCGTAGGCGCCAACTCCAAAGAAGCTCATACAGCTCGAAAAAATGAAAAGAGTGAGCAAATCGAGGAATACGAACGTTCCGAAGGGATCCTATATGGTGCCGAAATCACGGATTAACTGTAAGTATTCAAATTTGCTTTATTTTCGAAAATATCTGTACCTCAAACTTTAAACTCATTTATCTCGAAACGACTTTTTTCGGCACGGTGGGGGTGGAAACAAAAAAACTATTCAGCCGAATCACTTGAAATTTGGATATGTTGTTCACAATATGTATGGTTATCGTCGGAACTAGAATCATAATTTTACTTAAATAATTTCCTATTGTTTACAATAAAAAACTAGTGAAAAATGACCCGATTTTACGAACTTTTTTTTCAAAAGTGCGCCATTTTGTCAATTTTTGATTTTTTCGATTTGTTCTAGTTCCGAAAATAACTGCACACTTTCTGATTAAGAATCTTCTTGAATTTTGTGTTTCAGATGAGTAGAAGTCTCGAAATCACCTACGCCGCCCGGGCCCTATTTTTCGAGAGGGTCATCTTCAGCGGCATTTTTATAATAATAAATATTGTTTTTAAAATAAAATAAAAATTGTTGTATGCTTAATAAACGTAGTATTAAGCCCGAAAAATTGAAACATCGTTTTTGTAATTTTTAATGGCAAAAAAAAATCGTGAAAATAGGTGAAATTTTCGTGCTCTAGACCACTGGGTCCCCTTAACAGCATGTAATACTTACTTTGGCCATGAGGGTCATCATTATTTTTGATTTTCCATCTTTTTCCTAAAAAAAGTTTTTCGATTTTCTCAAATTTCTTGTTTTTCGAAAATTGACTCGAATTGGTTAGTTTTTAGTTTTTCGTGAGGTTTTGAAGAAACCTCATTCTTTCAAAGAATCTTTTGAAGATTCTTTCAAAGATTCTTCGGAAGATACTCATCCGATGCAACAAAAGAATCTTTGAAAAAATCTTTAAGAAAATCTTTTAAAGAACCTTAAGGAGAATCTTTGGAAAAATCTTTGAAAGTATCTTGCTCCGGATCCTATCCGTGATTCTTGTCAAGATTCTTGCCAAGATTCTTGCCAAGATTATTTCCAAGATTCTTGCCAAGATTCTTTCCAAGATTCTTTCCAAGATTCGTTCGAAGACTTTTTTTCTATGCGGGTCCTTAAATTCCACTTCGATAGCGAAAAAGCAGCTCTAGTCAGAGTGACATCGGAGAACTTGAAATGATTGAAAATTTCATTTTTCTAGGCGAGAAAAGGAGAAGGAAATCAGATATAGTATTATAAAATAATCGGACTGAAAATCAACGTTTTCGTCGATCTCTGACGAACAGGTAGGTTGAAGTCGAGTAAAATACCTCATCAAGTTTTGCGCCTACAAGCTAATATATCAGTATGTGTCTTGATACAGCTTTTATTAGTAGTTGTTAGTTACATACTAGTATTTTTAGTTAAATAATGTATTAAACATTATTCAATTTTCACTAGTTGTTCAAAGTTTTAGAGTGAAATCACCAATAATACTTTCAATATACCCAAATGGGATAGATGATGAGACAATGGTGGAAAAAGGGATCAGGATATAACCAACGAGGATGTAGAAGAAAAAGGAAGCGAGACAAGGATTTAGCAGAAAAAATAGACGATGTAATGATGGTGGCCGACCTATAGGAAAAAGGTGTAAAGGAAATCGCGGACGAGGATGATGGCGATAATACTCATAATAAGAGATCTGTAAGAATTAAAGGAAGCATAAACGACAATGATAACACAACTATTATTGGAATTGACGCAGGAAGTAAATAGGAGAACGGAAATAGGAAAAAAAGTCTCATCGAAATTCGGGAGAACTCAAATTCGGTACAGCCGATCAAGAGTCGTGATAATGACTGAAGACAAGTACATTTACCTAACCTCACCGTCTGGAGGAGCTGGCGAGCGAAGTTAAAAACAAATCCGCTCGGCGAGGGAAAACCGAGTCCAGGTGACCCTACCGCTTAACGAAGGAGTAAACAAACAAAAGAATGAAAAAGTAACCAATTTAACGAGTGCATTAGCAACCAACTTTGAGAATACACGAAAGAGGTAACGACCGAGTAAAGTAGAGAGTAACTACGAGAAGAGTTCATTGAGAAATATCTTGTAAAATGTTTATTGGAGTTTTTGAAGTGAAATTTCATTGCTGACGGGGTAACAATTTTCAAAACGCCACGAAAAGTCAAGATTGCAAGAGGGGAACAGTAAGATACATGGTGGGGAAACTGGGAATGAATACAAGTGCCTCGGCATCTCCCCTCCAATGATTATATTAGCAGTGAATCAGAGGAAGAGGGGGTAGGTATATCTGGCAGTGAGTGGTATGGCCGCGGTTGGCGAGCGGAGGAAGAGAGGGCAGGTATATGCATAGTAGCAATGAAAGGCACGTCAGCAGGTAATAAACGGAGGGAGAGAGAATAGGTATATGCTCAGCATGCTTTGCTCTTTTATATTTACGACTGGACGGAGCAGCGGTAGGAGAGAGATTCAAGCAATACTAGCACTCTAGCAGTGATGCTACTATACAGAAGTCTCGTGACGCTGCTTAAATCAGGGAACGGCGGGAGAGGGGGTAGGTTTGTAATGCTTGCTGTACACACTCATCGAGATAGCCCAAAACGCGCCGAGAGTGTGAGTGTAGAGAGTACTCTCGGCCGTTATGGGCTCCCTCATATGGAATAATCGCATAGGAAATAGTCTCGTACATGAGCACTGGTAATTTAGAGTGATTTGTAAGAATAAGAAATTATAATTACCACAGCTTATTCGTGTTATTGTATATTTTGTGAAATATACTTGGAAACCTTACTTTAAAATCTTTTTTCCTCATTTAAGGGGGTCCTTTCAGCGTGAAATCGGAAAAGAATCGTTTTTTAAAATTTTTTGTTTACGTTCTACAAACTCTTTTGCACTTATTTACCAAGTCATAGACCCGAATGTTGAAAAATGACAAAGTTACAGGCAAATCGGTTAAAAAAGAATTTTGAAAATTGAGGAATCTATTTTCAAAATTTTGCTTTTTTTCCCACAGATTCTGGATCATAAATAAGTCATCTATATCATGATTAGAAAGTGGGATGCGACTGCCTTATATTGTTTTTATAATTTTTTTTGTTTCTAAAATAAAAAATAAAAAATTCTAATATTCCTTATGAAAGTGAAAAAAATAGATAAAAATAAAACATATTTTGGAAAATTTCAATATTTTGCATATTTTCCAAAGTAAATGAGAAAAATCTTTTATTGAAAAAAAAATATTCTCATTCATTTTGAAAAATATGCAAAATATTAAAATTTTTCGAGACATGTTTTATTTTTATTTTATTTTTTACTTCTATAAGGAAATTAGGAAGTAATTTTTTTATCTTATTTTAGAGATTAAAAATGATTTTTTTTTCCAAATATGAGGCAGCCGCATCCTACTTTCTAATCATGATAGATATTACTTATTTATGACTCAGAATCTGTGGAAAAAATGCAGAATTTCAAAAATGGTGTCTTTTTAATTATTCCTTTTTTACACACAAACGATCGTCGCGCCACTTGAAGGAGTGATGAAATAATTCTGTGAACAAATTTGGCTGTTTTTGAAGTAGAATCAATGCGAAAAAGGATCTGATTACCTGAGGAAAATCGGTTTCACTTGGAATGCCCCATATATATACACTACCGGCGGAAAGTTTCCTGACAAAACTTGAAAAAAGGTCTCGAACATTTTTTAATGCCATTTAGTCGGGAGTCAACGTAATCTAATTCAACAAGCGGCATTTTGAAGGGGTCGAATTCAGCTTCATTTCCTGTATTTTTAATTATTTTTACAAATTGTTTTTCGATTTGGACTGAATTTTGAAAACAACTTTGTTTCGTCTTTTTCCCCCTCTCTTTAGATGCGCGCATTTTCTAGAGGGAATTTTTTCCATATATTTTTAGGATCGGATTCATGAAGGGGAAAGTTTGAACTTCAATTTACTTTTTGTTTAAACTTTGAGCGATTTTTTTTTCCAAAGTTATTCCGTTTATTGTGAAAAAAGAGGAAATTTGAGAAATCCCGTATAATACGAAAACAAATAGGATTCATGAAAAACTTCAAGATAGCAAAAAGTTGCGTCCGGAATTCAGAAGAATTTTTGCAAATTTTTTTTTTCCACTATTGTTTTTCTCATACTGAGGCTGGAAAAAAAAATTTGGGAAAAAAATTTGAAAAAAAATTTCAATGTTTTGAAAGCAGTAAAATAAAGTATTTTCCCCTCCTGAAATTTTATCAATAATCCCATAGTTTTCGAGCAATGGTAATTGAATGATCTGAGCTCCGACCAAGAAAACGAGAAAAACAAAATTCTTGAAAAAAAAATCTGAAAAAATTCCTCTGGACTCAACAAAAACAGACGCAACTTTTTGCTACTCTGAAGTTTTTCATGAATCCTCTTTGTTTTCGTGTTATACGGGATTTTCCAAATTTCCTCTTTTTTCACAATAAACGAAATAACTTTGGAAAAAAAATCGCTTAAAGTTTTTTGAGAAAGCAAATTGAAGCTCAAACTTTCTCCTTTATGAATCCGATCCTAAAAATGTATAAACAAAATTGCTTCTCGAAAATGAAGAGAGGGGAAAAAAAACGAAAAAAAGTTGTGTTCTAAATTGAGTCCAAATCGAAAAACAAATTGTAAAAATGATTAAAAATGCATAAAATGAAGCCGAATTCGTTCCCTTTAAAATGCCGCTTGTCGAATTGGATTACGTTGCCTTCCAATGAAATGGCATGAAAAAACGTTCGAGACCTTTTTTCAAGTTTTGTCCGGAAGCTATTCGCCGGTAGTGTATATACAAATTTTAAAAAATCCTGAAAATTTAAAATTGAAAGAAAATCCTGAAAATTCAAGATTAAAAAAAACCAAATCACACAAACCAAGCCAAAACCTCGGTACGCTTAAGTTATTAATGACCAAACCAAAGAAAAAAGCTTGGTGTGCAGGGTTAAGAAAAATAAGCCCGGGAGGTGCTGCAGGATTTCCTTGAGATAAGATAGAAAATTATTACACCTACTTATCTTGTGATAACACAGAGTAGTGTCAGGAGTGTATTTTACAGTCAAGTAGTTCGTTCACGTATTACTAACGCATTAGAATCCATTCATTAATTACGAAAGGACAATTATTTTTGTCGTTTCTGAGCCCGTTTACTCTCATGTAAGGGCACATACGATTTTTTGGATTCCTCCTTCCCCTTATGCGTAAGAATTAACTTAGTTTTTCGAAAAAGCATTTAACATTGTTAAATGTCGTTAGAAAAGGGTTAGTTACACTAAAACACGTTATTATTTGACATAAATAAAAGATTTATATTTTTAACAAAATGATTATTTTGTCTACAGAAAATGCATATTAAAATTAAAGGTAAGAGTTTGAACATTCTTAAAGTTAGGAAACGAATCAGTCAATAAACTACAGACAAATATAATACTTCACGTAAATCAATAAGTAACTAGATTTGAAACAATCTTATAGGAAATAAGTCAAGGAGTAAAAATCAGTACAGTTACTCTCTAGTTACTCGATCGTTACCTCTTTTGTTTATTCTCATAGTTTGCTGCTAGTGTACTCGTTCAATTTGTTTTGTTTTTTATTTTTTCGTTTGTACACTCTATTGTTAAGCGGTAGAGGCGTCTGCACTCGGTTTTTCCTCGCCGAGCGTATTAGTTCTTAACCCTGCACGCCAAACTTTTTTGTTTGGTTTGGTCATTAATAACTTAAGCATACCGAGTTTTTGGCTTGGTTTGTGTGATTTAGTTTTTTTTTATTTAAAATTTTTAGGATTTTCTTTCAATTTTGAATTTTTAGGATTTTTTAAAATTCGAATTTATAGGATTTTTAATACTTGGCGTCCTTTTTTTACTTCTCAGAAGTATTTTGTGATTGATTTCACTTCTTTTTGAAAGGTCTTCCGAAGTATCTTTCTTGATTAAATTTCTTTATATGAATTTGATATAAATTGGTGTTGAAATATTATTCGTGATTCATATTGATATTCATAGATATGCTTTACATATGTTAATCGAAAAGTGCGATGAGTACGATGTTAATATTGATATTCAGAGCTCATATTTTCACACGCCCTTCTAATATCTAAATAAAACCTTTGAGCCTGTATGGAAGAAGAATTTTTTTTTCAACGCCCTAATGTTATTGGGATGAATCGAAAAAATTAAAAACTGTTGGCTATCCTCAAAAATCAAAGATATAGTTGAAATAAAGGTCTTTGTGCAACAGTTCGATTTTTTGAATTTTTTTAGAAGGCGCGCAGGACGTTTAAAAACGCCATTTTCAGCGTTAAATTTACTATATCACTGATAAACGAAAACAGATCATTCAAAAGATTCTAAATTTTTTATACAAGGTGCCTGATACGTACTCTTTTAAACCCATATTCACTGAACATTAACAAATGGTCCATATATTCGAAAAAAAATCTCTGAATATGAATATTTTCACTATTTTTCAATTCATCATGTCATTAATTATTGATTTTTGTATCCTAAAATGTTTTTGTATTTTTTCCATCTTTTTCATTGTAAAACTATTATTTGTATCGACAAAATTTGTGTGAAACATAAATCAAGCTTTCCCGTAATTGTAATCAATAGTTCTCACTATAATAATTTGAAAAAATGGAACGCTTTAAAAAAATTGTGCAGCAGAAATTTGCTTGTAAATTTTATTTTTCTATTAAGAAAATGACATTCATTATAGTATATCAGCAAATTTTTATCCGATTTTATTGAATAAAAAAAATTTCAAAGCTAAATTCTGCTGCATAATTTTCTTAAGGCGTTCTAATTTTTGTTATTATTATAGTGAGAATTATTGGTTAACATTTGTAGAAAGTTTGATTTATATTTTACATGAAATTTCATTCACATTTCGTCGATAAAACTAATCCTTCCCGTATAATATCCAAAAATGGGTCAAATCTACGAAAAATTGAACTTTGAAATTGAATAATTGTTCAAAAAGTAACTTATCAAAAAGTAACTCGGAACCTTTCTTGTAGAGCGTTTAATTCTGTACAGTGTAAGGGAATTCTCAATTTTATCAAAAGAAATAATTAAACACCAAAAAAAAAGAATTAAATAAATATTATTTATTTAATGACAAAAATAGAAAAATCGAAATATTAATAATGATAATAAAAATTTTCGGGCGCCAGCTGGTTTGTCGGTCCAGCAACCGGTATAACGCAAAGAAAAAAAAGTACAAAAATAAATTCA
>OX333074.1:33142938-33184345 GCA_946863875.1 Alloplasta piceator
GTCGACAAAGGAAATCGCGCGATAGGGGCAATAAGGGGAGGGGAGGAAAGGAAACAAGAAAAGGCAGGTACGTTAAATCGCAAGGGGGCTTCGCAAATCTTAAGTCTCTTAACTCAGGGCTAATACACGGTCCTTCGACGCTATGACCTCTTATTAATTACCGCGATACACAATTTGTCACTTGAAACTACGAAAGGAAATTCTCAAAAGAATGGAACAGTCCATTCGCAAAAAGGGGGTGGGGGGAAGAATCTATTACGCCACGACACCGCAAAATCTCGATACAATTTACACGGGGAAATATTCACTCTACTCACTCTTTTTCTCTCCAAATTTTCTCCTCGTCTCTATCTCGTCTTCTATTGAACAAGCGCTCTTTTCTTTTCGCCTCAAAATTACTTCTCTATGCTCTCTACTACGCAATAATAATTTTCGCAATAAAAAGCACGTGTGGCTTCGCTCGCACGCGGTCAGGGAATGAGGCCAAGATGGCCGCGATCTCGGTCGATGCTCGATCCATGGCGAAGCTCGTCTTCTTCGTTTATCTTGTAGGTGAGGGGGGGTGAAGGGAATGGAGGGGTCTCGTCGTTCTCGTTCGGTGCTGCCGCCTCGCGCCTTGAAGTCGAAGCTGCACGCTCGCCGGCAACTCTCTCTCTCTCTCTCTCTCTTTCTCGATGTTTCTCGTGGCTCGAGATTACAGCTGTCAACGCTGCTCGATGTCGTATTTCCAGATTTGTTTTCCCGAGGCTCAGTCGCCGTTTTGATCGGGACGTCACCCCGGGAAAATGTAATAGTGTGTCTCGATATCTCCGTAAAATTCGGGTATTAAATAGTGCTGTGTCTCGGTGGATCGATCTTCAATGAAGTCGATCGGCTCGATGTTGGAGAAAATACGCGCATAAGGTCACGGTGTCCTCTGCCGATACGACGGAGAAAATATTGCAGATTGCTCAATATTCGAGGATTTCTGCTCGTTGGTCGCTTCTTGAAGGGCGGTAGATTTCTGTGGTGATAATGAAATATTCGCGGGAATTTTTGGGAGGGATTTTGTTGGGAAATAGTAACAGTAACTCGGGAATTTTTTTCAAGGATAATAGGACGAGTTTCGCGAGATTAATTCTAATTTTAATTTATCAACTAAATAATACAGTATTTCGCTTTTCTTTCAGGTGTCATGGCGGATTCCGTGACCGCCGCGATATTATTTTATTTTTATTGGGACTTTTCGTCACAACAGATATGTCTGTAGATTTCACTTATGATGAATTGTTTGATAGTTATAAAAATCAGAATAGGTGAAAATAATTTTTCCCATGTTATTCTTATTCCAAAACGGCTAACGCAAATCTTCAGTCAGATCTTTTTTATAGAGCGTTGAAAAATTTAGACTATAATTTAAGTTACATTTAAGTTTCACCTAAAATTTAAGTTAATATTTGGTTTAGCCTGAAATTCAAGTTACATTTTGGCTTAGCCTAAATTAAAGTTAGATTTCGGTTTAGCCTAAAATTTAAGCTAAATTTTGGTTCAGCCTCGAATTTAAGCTAAATTTTGGTTAAGCGTAAAATTTTAGTTCGATTTTGACTTATCAGCTATATATAATGCTATATATTCATAAATATGCTTTATGTATATAGATAATCCTATATATAAAGCTATCCTATATATACATCTTATGTATACATACCTATAAATATAAAGAAAATTTGAATCGTGAATGAACACCCTAATATTCATCCTAGAAATATGTTTATTAATAAATATTTAAAGACATCGAATCTCGAATAATCACCATCCTAGTGTATATCTTAAATATATAATGCTATATGTAAATATATGAATATATAGCTTTGTATATAGCATTGTCTATGGATATATAGCATTATATACATTATCTATACATATATATGGGGCATTCCAAGTGAAAACGTGGGGTCATTTCCCTCGGGTCATCAGGTCCTTCCATAAGTTTTTTTTCGCATTGACTTCACTTCAAAAACAGCCTAATTTTTTAAAGATTCTTCTGGCCACCCCCTCAGGTGGCACGACGATCATTTTTGTGTAAAAAAGAGTTAACTGAAAAACACCATTTTTAAAATTCTTCAATTTTTCCCACAGATTCTGGGACAAAAAGAAGTAATTTCTATCATGATTATAAAGTGGACCACGGCTGCCTCATATTTTTTAAAATCATTTTCTTTTTTTCAGTTTCTGAAATAAAAAAAAAAAAAAATTCTAATACCTTTTACATGAGTAGAAAAATAAAATAAAAATAAAACCTATTTTGGCAAATTTCGATATTTTGCATATTTTTACAAATAAATGAGAAAAATCTTTTTTTCAATAAAATACGTTAATAAAAAGCGATAACTGAAAAATATAACTATAACTATAAATATAAAGATAATTTGAATCGCGAATGACCACCCTAATATATATCCTATGAACATGTATATAAATGAATATTTGAAGACATCGAATCCCGAATAATCACTGCCCTAGTGTATATACCTGTATATATCAGTATCTACCTGTATATACCAGTATATACCAGTATGTATATACTTGTGTATACCAGTATGTATATTAGACTGTGCGGAAAAAAATTTATATTTTTTTTTCGGTTGCATCCACCAAAAAAGGTGAATTGAGGTGAAAAATTGAGAATCCCTGAAGGAGAGCTCAAACAAAAATTATTTCGAACGGCGCATTGCATTTGAATATTTTCCATAAGAATAACACAGGAAAATGTTGGCACATCTATATATGAGAGAGAGAGAGAGAGAGAGAGAGAGACGGCGCCCACAATACTTGTGGCGTCTCTCGAATAAAATAGCTGACTTACGTTTGGCTGGAGCTCCAGACTATCGCACGCTACCGGTATGTCGGTGGGTGTGTGAGTGTGTGATTTTCCCGTGAACAGGGCGAGGATCTCGGTCCTCGCTGTGAGCGTCGTTTTTACCACTACACTTGAACGTCCATACACTTAACGTTCCATACGCGTACTAGAGTCCCTATACAGTGCGCGTATCCCGCGCACTCACTATGATGACCGAATGTCATGTGGCGGTCGACGGATGGTTCTTACATCCGATTTACTTGTCAATCGCCTGTTGTTCATTTGCGATGTTCTATGTGAACCTGCGGTTGTTGTTATTTGTATTTGTTGTATTTGATGATGTTGTTGGTTGTTATTCCACCTCGCTAACGAGGGATCTTGATAGATAACGTTTCGTTAAATTGATGAAGTACCATGATCGTGAGATCATGGGCGCGAAGGGTGATTCGTTGGATGACTTTGAATTACTTATTTTACTATGACCTTAGAGTCATAGGCACGATCTTGTTGGACGGACAAACATTTATACGACCCGAGACTTACGCGTCTATGCGAGCACCCCTGTATAACGTCCCAAGATGACATACGAATGGGCGTATGCATCTTACATGGCGACGCCTGAATTACGCCGCAGCGACTGGCTGAAGGCTGGAATATTACTCCTTGATTCACCTGACGGCGGGTAGCAAGGTACTGATGCAACTTGACAACTTTGCTCAGAACGTTGGCGAGTCGAACGAGATTTCTGAAATTTGGCTTTTTGAAAACGGCACGTGCATGTCCTTGATGGCCATGCACAAGTTCGCTCAAGGTGACCGAAAGGTGCTATCGACAGAAATGTTGCTGATTGTGATTTGCGACACATGGAGTGATCGCGACGCATGAGTCTCTGGAATCCGCTGACGAGCGCATTTTAGCATAGCATTCCACGTCCGTTTTCGCGCTAAATAATAGTATTTATAAATTATATAAATATATAGATTTTGAGCGAAAAGCGGGACGTGACATCTTTATATATATATATATAAACATACTATTGATTATTCATTCAGATTCCTGTAGAGTTGATAAAAAAATAATTATTCTACTGTTGAATCAAAATTTGAATATCGTGCGATTGCACGCTTACAACTCTGCGGACCAATCAAAACGCTTGACAGAAGTGATCAGAAAGTGTAACAGAAAACAAACGTTCGCGCGTGGTTTATCATTTTTTTATTGTATTCACTTATTTTTATCGAGTGTTTATTTATTGGTTCAAAAGTGAAATGAAATATCTATAACGATCGTGAAATTACGTGAAAGTACTTTTTCGATCTCGACAAACGACACGAGCAGTTTCACAGTGGTTAGTAATACGTCAGTTCATATGTTTATTGTATTCAATTATTTGTAAAGACAATGGTATTCGTCGTCTTTACTAATCAATCGAGTTGATTTTCATATTTATTTACATTTTTTCAGTCAGTGAATTGAATTCCGTGCCTTATATGTACAATATAACCTCCAAACTGTCAACGGATTGGAGGTTATATTGTAAAAAATATATAGAATTTTTGGTGTACAAGGATTTGTAAATATTAAAAATAATTAAAAACACAAATATGAAAAAACCGTGAAAAAGCGTGTTAAAAAAATTTCGGTCTGCATGCAATTACCATGAAAAATATTTTTTGTTATACAGGTACAGTAATCGGTGGAGCAAAGGACTGAAGAAACGTTTTTCCATACATTCAACTTCGAAGGCTGTTTCCCGAAACCTTGATCTTCAAATACTCTGCGCGCAATCCTGACCGAACCGCTTCATGGATCTTATCCTACGACGTCTCATTTTCTTTGTAACACTTTTACGGACCGCTTGAACGCGGCACATTTTTATTATAATCAATATTGTTTTGTGTGCAGTGCTCTAAAAACCAAAAATGGGTCAAAGATTCAAAAAGTAGCCTGTAACTCCAAAATAAGGATTAAAAAAAAAATGTGCCGCGCTCAAGCGGTCCGCAAAAGTTTTACAAAGAAAATGAGACATCGTAGGATAAGATCCGTCAAGCAATTTGGTCAGAACTGCGCGCAGCGTGTGAAAATAAAAAATTGATTTATGAGAGTTCCGCTGCACCTTAAGGGTTCTAACTAGCGTCAAAAGTTGCTACATTTGATACATCAAATTGTAGCCCATCTGTGAAATTTCCACAAATGCCATGAACATTTATATTGATGTTCAAAAATCGGCATTTTGACGCTGTCAGTCTTCCCTCAAGTGCTGCATAATCTGGCGTACCTATTCGTCAAATTGAATTTCGCGCGACACAATGCCACGCCCGAAATTCATTTTGACCAATGGGTACGCCAGATTATGCAGCGCTCAAGCACAGTGCGCCCGTTTCAGAATTTCCCCTATACGTGCTGTAAGCGTGTAAATAAAGCCGGAGACACAATGACAAAAATAAATAAATCAGCCCTCCGATTGGCGTAGTTTCTCTGAAGTGCGCGGTGATTGGCTGATTCTTATTCCTTATTCCTTACTCTTGTCATTGTGTCTCGGGCTTAAGCATTCAAGATAATGCAGCAAAAATTTGCTTTCGTTTATTGATGATTTTTATCTGTCATCGTAATCACGGCCGTTGTATTGTTTACTTAAATTATAATGTTGAAAAATATGATATGATTTTCTAAAGTGGCAATTTGTGCAATCCGATCGAGTGTAGTGTGGTGTATTGTGTGAGGATGTTTTTTTTTATTAAGGAAATTGTGTATTTTAGGAACATAAGGTCATGTTTCATGTGATTTTTTTCCTTGCATAAAAGTAATAATAATATTTGGAAACAAAAATTTAAATACTTAGAAGTGTACTAACTATCAATCATCATATTTTAAAGGAAAATAACATTTCATCAAATAGTAAGAAATGTCTAAAAATTGTATCCGATCAGTGTTTTTTTTTTGCGAAAACGTTAAAAAGTTATAAATGAATAAAACAAATATATTGATTATTCCATGTTAAAATTGCTAAAATCATTTTAAACTCTCGAAATAGTTCAAATGTATTAAAATGAAAGTACATGGTGAAAATTAAAAAAATTCGTTCACGCATCTTCGTGCAATGAGTGAAAAACTGAAAAAGAAAGTTATTTTCGTTAAAACAAAATGGTTCAAAGAACTGTAAAGACTTCAAACTCTACAGGACACTTCCTCATAATCCTATAAAGAAAGTCTAGAAGTTTCAAAAACATTGGTTCACAGGTTGCCGAGATCTGACTCTGGACGGACACAAAAATGGATTTTTGGCTCAAAAATTGCTATTTTTTGGGAAATTTCATATTCAATATTCTCTGAATGGATGGAGTCAAAAAACGGTTTGAGATTATAATAAAACAAAATTGTGCTACGAATTTGAACTGGATCCATTTATGGATTGCCGAGTTATGAGCACATACAGACGGCCGAGGGGACGGAAAGTCCAAAATTGTTTGATTTTGTATAATATGCCAACATATGTTGGTATTAAGCTTGGGTTTAAGTTTGGGTTAAGTTTGTATGGTTGTTTTCATAAGAAATAGGTTTTTAGAAGGCAATACTAATAGGCACTCTTCATGTATGGTGAGCATCTCAACCATTAGCCTTTGGGGAACGAATATCAATTATATTTTCAATAAAAAGTGAGTTGCGAAAAAAAATAGTCACTCAGCGAGACTCGGACCCAGGACGTATGGATTGTGGGCCAGAGCGCTTGTCGCTTGTGAGCCACACCACTCGTTGTTTCACGGTGTAGCTCCACGAGATATAAGCGACTGCGAAACGTTCTACCCGTAATATCTCAGGAATGGCTGCGTATATGCGGCCAATCTCTTATACTTTTCTTATTATCAGTATCTTGAACTTATGGGCAGTGTCCTGGCCCTCCTCGTTAGTCGCGTTGAGTCACGTTTAGTCTCGTTTGGCCACCTTTAGTCTCGTTTGGAGGCGTTTAGTCGCGGTAGTCTCGTTTAGTCTCGTTTAGCCCCGCTTAGTCGGGTTCAGCCGTATTTAGTCTCGTTTAGTCGCGTTCAGTCGCGTTTAGAAGCGTTTAGTCTCTTTTGGTAAGGTTCAGTCACGTTTAGTCGCGTTTGGTCTTATTTAGTCTCGTTTAGTCGCGTCGAGTCCCGTTTAGCCTCGTTTAGTCTCGTTTAGTCGCGTTTAGTCTCGTTTGGTCGCGTTTAGTCGCGTTGAGTCACGTTTGGTCTCGTTCAGTCGCGTCTAGTCTCATTCAGGCACGTTTGGCCGCCTTCAGTCTCGTTTAGTCGCGTTTAGTCTTCTTTAGTCCCGTTTAGTCTCGCTGAGTCATGTTCAGTCTCTTTTAGTCACGTTCAGTCTCGTTTAGTGGCGCGTAGTCTCGTTTATTCGCGTTTAGTCGCGTTCAATCTCGTTGAATGGCGTTGAGTTTTTCCAAGTCCCGTTTAGTCGCGTTTAGTTCCGCGTGCAGTAAGTAAGCATGCATTTTGCACGTACGATACGCCTTTCTTCTAGTCAGATAAATTAAAAAAAATTGATTTGTGAAAATTCGACGGCGTGGGTCGCTCTGGTTTTTGAAGTCCTCCAGATATGTAGCCTCTCCAAACTATTGTCCATTTTCGAGTATCTCCAACCGTTCTCCGCGATATCGTCATTTATTCAATTTTTTCGTGAAAAAAATTTTCAATGAGTTTTCGATTCCCGAAAATCTGAAGGCGTAGGTCGCTCGAGCTTCTCGAACGGGCACACAATTTCATTCGCTTCCGCGTATCTTCAACCGTTATCGAGATATCGTTATTTCTTTATTTTTTTGTAAAAAGGGTGTAAGTATGCGTTCCACACGCTCCATACGCTCTTCTTATTCTGAAACGAACGAGGCATTGCGGTGTGAGCACGTATACTTGCTCATATACTCGCTGTATATTACGATATATTTATATATGACGTTTATGACTTTCATATATGAAGAATTCCACACCAAATGGGCCACTAAAAATCGTGGGACCTCGAAATATAATGAAATGTTTTTTTAAAGGTTATTCGAGTGCCAAAAGGAAGCAGGATATTTTTCAGATTTTTTAATCTGATTTTACACCTCCAATTTGGATACGAACGTTGTTATTTACTTTTTTCGATTCATTTTACATGCGAAACGATCCATAGCACAAAAAAATACTCCCACATAAAAATTTGGTTTTTAAATATACTTCATAATTTCATCTATTTTAAAGCTGTCCAGAATCCTTTTCGTGTATTTTTCAGCGGAACGAGGCAATAACATTTTTTTTCATCGAGTTCGCCGTTTCCAATTTTCCTACAACTCCGAGAGAACTTTTGTTGATGTCACAACAAACCACAGAAAAATTGGCATGATGGAGAATCCATATCTTCAAAGTGTTTTCTAAGGTTAATCGATGAAAACACTTGCGACTTACAACAAATATTCGATGTTCACCAACACGCCCATTAAATTTATTTAAAAAATATTAAACATACTTTATTCACCGTGTTTCAGCGTGAGGTTGAAGTCAAAAGTTGGGACCTTACAGAACACTTTGGTATTTCTGTACAATAAGCGAATTAATCATACATTGACCCCACGCTGATACGCGGTAAATAATGTATGGTAAATGTATTTTCAATAAATTCACAGGGGGGTTGGACAACCTCGATTATTCGTCTTAAGTCGCAAGTGTTTTCATCAGTCCACCTCAGAAAACACTTGGAAGATATGAATTGTCCATCATGCAAATTATTCTGTGATTTGTTGTGAAATCAACGAAAGTTCTCTCAAAGTTGAAGGAAAATTGAAAACAGCGAACTCGACAAAAAAAATACCAATAATTTTATCGCCAATCGTACCACATCATACATTCAACGACCACTGTCTCTGGTATTCAACCCGTTGCAGCGAATATGGATTGTCTGTCGCCCATAAATGCATATTGTGCAAGTACACTTGCCCGTGGTTGTCAAGCGTAGCCTCATCTGTAAAAGCACGGTATCCAGAAACAAACCATCGTTCTCGATTTAACGTACAACCCATTCACAAAAGTGCACGCGATTTATAAAATTTATCCCATGTAATCCTTAATGCAGACTGACATGATACGGATGGAACTTATGTCGATGTAAGATACGGAGTACACTTCGTTGACTTACACCAGATGCTCGTTCAATTTGTCGCGAAGCAACGTGAGGATTATGAGCAACCATTACCAGGACCCCAGTTTCAGTCGTTTCATTAGATGCTGGTTTTGAACGCTCTCGACTACGACACCTTAAACTGCCGGTTTCCCTAAGTTTATTGTACACATTGATAAATGTGTAATACGAAGGCGGACGACGATCCGGATGACGCTCAGCATACACAGTTGCCACCTGCGTTGCATTTTGACGATATTCTCCGTAAATTAACATCATATCAACTTGCTCCAGATAAGGAAACATTTCGCGACGAAGTTAATACTGTACTGACGGAATTGAATTTTGTCGCCGGACTAATCATTGAAGAGAACACAATGTTATGAATCACTGTTGCGAACAACCTAACAAATTGTAAACAAAGTCAATGTAAACAAAGTCGTACGAGTTACCTCGATAATATCGCTCGATTTAAAACTCGATTAGAGCCTTTTCGTTGATATTAATGAAAAGGCTGACGTTATTAATGGCACCATACTATCAATGCGAATCAGAGTGCAAGCATGCATTGGAAGTGGTGGCCATCACTTTGAGCATCTTTCATAAAAGAAAGTGGATGCACGGTTTTTTCAATCGACTTAGCGCTGATATTATTGTAATTTCTATTTTATCGATTTTTTATGCTGAATCTGGATCGATCATCACGAAATTTGGTTTGTGAACTTATTTACAGTTGCTCGATGGAATTATGAAGAAAAAAAATATTGGATCCATTTCAAAAAATGAAGGTGATCTTAAAATCTTCAAAGCGCCTCCACCTAGATGAACTTCGTAGCCACCATTTGATGAGGAAAAGTTGCATAAAAAAAATAAAAAACAAAAATTAAAAATGGTTATCTTAAATTTTTGTTTCTTATTTTTATTATCAAGTTTGGAAGTCCCCTGAACACTCAAAAATTTGCAGAATGGTGTTATGAGAAATAAGGCTAGTTGAAAGAAAGTTTTTTTTTAATTGGACAAAAAATATAAATCGAAAAAACACCACTCTGAAAAAATTCGAGGATTTGCAGAAGATGTCAAAGTTTGATATAATAAAAAGAGAAAAAATCAAAAATGGTAATCATTAAGAAATTTTCGACTTTTTTCCGAAAATCTGAAAAAAACGATGAAGATGAGTTTTTATAATTTTTTTGTATTTTTTACAAAAAATAAACAAAAATTCGTGTTCTAGAAATTATCTATGGAGTCTATAGCGCAGTTCACTTTAAATTTGTGTTAAACTCTCGGCCCGAGAAAATAATTGTATTATCGAGCAGCTCCAGCCATATTTGTCGCGAGAGCGTGTTATCGAGAGACCGTTGAAACATCGGCCATTCTTAGGACTGATTCACGAAGTAACACGAGACTAAGAGAAATAGTAAAGTCTTTTATCGAGCGTTAATTATTGACAATTATTTATTGAGAAAAATCGTTCTCCAAGAGATCGACAGGTGGACGCGGAGTGTATAAGCGTCAAGGCAATTTCATAGGCATCGGTCGCACCGCGTGAGGCGAAACAGAATTTAATATGATGAAATAATAAAATTGTATAGAAGCGAAACTAAGATCTTGTCATTAGATAATTGGGGATTTTGTGATAAAAAGGGAATTTAGATTTTCAGGTTCTTTTTCTTGATATTTGATTTTTCTCTCATCTTCTGCGAGATAACGTATTAATTGGTTCAAATGAAATATGGTTTGTGTCGTTGTGTCCCGAAATTAAAAAGAAAAGCATTGGTTTGAGAAGTATTCTCATATAGCTATAGATGTACAACCCGTGTATAAGCGTTTCACAGGTCAATCAGGTGACGTTAAATTGTTGAAGAATTTTGACGATGATAAAATTGGAGAATAGTTCACTCGATATCATCATATCTCAGCATTATGTGGACGGATCAACATCAAAATGGATTCAATGAAAAGTGAATTTTATTATTAGACTACATAGTTCGTAGATGTTAAAAAAGTTGTGGCGTTTTCTTGGATAATCGAATTGAAATGGAAAAGGGGCGTGGGGGGAGGCATATTCACGTATTTAAGAGTGCGCAGCAATCTCGATTAAGATTCTCTCAGTTTTCTTCAATACTTGGCGTCGAGTCGTTACCGCGTGTCTTGATAGATGTGTTCGCCATAAATAATTTTTGTCTATAGAATATACATAAACCCACAAAAACACCAAAAATGCGGTACAAAAATTGTAGACAAGTACATTTGAAAAAGTATCTACAGTCTTAAAAAAAGTTGAGAAATAAATAAATGATACTTGTAACACATATTTGAAAAAATATTTATGAGGGATTCTTTGTCAATTCAACCACTTTTTTTTCGACTATCTCAGATGTGCCCCATAATTGATTACATCGAAGTGCTACTAAAAGGCATTCTATGTAAATTTTTTCGGATTTTTTAATTCAACATTTTAGAAATCGTCGTTTTTTAAAACTTAAAGTAACTGAAAAAAAATGTCTATACATAAAAGTTGGAGTTTTGAGTTAGCTTTCGCGGGAAATATTTGAAATGATTTTCACGTTTCGGTAACGCTGATTTTTTACCGAAATGGTGGGAAATTATTTTTTCATTCGAAAACAGCACTTTTAATTTGGCTAAAAAAATTGTAGAGTCTTCCAGTATGTCTGGCGATATCGCTAAGAAATCGGCAGAGTGGCACGGATCGAGGTTCCGGTAGAAATAATAATAATTTGTGTGGTTTCATTTCTTTTGCCCTAGAACCTCGAGCCATACCACTCAGGCGATTTTTTTGTGATATCGTCAGGTATACAGGAAGACTATGTAATTTTTTCGGCTAAATAAAAAAGACTTTATTTAAATAGAAAAAAATTTCTCCCTTTTTTGGTAAAAAATCAGCATTTCCGGAACGTGAAAGTTATTTCAAATATTCCGCTAGAAAAAAAAAGTGATTTGTATGGTTTCATTTTTTTACCCTAGAACCTGAATCCGTGCCACTCTGGCGATTGTTTTGCAATATCGTGAGATATACTGAAAGGCTCCGCAATGTTTTCAGCCAAAAAATGGCCTCTTTTGAATAAAATAAAATTATCCCCTTTTTTGGTAAAGAATCAGCATTACCAGAACGTAGAAATTATTTCAAATATTCCGCTCGAATGCTAACACGGAACTTCAACTTTCATGTATCGACATTTTTTTCAGTTACTCCAAGTTTCCGAGATATATTCATTTAGAAAAAAAAGCGATTCCTAAAACTTCAGATTAAAAAATTTAAAAAAATTCACATAAACTGCCTTTTAGTAGCACTTTGATATAACCAATTATAGGGCACATCTGAGATGGTCGAAATGAAAGTAGCTGGATTGACGGAGAATCCCTCATATAAGAATCTGAAAAAATAATAAGTACTTGGCGAGTTAATTTATTTCAAACCTTATGAAAATCTGCGTGAGCCCTGCATATATATGTCTATATGTCGTCGTCGTCGTCGTCTTCGTGGTCGTCTTCGTCGTCGTCTTCGTCGTCGTCGTCTTCGTCGTCTTCGTCGTCTTTGTCGTCTTCGTTGTCGTCGTCTTCGTCGTCGTTGTCATCTTTGTCGTCGTCGTCTTCGTCGTCATCGTCTTCGTCGTCTCCATCATCTTCGTCGTCGTCTTCGTCGTCATCGTCTTCGTCGTCTCCATCATCTTCGCCGTCGTCGTTCTCGTCGTCTGTTGCGTCCTCGTCATCTTTCGCGTCCACGTCGTCTTCATCGTTCTCGTCGTCATTGTTGTCTTCGAATTCGTTATCGTCTTCGAATTCGTTATCGTCTTCGAATTCGTTATCGTCTTCGAATTCGTTATCGTCTTCGAATTCGTTATCGTCTTCGAATTCATTATCGTCTTCGAATTCGTTATCGTCTTCGAATTCGTTATCGTCTTCGAATTCGTTATCGTCTTCGAATTCGTTATCGTCTTCGAATTCGTTATCGTCTTTGAATTCGTTATCGTCTTCGCATTCGTTATCGTCTTCGTATTCGTTATCGTCTTCGTATTCGTTATCGTCTTCGTATTCGTTATCGTCTTCGTATTCGTTATCGTCTTCGTATTCGTTATCGTCTTCGTATGCGTTATCGTCTCCGTATTCGTTATCGTCTTCGTATTGGTCATCGTCCTTGTATTCGTTATCGTCTTCGTATTTGTTATCGTCTTCGTATTCGTTATCATCTTCGTATTCGTTATCGTCTTCGTATGCGTTATCGTCTCCGTATTCGTTAACGTCTTCGTAATCGTCATCGTCCTTGTATTCGTTATCGTCTTCGTATGCGTTATCCTCTTCGTATTTTTTATCATCTTTGTATTCGTTATCGTCTTCGTATAGGTTATCGTCTTCGTATTTGTTATCGTCTTCTTATTCGTTATCGTCTTCGTATTCGTTAACGTCTTCGTTATCGTCTTCGTTATCGTATTCGTTATTGTATTCGTTATCGTATTCGTTATCGTATTCGTTATCGTATTCGTTGTCGTATTCGTTATCGTATTCGTTATCGTATTCGTTATCGTATTCGTTATCGTATTCGTTATCGTATTCGTTATCGTATTCGTTATCGTATTCGTTATCGTATTCGTTATCGTATTCGTTATCGTATTCGTTATCGTATTCGTTATCGTATTCGTTATCGTATTCGTTATCGTATTCGTTATCGTATTCGTTATCGTATTCGTTATCGTATTCGTTATCGTATTCGTTATCGTATTCGTTATCGTATTCGTTATCGTATTCGTTATCGTATTCGTTATCGTATTCGTTATCGTATTCGTTATCGTATTCGTTATCGTATTCGTTATCGTATTCGTTATCGTATTCGTTATCGTATTCGTTATCGTATTCGTTATCGTATTCGTTATCGTATTCGTTATCGTATTCGTTATCGTATTCGTTATCGTATTCGTTATCGTATTCGTTATCGTATTCGTTATCGTATTCGTTATCGTATTCGTTATCGTATTCGTTATCGTATTCGTTATCGTATTCGTTATCGTATTCGTTATCGTATTCGTTATCGTATTCGTTATCGTATTCGTTATCGTATTCGTTATCGTATTCGTTATCGTATTCGTTATCGTATTCGTTATCGTATTCGTTATCGTATTCGTTAGCGTATTCGTTATCGTATTTGTTATCGTATTCGTTATCGTATTCGTTATCGTATTCGTTATCGTATTCGTTATCGTATTCGTTATCGTATTCGTTATCGTATTCGTTATCGTATTCGTTATCGTATTCGTTATCGTATTCGTTATCGTATTCGTTATCGTATTCGTTATCGTATTCGTTATCGTATTCGTTATCGTATTCGTTATCGTATTCGTTATCGTATTCGTTATCGTATTCGTTATCGTATTCGTTATCGTATTCGTTATCGTATTCGTTATCGTATTCGTTATCGTATTCGTTATCGTATTCGTTATCGTATTCGTTATCGTATTCGTTATCGTATTCGTTATCGTATTCGTTATCGTATTCGTTATCGTATTCGTTATCGTATTCGTTATCGTATTCGTTATCGTATTCGTTATCGTATTCGTTATCGTATTCGTTATCGTATTCGTTATCGTATTCGTTATCGTATTCGTTATCGTATTCGTTATCGTATTCGTTATCGTATTCGTTATCGTATTCGTTATCGTATTCGTTATCGTATTCGTTATCGTATTCGTTATCGTATTCGTTATCGTATTCGTTATCGTATTCGTTATCGTATTCGTTATCGTATTCGTTATCGTATTCGTTATCGTATTCGTTATCGTATTCGTTATCGTATTCGTTATCGTATTCGTTATCGTATTCGTTATCGTATTCGTTATCGTATTCGTTATCGTATTCGTTATCGTATTCGTTATCGTATTCGTTATCGTATTCGTTATCGTATTCGTTATCGTATTCGTTATCGTATTCGTTATCGTATTCGTTATCGTATTCGTTATCGTATTCGTTATCGTATTCGTTATCGTATTCGTTATCGTATTCGTTATCGTATTCGTTATCGTATTCGTTATCGTATTCGTTATCGTATTCGTTATCGTATTCGTTATCGTATTCGTTATCGTATTCGTTATCGTATTCGTTATCGTATTCGTTATCGTATTCGTTATCGTATTCGTTATCGTATTCGTTATCGTATTCGTTATCGTATTCGTTATCGTATTCGTTATCGTATTCGTTATCGTATTCGTTATCGTATTCGTTATCGTATTCGTTATCGTATTCGTTATCGTATTCGTTATCGTATTCGTTATCGTATTCGTTATCGTATTCGTTATCGTATTCGTTATCGTATTCGTTATCGTATTCGTTATCGTATTCGTTATCGTATTCGTTATCGTATTCGTTATCGTATTCGTTATCGTATTCGTTATCGTATTCGTTATCGTATTCGTTATCGTATTCGTTATCGTATTCGTTATCGTATTCGTTATCGTATTCGTTATCGTATTCGTTATCGTATTCGTTATCGTATTCGTTATCGTATTCGTTATCGTATTCGTTATCGTATTCGTTATCGTATTCGTTATCGTATTCGTTATCGTATTCGTTATCGTATTCGTTATCGTATTCGTTATCGTATTCGTTATCGTATTCGTTATCGTATTCGTTATCGTATTCGTTATCGTATTCGTTATCGTATTCGTTATCGTATTCGTTATCGTATTCGTTATCGTATTCGTTATCGTATTCGTTATCGTATTCGTTATCGTATTCGTTATCGTATTCGTTATCGTATTCGTTATCGTATTCGTTATCGTATTCGTTATCGTATTCGTTATCGTATTCGTTATCGTATTCGTTATCGTATTCGTTATCGTATTCGTTATCGTATTCGTTATCGTATTCGTTATCGTATTCGTTATCGTATTCGTTATCGTATTCGTTATCGTATTCGTTATCGTATTCATTATCGTATTCGTTATCGTATTCGTTATCGTATTCGTTATCGTATTCGTTATCGTATTCGTTATCGTATTCGTTATCGTATTCGTTATCGTATTCGTTATCGTATTCGTTATCGTATTCGTTATCGTATTCGTTATCGTATTCGTTATCGTATTCGTTATCGTATTCGTTATCGTATTCGTTATCGTATTCGTTATCGTATTCGTTATCGTATTCGTTATCGTATTCGTTATCGTATTCGTTATCGTATTCGTTATCGTATTCGTTATCGTATTCGTTATCGTATTCGTTATCGTATTCGTTATCGTATTCGTTGTCGTATTCGTTATCGTATTCGTTATCGTATTCGTTATCGTATTCGTTATCGTATTCGTTATCGTATTCGTTATCGTATTCGTTATCGTGTTCGTTATCGTATTCGTTATCGTATTCGTTATCGTATTCGTTATCGTGTTCGTTATCGTATTCGTTATCGTATTCGTTATCGTATTCGTTATCGTGTTCGTTATCGTATTCGTTATCGTATTCGTTATCGTATTCGTTATTGTATTCGTTATCGTATTCGTTATCGTTTTCGTATTTGTATTCGTATTCGTATTCGTATTCGTATTCGTATTCGTATTCGTATTCGTATTCGTTACCGTATTCGTTATCGTCTTCGTATTCGTTGTCGTATTCGTATTCGTATTCGTTGTCGTATTCGTATTCGTATTCGTATTCGTTACCGTATTCGTATTCGTATTCGTATTCGTTATCGTCTTCGTATTCGTTATCGTCTTCGTATCCGTTATCGCCTTCGTATTCGTTATCGTCTTCGTATTCGTTATCCTCTTCGTATTCAATATCGTCTTCGTATTCGTTATCGTCTCCGTATTCGTTATCGTCTTCGTATCCGTTATCATCATCGCATTCGTTATCTACTTCGTATGTGTTATCGTCTTCGTATTCGTTATCGTCATCGTATTCGTTATCGTCTTCGTATTTGTTATCGTCTTCGTATTTGTTATCGTCTTCGTATTCGTTATCGTCTTCGTATTCGTTATCGTCTTCGAATTCGTTATCGTCTTCGTATTCTTTATCGTCTTCGCATTCGTTATCGTCTTCATATTCGTTATCGTCTTCGTATTCGTTATCGTCTTCGTATTCGTTATCGTCTTCGTATTCGTTATCGTCTTTGTATTCGTTATCGTCTTCGTATTCGTTATTGTCTTCGTATTCGTTATCGTCTTCGTATTCGTTATCGTCTTATGTCGATGTAAGATACGGAGTACACTTCGTTGACTTACACCAGATGCTCGTTCAATTTGTCGCGAAGCAACGTGAGGATTATGAGCAACCATTACCAGGACCCCGGTTTCAGTCGTTTCATTAGATGCTGGTTTTGAACGCTCTCGACTACGACACCTTAAACTGCCGGTTTCCCTAAGTTTATTGTACACATTGATAAATGTGTAATACGAAGGCGGACGACGATCCGGATGACGCTCAGCATACACAGTTGCCACCTGCGTTGCATTTTGACGACATTCTCCGTAAATTAACATCATATCAACTTGCTCCAGATAAGGAAACATTTCGCGACGAAGTTAATACTGTACTGACGGAATTGAATTTTGTCGCCGGACTAATCATTGAAGAGAACACAATGTTATGAATCACTGTTGCGAACAACCTAACAAATTGTAAACAAAGTCAATGTAAACAAAGTCGTACGAGTTACCTCGATAATATCGCTCGATTTAAAACTCGATTAGAGCCTTTTCGTTGATATTAATGAAAAGGCTGACGTTATTAATGGCACCATACTATCAATGCGAATCAGAGTGCAAGCATGCATTGGAAGTGGTGGCCATCACTTTGAGCATCTTTCATAAAAGAAAGTGGATGCACGGTTTTTTCAATCGACTTAGCGCTGATATTATTGTAATTTCTATTTTATCGATTTTTTATGCTGAATCTGGATCGATCATCACGAAATTTGGTTTGTGAACTTATTTACAGTTGCTCGATGGAATTATGAAGAAAAAAAATATTGGATCCATTTCAAAAAATGAAGGTGATCTTAAAATCTTCAAAGCGCCTCCACCTAGATGAACTTCGTAGCCACCATTTGATGAGGAAAAGTTGCATAAAAAAAATAAAAAACAAAAATTAAAAATGGTTATCTTAAATTTTTGTTTCTTATTTTTATTATCAAGTTTGGAAGTCCCCTGAACACTCAAAAATTTGCAGAATGGTGTTATGAGAAATAAGGCTAGTTGAAAGAAAGTTTTTTTTTAATTGGACAAAAAATATAAATCGAAAAAACACCACTCTGAAAAAATTCGAGGATTTGCAGAAGATGTCAAAGTTTGATATAATAAAAAGAGAAAAAATCAAAAATGGTAATCATTAAGAAATTTTCGACTTTTTTCCGAAAATCTGAAAAAAACGATGAAGATGAGTTTTTATAATTTTTTTGTATTTTTTACAAAAAATAAACAAAAATTCGTGTTCTAGAAATTATCTATGGAGTCTATAGCGCAGTTCACTTTAAATTTGTGTTAAACTCTCGGCCCGAGAAAATAATTGTATTATCGAGCAGCTCCAGCCATATTTGTCGCGAGAGCGTGTTATCGAGAGACCGTTGAAACATCGGCCATTCTTAGGACTGATTCACGAAGTAACACGAGACTAAGAGAAATAGTAAAGTCTTTTATCGAGCGTTAATTATTGACAATTATTTATTGAGAAAAATCGTTCTCCAAGAGATCGACAGGTGGACGCGGAGTGTATAAGCGTCAAGGCAATTTCATAGGCATCGGTCGCACCGCGTGAGGCGAAACAGAATTTAATATGATGAAATAATAAAATTGTATAGAAGCGAAACTAAGATCTTGTCATTAGATAATTGGGGATTTTGTGATAAAAAGGGAATTTAGATTTTCAGGTTCTTTTTCTTGATATTTGATTTTTCTCTCATCTTCTGCGAGATAACGTATTAATTGGTTCAAATGAAATATGGTTTGTGTCGTTGTGTCCCGAAATTAAAAAGAAAAGCATTGGTTTGAGAAGTATTCTCATATAGCTATAGATGTACAACCCGTGTATAAGCGTTTCACAGGTCAATCAGGTGACGTTAAATTGTTGAAGAATTTTGACGATGATAAAATTGGAGAATAGTTCACTCGATATCATCATATCTCAGCATTATGTGGACGGATCAACATCAAAATGGATTCAATGAAAAGTGAATTTTATTATTAGACTACATAGTTCGTAGATGTTAAAAAAGTTGTGGCGTTTTCTTGGATAATCGAATTGAAATGGAAAAGGGGCGTGGGGGGAGGCATATTCACGTATTTAAGAGTGCGCAGCAATCTCGATTAAGATTCTCTCAGTTTTCTTCAATACTTGGCGTCGAGTCGTTACCGCGTGTCTTGATAGATGTGTTCGCCATAAATAATTTTTGTCTATAGAATATACATAAACCCACAAAAACACCAAAAATGCGGTACAAAAATTGTAGACAAGTACATTTGAAAAAGTATCTACAGTCTTAAAAAAAGTTGAGAAATAAATAAATGATACTTGTAACACATATTTGAAAAAATATTTATGAGGGATTCTTTGTCAATTCAACCACTTTTTTTTCGACTATCTCAGATGTGCCCCATAATTGATTACATCGAAGTGCTACTAAAAGGCATTCTATGTAAATTTTTTCGGATTTTTTAATTCAACATTTTAGAAATCGTCGTTTTTTAAAACTTAAAGTAACTGAAAAAAAATGTCTATACATAAAAGTTGGAGTTTTGAGTTAGCTTTCGCGGGAAATATTTGAAATGATTTTCACGTTTCGGTAACGCTGATTTTTTACCGAAATGGTGGGAAATTATTTTTTCATTCGAAAACAGCACTTTTAATTTGGCTAAAAAAATTGTAGAGTCTTCCAGTATGTCTGGCGATATCGCTAAGAAATCGGCAGAGTGGCACGGATCGAGGTTCCGGTAGAAATAATAATAATTTGTGTGGTTTCATTTCTTTTGCCCTAGAACCTCGAGCCATACCACTCAGGCGATTTTTTTGTGATATCGTCAGGTATACAGGAAGACTATGTAATTTTTTCGGCTAAATAAAAAAGACTTTATTTAAATAGAAAAAAATTTCTCCCTTTTTTGGTAAAAAATCAGCATTTCCGGAACGTGAAAGTTATTTCAAATATTCCGCTAGAAAAAAAAAGTGATTTGTATGGTTTCATTTTTTTACCCTAGAACCTGAATCCGTGCCACTCTGGCGATTGTTTTGCAATATCGTGAGATATACTGAAAGGCTCCGCAATGTTTTCAGCCAAAAAATGGCCTCTTTTGAATAAAATAAAATTATCCCCTTTTTTGGTAAAGAATCAGCATTACCAGAACGTAGAAATTATTTCAAATATTCCGCTCGAATGCTAACACGGAACTTCAACTTTCATGTATCGACATTTTTTTCAGTTACTCCAAGTTTCCGAGATATATTCATTTAGAAAAAAAAGCGATTCCTAAAACTTCAGATTAAAAAATTTAAAAAAATTCACATAAACTGCCTTTTAGTAGCACTTTGATATAACCAATTATAGGGCACATCTGAGATGGTCGAAATGAAAGTAGCTGGATTGACGGAGAATCCCTCATATAAGAATCTGAAAAAATAATAAGTACTTGGCGAGTTAATTTATTTCAAACCTTATGAAAATCTGCGTGAGCCCTGCATATATATGTCTATATGTCGTCGTCGTCGTCGTCTTCGTGGTCGTCTTCGTCGTCGTCTTCGTCGTCGTCGTCTTCGTCGTCTTCGTCGTCTTTGTCGTCTTCGTTGTCGTCGTCTTCGTCGTCGTTGTCATCTTTGTCGTCGTCGTCTTCGTCGTCATCGTCTTCGTCGTCTCCATCATCTTCGTCGTCGTCTTCGTCGTCATCGTCTTCGTCGTCTCCATCATCTTCGCCGTCGTCGTTCTCGTCGTCTGTTGCGTCCTCGTCATCTTTCGCGTCCACGTCGTCTTCATCGTTCTCGTCGTCATTGTTGTCTTCGAATTCGTTATCGTCTTCGAATTCGTTATCGTCTTCGAATTCGTTATCGTCTTCGAATTCGTTATCGTCTTCGAATTCGTTATCGTCTTCGAATTCATTATCGTCTTCGAATTCGTTATCGTCTTCGAATTCGTTATCGTCTTCGAATTCGTTATCGTCTTCGAATTCGTTATCGTCTTCGAATTCGTTATCGTCTTTGAATTCGTTATCGTCTTCGCATTCGTTATCGTCTTCGTATTCGTTATCGTCTTCGTATTCGTTATCGTCTTCGTATTCGTTATCGTCTTCGTATTCGTTATCGTCTTCGTATTCGTTATCGTCTTCGTATGCGTTATCGTCTCCGTATTCGTTATCGTCTTCGTATTGGTCATCGTCCTTGTATTCGTTATCGTCTTCGTATTTGTTATCGTCTTCGTATTCGTTATCATCTTCGTATTCGTTATCGTCTTCGTATGCGTTATCGTCTCCGTATTCGTTAACGTCTTCGTAATCGTCATCGTCCTTGTATTCGTTATCGTCTTCGTATGCGTTATCCTCTTCGTATTTTTTATCATCTTTGTATTCGTTATCGTCTTCGTATAGGTTATCGTCTTCGTATTTGTTATCGTCTTCTTATTCGTTATCGTCTTCGTATTCGTTAACGTCTTCGTTATCGTCTTCGTTATCGTATTCGTTATTGTATTCGTTATCGTATTCGTTATCGTATTCGTTATCGTATTCGTTGTCGTATTCGTTATCGTATTCGTTATCGTATTCGTTATCGTATTCGTTATCGTATTCGTTATCGTATTCGTTATCGTATTCGTTATCGTATTCGTTATCGTATTCGTTATCGTATTCGTTATCGTATTCGTTATCGTATTCGTTATCGTATTCGTTATCGTATTCGTTATCGTATTCGTTATCGTATTCGTTATCGTATTCGTTATCGTATTCGTTATCGTATTCGTTATCGTATTCGTTATCGTATTCGTTATCGTATTCGTTATCGTATTCGTTATCGTATTCGTTATCGTATTCGTTATCGTATTCGTTATCGTATTCGTTATCGTATTCGTTATCGTATTCGTTATCGTATTCGTTATCGTATTCGTTATCGTATTCGTTATCGTATTCGTTATCGTATTCGTTATCGTATTCGTTATCGTATTCGTTATCGTATTCGTTATCGTATTCGTTATCGTATTCGTTATCGTATTCGTTATCGTATTCGTTATCGTATTCGTTATCGTATTCGTTATCGTATTCGTTATCGTATTCGTTATCGTATTCGTTATCGTATTCGTTATCGTATTCGTTATCGTATTCGTTATCGTATTCGTTATCGTATTCGTTATCGTATTCGTTATCGTATTCGTTATCGTATTCGTTATCGTATTCGTTATCGTATTCGTTATCGTATTCGTTATCGTATTCGTTATCGTATTCGTTATCGTATTCGTTATCGTATTCGTTATCGTATTCGTTATCGTATTCGTTATCGTATTCGTTATCGTATTCGTTATCGTATTCGTTATCGTATTCGTTATCGTATTCGTTATCGTATTCGTTATCGTATTCGTTATCGTATTCGTTATCGTATTCGTTATCGTATTCGTTATCGTATTCGTTATCGTATTCGTTATCGTATTCGTTATCGTATTCGTTATCGTATTCGTTATCGTATTCGTTATCGTATTCGTTATCGTATTCGTTATCGTATTCGTTATCGTATTCGTTATCGTATTCGTTATCGTATTCGTTATCGTATTCGTTATCGTATTCGTTATCGTATTCGTTATCGTATTCGTTATCGTATTCGTTATCGTATTCGTTATCGTATTCGTTATCGTATTCGTTATCGTATTCGTTATCGTATTCGTTATCGTATTCGTTATCGTATTCGTTATCGTATTCGTTATCGTATTCGTTATCGTATTCGTTATCGTATTCGTTATCGTATTCGTTATCGTATTCGTTATCGTATTCGTTATCGTATTCGTTATCGTATTCGTTATCGTATTCGTTATCGTATTCGTTATCGTATTCGTTATCGTATTCGTTATCGTATTCGTTATCGTATTCGTTATCGTATTCGTTATCGTATTCGTTATCGTATTCGTTATCGTATTCGTTATCGTATTCGTTATCGTATTCGTTATCGTATTCGTTATCGTATTCGTTATCGTATTCGTTATCGTATTCGTTATCGTATTCGTTATCGTATTCGTTATCGTATTCGTTATCGTATTCGTTATCGTATTCGTTATCGTATTCGTTATCGTATTCGTTATCGTATTCGTTATCGTATTCGTTATCGTATTCGTTATCGTATTCGTTATCGTATTCGTTATCGTATTCGTTATCGTATTCGTTATCGTATTCGTTATCGTATTCGTTATCGTATTCGTTATCGTATTCGTTATCGTATTCGTTATCGTATTCGTTATCGTATTCGTTATCGTATTCGTTATCGTATTCGTTATCGTATTCGTTATCGTATTCGTTATCGTATTCGTTATCGTATTCGTTATCGTATTCGTTATCGTATTCGTTATCGTATTCGTTATCGTATTCGTTATCGTATTCGTTATCGTATTCGTTATCGTATTCGTTATCGTATTCGTTATCGTATTCGTTATCGTATTCGTTATCGTATTCGTTATCGTATTCGTTATCGTATTCGTTATCGTATTCGTTATCGTATTCGTTATCGTATTCGTTATCGTATTCGTTATCGTATTCGTTATCGTATTCGTTATCGTATTCGTTATCGTATTCGTTATCGTATTCGTTATCGTATTCGTTATCGTATTCGTTATCGTATTCGTTATCGTATTCGTTATCGTATTCGTTATCGTATTCGTTATCGTATTCGTTATCGTATTCGTTATCGTATTCGTTATCGTATTCGTTATCGTATTCGTTATCGTATTCGTTATCGTATTCGTTATCGTATTCGTTATCGTATTCGTTATCGTATTCGTTATCGTATTCGTTATCGTATTCGTTATCGTATTCGTTATCGTATTCGTTATCGTATTCGTTATCGTATTCGTTATCGTATTCGTTATCGTATTCGTTATCGTATTCGTTATCGTATTCGTTATCGTATTCGTTATCGTATTCGTTATCGTATTCGTTATCGTATTCGTTATCGTATTCGTTATCGTATTCGTTATCGTATTCGTTATCGTATTCGTTATCGTATTCGTTATCGTATTCGTTGTCGTATTCGTTATCGTATTCGTTATCGTATTCGTTATCGTATTCGTTATCGTATTCGTTATCGTATTCGTTATCGTATTCGTTATCGTGTTCGTTATCGTATTCGTTATCGTATTCGTTATCGTATTCGTTATCGTGTTCGTTATCGTATTCGTTATCGTATTCGTTATCGTATTCGTTATCGTGTTCGTTATCGTATTCGTTATCGTATTCGTTATCGTATTCGTTATTGTATTCGTTATCGTATTCGTTATCGTTTTCGTATTTGTATTCGTATTCGTATTCGTATTCGTATTCGTATTCGTATTCGTATTCGTATTCGTTACCGTATTCGTTATCGTCTTCGTATTCGTTGTCGTATTCGTATTCGTATTCGTTGTCGTATTCGTATTCGTATTCGTATTCGTTACCGTATTCGTATTCGTATTCGTATTCGTATTCGTTATCGTCTTCGTATTCGTTATCGTCTTCGTATCCGTTATCGCCTTCGTATTCGTTATCGTCTTCGTATTCGTTATCCTCTTCGTATTCAATATCGTCTTCGTATTCGTTATCGTCTCCGTATTCGTTATCGTCTTCGTATCCGTTATCATCATCGCATTCGTTATCTACTTCGTATGTGTTATCGTCTTCGTATTCGTTATCGTCATCGTATTCGTTATCGTCTTCGTATTTGTTATCGTCTTCGTATTTGTTATCGTCTTCGTATTCGTTATCGTCTTCGTATTCGTTATCGTCTTCGAATTCGTTATCGTCTTCGTATTCTTTATCGTCTTCGCATTCGTTATCGTCTTCATATTCGTTATCGTCTTCGTATTCGTTATCGTCTTCGTATTCGTTATCGTCTTCGTATTCGTTATCGTCTTTGTATTCGTTATCGTCTTCGTATTCGTTATTGTCTTCGTATTCGTTATCGTCTTCGTATTCGTTATCGTCTTATGTCGATGTAAGATACGGAGTACACTTCGTTGACTTACACCAGATGCTCGTTCAATTTGTCGCGAAGCAACGTGAGGATTATGAGCAACCATTACCAGGACCCCGGTTTCAGTCGTTTCATTAGATGCTGGTTTTGAACGCTCTCGACTACGACACCTTAAACTGCCGGTTTCCCTAAGTTTATTGTACACATTGATAAATGTGTAATACGAAGGCGGACGACGATCCGGATGACGCTCAGCATACACAGTTGCCACCTGCGTTGCATTTTGACGACATTCTCCGTAAATTAACATCATATCAACTTGCTCCAGATAAGGAAACATTTCGCGACGAAGTTAATACTGTACTGACGGAATTGAATTTTGTCGCCGGACTAATCATTGAAGAGAACACAATGTTATGAATCACTGTTGCGAACAACCTAACAAATTGTAAACAAAGTCAATGTAAACAAAGTCGTACGAGTTACCTCGATAATATCGCTCGATTTAAAACTCGATTAGAGCCTTTTCGTTGATATTAATGAAAAGGCTGACGTTATTAATGGCACCATACTATCAATGCGAATCAGAGTGCAAGCATGCATTGGAAGTGGTGGCCATCACTTTGAGCATCTTTCATAAAAGAAAGTGGATGCACGGTTTTTTCAATCGACTTAGCGCTGATATTATTGTAATTTCTATTTTATCGATTTTTTATGCTGAATCTGGATCGATCATCACGAAATTTGGTTTGTGAACTTATTTACAGTTGCTCGATGGAATTATGAAGAAAAAAAATATTGGATCCATTTCAAAAAATGAAGGTGATCTTAAAATCTTCAAAGCGCCTCCACCTAGATGAACTTCGTAGCCACCATTTGATGAGGAAAAGTTGCATAAAAAAAATAAAAAACAAAAATTAAAAATGGTTATCTTAAATTTTTGTTTCTTATTTTTATTATCAAGTTTGGAAGTCCCCTGAACACTCAAAAATTTGCAGAATGGTGTTATGAGAAATAAGGCTAGTTGAAAGAAAGTTTTTTTTTAATTGGACAAAAAATATAAATCGAAAAAACACCACTCTGAAAAAATTCGAGGATTTGCAGAAGATGTCAAAGTTTGATATAATAAAAAGAGAAAAAATCAAAAATGGTAATCATTAAGAAATTTTCGACTTTTTTCCGAAAATCTGAAAAAAACGATGAAGATGAGTTTTTATAATTTTTTTGTATTTTTTACAAAAAATAAACAAAAATTCGTGTTCTAGAAATTATCTATGGAGTCTATAGCGCAGTTCACTTTAAATTTGTGTTAAACTCTCGGCCCGAGAAAATAATTGTATTATCGAGCAGCTCCAGCCATATTTGTCGCGAGAGCGTGTTATCGAGAGACCGTTGAAACATCGGCCATTCTTAGGACTGATTCACGAAGTAACACGAGACTAAGAGAAATAGTAAAGTCTTTTATCGAGCGTTAATTATTGACAATTATTTATTGAGAAAAATCGTTCTCCAAGAGATCGACAGGTGGACGCGGAGTGTATAAGCGTCAAGGCAATTTCATAGGCATCGGTCGCACCGCGTGAGGCGAAACAGAATTTAATATGATGAAATAATAAAATTGTATAGAAGCGAAACTAAGATCTTGTCATTAGATAATTGGGGATTTTGTGATAAAAAGGGAATTTAGATTTTCAGGTTCTTTTTCTTGATATTTGATTTTTCTCTCATCTTCTGCGAGATAACGTATTAATTGGTTCAAATGAAATATGGTTTGTGTCGTTGTGTCCCGAAATTAAAAAGAAAAGCATTGGTTTGAGAAGTATTCTCATATAGCTATAGATGTACAACCCGTGTATAAGCGTTTCACAGGTCAATCAGGTGACGTTAAATTGTTGAAGAATTTTGACGATGATAAAATTGGAGAATAGTTCACTCGATATCATCATATCTCAGCATTATGTGGACGGATCAACATCAAAATGGATTCAATGAAAAGTGAATTTTATTATTAGACTACATAGTTCGTAGATGTTAAAAAAGTTGTGGCGTTTTCTTGGATAATCGAATTGAAATGGAAAAGGGGCGTGGGGGGAGGCATATTCACGTATTTAAGAGTGCGCAGCAATCTCGATTAAGATTCTCTCAGTTTTCTTCAATACTTGGCGTCGAGTCGTTACCGCGTGTCTTGATAGATGTGTTCGCCATAAATAATTTTTGTCTATAGAATATACATAAACCCACAAAAACACCAAAAATGCGGTACAAAAATTGTAGACAAGTACATTTGAAAAAGTATCTACAGTCTTAAAAAAAGTTGAGAAATAAATAAATGATACTTGTAACACATATTTGAAAAAATATTTATGAGGGATTCTTTGTCAATTCAACCACTTTTTTTTCGACTATCTCAGATGTGCCCCATAATTGATTACATCGAAGTGCTACTAAAAGGCATTCTATGTAAATTTTTTCGGATTTTTTAATTCAACATTTTAGAAATCGTCGTTTTTTAAAACTTAAAGTAACTGAAAAAAAATGTCTATACATAAAAGTTGGAGTTTTGAGTTAGCTTTCGCGGGAAATATTTGAAATGATTTTCACGTTTCGGTAACGCTGATTTTTTACCGAAATGGTGGGAAATTATTTTTTCATTCGAAAACAGCACTTTTAATTTGGCTAAAAAAATTGTAGAGTCTTCCAGTATGTCTGGCGATATCGCTAAGAAATCGGCAGAGTGGCACGGATCGAGGTTCCGGTAGAAATAATAATAATTTGTGTGGTTTCATTTCTTTTGCCCTAGAACCTCGAGCCATACCACTCAGGCGATTTTTTTGTGATATCGTCAGGTATACAGGAAGACTATGTAATTTTTTCGGCTAAATAAAAAAGACTTTATTTAAATAGAAAAAAATTTCTCCCTTTTTTGGTAAAAAATCAGCATTTCCGGAACGTGAAAGTTATTTCAAATATTCCGCTAGAAAAAAAAAGTGATTTGTATGGTTTCATTTTTTTACCCTAGAACCTGAATCCGTGCCACTCTGGCGATTGTTTTGCAATATCGTGAGATATACTGAAAGGCTCCGCAATGTTTTCAGCCAAAAAATGGCCTCTTTTGAATAAAATAAAATTATCCCCTTTTTTGGTAAAGAATCAGCATTACCAGAACGTAGAAATTATTTCAAATATTCCGCTCGAATGCTAACACGGAACTTCAACTTTCATGTATCGACATTTTTTTCAGTTACTCCAAGTTTCCGAGATATATTCATTTAGAAAAAAAAGCGATTCCTAAAACTTCAGATTAAAAAATTTAAAAAAATTCACATAAACTGCCTTTTAGTAGCACTTTGATATAACCAATTATAGGGCACATCTGAGATGGTCGAAATGAAAGTAGCTGGATTGACGGAGAATCCCTCATATAAGAATCTGAAAAAATAATAAGTACTTGGCGAGTTAATTTATTTCAAACCTTATGAAAATCTGCGTGAGCCCTGCATATATATGTCTATATGTCGTCGTCGTCGTCGTCTTCGTGGTCGTCTTCGTCGTCGTCTTCGTCGTCGTCGTCTTCGTCGTCTTCGTCGTCTTTGTCGTCTTCGTTGTCGTCGTCTTCGTCGTCGTTGTCATCTTTGTCGTCGTCGTCTTCGTCGTCATCGTCTTCGTCGTCTCCATCATCTTCGTCGTCGTCTTCGTCGTCATCGTCTTCGTCGTCTCCATCATCTTCGCCGTCGTCGTTCTCGTCGTCTGTTGCGTCCTCGTCATCTTTCGCGTCCACGTCGTCTTCATCGTTCTCGTCGTCATTGTTGTCTTCGAATTCGTTATCGTCTTCGAATTCGTTATCGTCTTCGAATTCGTTATCGTCTTCGAATTCGTTATCGTCTTCGAATTCGTTATCGTCTTCGAATTCATTATCGTCTTCGAATTCGTTATCGTCTTCGAATTCGTTATCGTCTTCGAATTCGTTATCGTCTTCGAATTCGTTATCGTCTTCGAATTCGTTATCGTCTTTGAATTCGTTATCGTCTTCGCATTCGTTATCGTCTTCGTATTCGTTATCGTCTTCGTATTCGTTATCGTCTTCGTATTCGTTATCGTCTTCGTATTCGTTATCGTCTTCGTATTCGTTATCGTCTTCGTATGCGTTATCGTCTCCGTATTCGTTATCGTCTTCGTATTGGTCATCGTCCTTGTATTCGTTATCGTCTTCGTATTTGTTATCGTCTTCGTATTCGTTATCATCTTCGTATTCGTTATCGTCTTCGTATGCGTTATCGTCTCCGTATTCGTTAACGTCTTCGTAATCGTCATCGTCCTTGTATTCGTTATCGTCTTCGTATGCGTTATCCTCTTCGTATTTTTTATCATCTTTGTATTCGTTATCGTCTTCGTATAGGTTATCGTCTTCGTATTTGTTATCGTCTTCTTATTCGTTATCGTCTTCGTATTCGTTAACGTCTTCGTTATCGTCTTCGTTATCGTATTCGTTATTGTATTCGTTATCGTATTCGTTATCGTATTCGTTATCGTATTCGTTGTCGTATTCGTTATCGTATTCGTTATCGTATTCGTTATCGTATTCGTTATCGTATTCGTTATCGTATTCGTTATCGTATTCGTTATCGTATTCGTTATCGTATTCGTTATCGTATTCGTTATCGTATTCGTTATCGTATTCGTTATCGTATTCGTTATCGTATTCGTTATCGTATTCGTTATCGTATTCGTTATCGTATTCGTTATCGTATTCGTTATCGTATTCGTTATCGTATTCGTTATCGTATTCGTTATCGTATTCGTTATCGTATTCGTTATCGTATTCGTTATCGTATTCGTTATCGTATTCGTTATCGTATTCGTTATCGTATTCGTTATCGTATTCGTTATCGTATTCGTTATCGTATTCGTTATCGTATTCGTTATCGTATTCGTTATCGTATTCGTTATCGTATTCGTAATCGTATTCGTTATCGTATTCGTTATCGTATTCGTTATCGTATTCGTTATCGTATTCGTTATCGTATTCGTTATCGTATTCGTTATCGTATTCGTTATCGTATTCGTAATCGTATTCGTTATCGTATTCGTTATCGTATTCGTTATCGTATTCGTTATCGTATTCGTTATCGTATTCGTTATCGTATTCGTTATCGTATTCGTTATCGTATTCGTTATCGTATTCGTTATCGTATTCGTTATCGTATTCGTTATCGTATTCGTTATCGTATTCGTTATCGTATTCGTTATCGTATTCGTTATCGTATTCGTTATCGTATTCGTTATCGTATTCGTTATCGTATTCGTTATCGTATTCGTTATCGTATTCGTTATCGTATTCGTTATCGTATTCGTTATCGTATTCGTTATCGTATTCGTTATCGTATTCGTTATCGTATTCGTTATCGTATTCGTTATCGTATTCGTTATCGTATTCGTTATCGTATTCGTTATCGTATTCGTTATCGTATTCGTTATCGTATTCGTTATCGTATTCGTTATCGTATTCGTTATCGTATTCGTTATCGTATTCGTTATCGTATTCGTTATCGTATTCGTTATCGTATTCGTTATCGTATTCGTTATCGTATTCGTTATCGTATTCGTTATCGTATTCGTTATCGTATTCGTTATCGTATTCGTTATCGTATTCGTTATCGTATTCGTTATCGTATTCGTTATCGTATTCGTTATCGTATTCGTTATCGTATTCGTTATCGTATTCGTTATCGTATTCGTTATCGTATTCGTTATCGTATTCGTTATCGTATTCGTTATCGTATTCGTTATCGTATTCGTTATCGTATTCGTTATCGTATTCGTTATCGTATTCGTTATCGTATTCGTTATCGTATTCGTTATCGTATTCGTTATCGTATTCGTTATCGTATTCGTTATCGTATTCGTTATCGTATTCGTTATCGTATTCGTTATCGTATTCGTTATCGTATTCGTTATCGTATTCGTTATCGTATTCGTTATCGTATTCGTTATCGTATTCGTTATCGTATTCGTTATCGTATTCGTTATCGTATTCGTTATCGTATTCGTTATCGTATTCGTTATCGTATTCGTTATCGTATTCGTTATCGTATTCGTTATCGTATTCGTTATCGTATTCGTTATCGTATTCGTTATCGTATTCGTTATCGTATTCGTTATCGTATTCGTTATCGTATTCGTTATCGTATTCGTTATCGTATTCGTTATCGTATTCGTTATCGTATTCGTTATCGTATTCGTTATCGTATTCGTTATCGTATTCGTTATCGTATTCGTTATCGTATTCGTTATCGTATTCGTTATCGTATTCGTTATCGTATTCGTTATCGTATTCGTTATCGTATTCGTTATCGTATTCGTTATCGTATTCGTTATCGTATTCGTTATCGTATTCGTTATCGTATTCGTTATCGTATTCGTTATCGTATTCGTTATCGTATTCGTTATCGTATTCGTTATCGTATTCGTTATCGTATTCGTTATCGTATTCGTTATCGTATTCGTTATCGTATTCGTTATCGTATTCGTTATCGTATTCGTTATCGTATTCGTTATCGTATTCGTTATCGTATTCGTTATCGTATTCGTTATCGTATTCGTTATCGTATTCGTTATCGTATTCGTTATCGTATTCGTTATCGTATTCGTTATCGTATTCGTTATCGTATTCGTTATCGTATTCGTTATCGTATTCGTTATCGTATTCGTTATCGTATTCGTTATCGTATTCGTTATCGTATTCGTTATCGTATTCGTTATCGTATTCGTTATCGTATTCGTTATCGTATTCGTTATCGTATTCGTTATCGTATTCGTTATCGTATTCGTTATCGTATTCGTTATCGTATTCGTTATCGTATTCGTTATCGTATTCGTTATCGTATTCGTTATCGTATTCGTTATCGTATTCGTTATCGTATTCGTTATCGTATTCGTTATCGTATTCGTTATCGTATTCGTTATCGTATTCGTTATCGTATTCGTTATCGTATTCGTTATCGTATTCGTTATCGTATTCGTTATCGTATTCGTTATCGTATTCGTTATCGTATTCGTTATCGTATTCGTTATCGTATTCGTTATCGTATTCGTTATCGTATTCGTTATCGTATTCGTTATCGTATTCGTTATCGTATTCGTTATCGTATTCGTTATCGTATTCGTTATCGTATTCGTTATCGTATTCGTTATCGTATTCGTTATCGTATTCGTTATCGTATTCGTTATCGTATTCGTTATCGTATTCGTTATCGTATTCGTTATCGTATTCGTTATCGTATTCGTTATCGTATTCGTTATCGTATTCGTTATCGTATTCGTTATCGTATTCGTTATCGTATTCGTTATCGTATTCGTTATCGTATTCGTTATCGTATTCGTTATCGTATTCGTTATCGTATTCGTTATCGTATTCGTTATCGTATTCGTTATCGTATTCGTTATCGTATTCGTTATCGTATTCGTTATCGTATTCGTTATCGTATTCGTTATCGTATTCGTTATCGTATTCGTTATCGTATTCGTTATCGTATTCGTTATCGTATTCGTTATCGTATTCGTTATCGTATTCGTTATCGTATTCGTTATCGTATTCGTTATCGTATTCGTTATCGTATTCGTTATCGTATTCGTTATCGTATTCGTTATCGTATTCGTTATCGTATTCGTTATCGTATTCGTTATCGTATTCGTTATCGTATTCGTTATCGTATTCGTTATCGTATTCGTTATCGTATTCGTTATCGTATTCGTTATCGTATTCGTTATCGTATTCGTTATCGTATTCGTTATCGTATTCGTTATCGTATTCGTTATCGTATTCGTTATCGTATTCGTTATCGTATTCGTTATCGTATTCGTTATCGTATTCGTTATCGTATTCGTTATCGTATTCGTTATCGTATTCGTTATCGTATTCGTTATCGTATTCGTTATCGTATTCGTTATCGTATTCGTTATCGTCTTCGTTATCGTATTCGTTATCGTATTCGTTATCGTATTCGTTATCGTATTCGTTATCGTGTTCGTTATCGTGTTCGTTATCGTATTCGTTATCGTATTCGTTATCGTATTCGTTATCGTATTCGTTATCGTATTCGTTATCGTATTCGTTATCGTATTCGTTATCGTATTCGTTATCGTATTCGTTATCGTATTCGTTATCGTATTCGTTATCGTATTCGTTATCGTATTCGTTATCGTATTCGTTATCGTATTCGTTATCGTATTCGTTATCGTATTCGTTATCGTATTCGTTATCGTATTCGTTATCGTATTCGTTATCGTATTCGTTATCGTATTCGTTATCGTATTCGTTATCGTATTCGTTATCGTATTCGTTATCGTATTCGTTATCGTATTCGTTATCGTATTCGTTATCGTATTCGTTATCGTATTCGTTATCGTATTCGTTATCGTATTCGTTATCGTATTCGTTATCGTATTCGTTATCGTATTCGTTATCGTATTCGTTATCGTATTCGTTATCGTATTCGTTATCGTATTCGTTATCGTATTCGTTATCGTATTCGTTATCGTATTCGTTATCGTATTCGTTATCGTATTCGTTATCGTATTCGTTATCGTATTCGTTATCGTATTCGTTATCGTATTCGTTATCGTATTCGTTATCGTATTCGTTATCGTATTCGTTATCGTATTCGTTATCGTGTTCGTTATCGTATTCGTTATCGTATTCGTTATCGTATTCGTTATCGTGTTCGTTATCGTATTCGTTATCGTATTCGTTATCGTATTCGTTATCGTATTCGTTATCGTATTCGTTATCGTTTTCGTATTTGTATTCGTATTCGTATTCGTATTCGTATTCGTATTCGTATTCGTATTCGTATTCGTTACCGTATTCGTTATCGTCTTCGTATTCGTTGTCGTATTCGTATTCGTATTCGTTGTCGTATTCGTATTCGTATTCGTATTCGTTACCGTATTCGTATTCGTATTCGTATTCGTTATCGTCTTCGTATTCGTTATCGTCTTCGTATCCGTTATCGCCTTCGTATTCGTTATCGTCTTCGTATTCGTTATCCTCTTCGTATTCAATATCGTCTTCGTATTCGTTATCGTCTCCGTATTCGTTATCGTCTTCGTATCCGTTATCATCATCGCATTCGTTATCTACTTCGTATGTGTTATCGTCTTCGTATTCGTTATCGTCATCGTATTCGTTATCGTCTTCGTATTTGTTATCGTCTTCGTATTTGTTATCGTCTTCGTATTCGTTATCGTCTTCGTATTCGTTATCGTCTTCGAATTCGTTATCGTCTTCGTATTCTTTATCGTCTTCGCATTCGTTATCGTCTTCATATTCGTTATCGTCTTCGTTTTCGTTATCGTCTTCGTATTCGTTTTCGTCTTCGTATTCGTTATCGTCTTTGTATTCGTTATCGTCTTCGTATTCGTTATTGTCTTCGTATTCGTTATCGTCTTCGTATTCGTTATCGTCTTCGTATTCGTTATCGTCTTCGTATTCGTTATCGTCTTCGTATTCGTTGTCGTCTTCGTATTCGTTATCGTCTTCATATTCTTTATCGTCTTTGTATTAGTTATCGTCTCCGTATTCGTTATCGTCTTTGTTATCGTCTTCGTATTCGTTATCGTCTTCGTATTCGTCTTCGTTATCGTCTTCTTTATCGTCTTCGTTATCGTCTCTGTTATCGTCTTCGTTATCGTCTTCGTTATCGTCTTCGTTATCGTCTTCGTTATCGTCTTCGTTATCGTCTTCGTTATCGTCTTCGTTATCGTCTTCGTTATCGTCTTCGTTATCGTCTTCGTTATCGTCTTCGTTATCGTCTTCGTTATCGTCTTCGTTATCGTCTTCGTTATAGTCTCCGTTATCGTCTTCGTTATCGTCTTTGTTATCGTCTTCGTTATCGTCTTCGTTATCGTCTTCGTTATCGTCTTCGTTATCGTCTTCGTTATCGTCTTCGTTATCGTCTTCGTTATCGTCTTCGTTATCGTCTTCGTTATCGTCTTCGACATCGTCTTCATTATCGTCTTCGTTATCGTCTTCGTTATCGTCTTCGGTATCGTCTTTGTTATCGTCTTCGTTATCGTCTTTGTTATCGTCTTCGTTATCGTCTTCGTTATTGTCTTTGTTATTGTCTTCGTTATCGTCTTCCTTATCGTCTTCGTTATCGTCTTCGTTATCGTTTTCGTTATCGTCTTCGTTATCGTCTTCGTTATCGTCTCCGTTATCGTCTTCGTTATCGTCTTTGTTATCGTCTTCGTTATCCTCTTCGTTATCGTCTTCGTTATCGTCTCCGTTATCGTTTTCGTTATCGTCTTCGTTATCGTCTTCGTTATCGTCCCTTGCAGCAAAAAAGAAGCTTTGAAAGAATCTTGGAAAGTATCTTTGAAAGGATCTTACAAAGATTTTTCGAATCTTAGAAAGAATCTTTCCAAGATTCTGAGAGTCTCCTTAAGATTCTTTGAAAGATTTTTGAAATGATTTTTTCAAAGATTCTTTTGTCGCATTGAATGAGAATCTTTCGAAGAATCTTCAAAAGATTCCTTGAAACAATAAGGTTTTTTCGAAACCCCACGAAAAAATAAAAACTCACCAATTCGAGTCAATTTTCGAGAAAGAAGAAATTTGAGAAAATCGAAAAACTTTATTTTGGAAAAAGATATAAAATCGAAAATAAAAAACACCATCATGACCAAATTCATTTACAAAATCTTGGAAATTTTGGAAAAAACAAAAATATTTCCAATATTCTGCCGACTGAAATCTGCTTATACAAGATTTTTTATATTAGTCTCTGAGATTTTTCCAATCAATCTTTCCAAGATTGTTTGAATGAGAGTTTCCAAGATTCTTTAAATGGAATTTTTCAAGATTCTTTAAATTAATCTTTCTAAGATTCTTCCAATCAATCTTTCCAAGATTCTTCAAATTAATGTTTCTAAGATTCTTCCAATTAATTTTTCCAAGTTCCTTCGAATGAATTTTTCCAAGATTCAACGACGTGTTGAAACGGAATTTGGCTATGCTGATCATCTTTATTCTTGATTTTCTATCTTTTCCAAAATAAAGTTTTTCGATTTTCTCAAATTTCTACTTTTTCGAAAATTGACTTGAATTGATCAGTTTTCAGTTTTTCGTAAGGTTTTGAAGAAAACCTCATTGTTTTAAAAAATCTTTTAAAGATTCTCCGAAAGATTCTCATCTGATGCGACAAGAAAATCTTTGAAAGAATCGTTTAAAAATTCGTTGAAAGAATTTTAAAAAGATTCTTAGAATCTTGGAAAAAATCTTTACAAGAATCTTAAAGAGATCATTAGAATCTTGGAAAGAATCTTTAAAAGAATCCCGCTCCGGATCGTATCCGTGATTCTTTTCAAGATTCTTTTCAAGATTCTTTCCAAGATCCTTTCCAAGATTCTAAGAATCTCTTTAAGATTTTTTCTGAGATTCGAAGAATCTTTGTAAGATCCTTCCAAAGATCCTTTCGAAGATTCTTTCAAAGATTCTTATTTTCTACGCGGGGTCTTCGTATTTGTATTCGTATTCGTTATGGTCTTCGTATTCGTTATCGTCTTCGTATTCGTTATCCTCTTCGTATTCAATATCGTCTTCGTATTTGTTATCATCTTCCTATTCGTTATCGTCTTCGTATTCGTTATCGTCTTCGTATTCGTTATCGTCTTCGTATTCGTTATCGTCTTCGTATTCGTTATCGTCTTCGTATTCGTTATCGTCTTCGTATTCGTTATCGTCTCCGTATTCGTTATCGTCTCCGTATTCGTTATCGTTTCTGTATTCGTTATCGTCTTTGTATTCGTTATCGTTTTCGTATTCGTTATCGTCTTCGTATTCGTTATTGTCTTCATATTTGTTATCGTCTTCATATTCGTTATCGTCTTCGTTTTCGTCATCGTCTTTGTATTCGTTATCGTCTTCGTGTTCGTTATCGTCTTCGTATTTGTAATCGTCTTCGTATTCGTTATCGTCTTCGTATTCGTTATTGTTTTCGTATTCGTTATCGTCTTCGCCTTCGTATTCGTTATCGTCTTCGTATTCGTTATCGTCTTCGTATTCGTTATCGTCTTCGTATTCGTTATTGTCTTCGTATTCGTTGTTGTCTTCGTATTCATTATCGCATTCGTATTCATTATCGCATTCGTCATCCTCATCGTATTCGGCGTATTCGTCGTATTTATCGTCCTCGTCGTATTCGTCGTATTCGTCGTCTTCGTTGTATTCGTCGCCTCGTCATCCCCGTCGTCTTCGTTGTCTTCGTCGTCGTTGTGGTCGTCCTCCTCGTCATATTCGTCATTATCGTCGTCTTCATCGTCCTCGTCTTCATCGTCTTTATCATCTTCGCCATCATCGTCCTCTTCATCTTCGGCGTCGTCGAAATCGATTACGATGATGAAAAAGATATCCACACGCTTATGCAGACATTTTGGGCGCTGAATGTGACGTCATATTTTCTTAGGATTTGTCTCTTTCAAGACTTTTCTCTTTCGAGTCTTGGAGTCTATCGCCATTTTTGTAGCACTTTTTTCGTATTCCAGTATGATAATCGAAATGCTGTTTATTTCGAAGTTACGAAGTCCAAGAAGAATTTGAATTAAGTGCAAAAAATGTGTTCATTTTAGTCACGATCGTTTGTTTATAATCATCGTGCCACCTCTTGTTACAGTGACTATTTCATCTCTTCAAGAACACCAAAACTTTTATAATCATTTTTGAATATGACCTGAAGGTTGTCACAAGGTGCGAAAAATTCAGCGTAGGAGAATGACAAAAAATCTCGACGATATCGCAGGTTAATCATTATTTAAAAAAATGCGATATCTTCCGTATTTGGATAGCTAGAGCGTTCATTTTGGTGACATTCGAAAGAGAAGTGAAATCCGAACAGAAAGTTTTCCCCGAAATTCCCCAAAGCCTTATAATTTGGTAATTATTAAGAAATCGGTTTTATATAAATATATTTCTACTTCTGCGTATAAGCAAGTTGGCAGGCATATAAAAGTCTTTGAGCTCCTCTCGACATGTCGTGGTTTGGGAGGAAATGTACTTGTCTCGAGTCGCTATCGCGACTCTTGATATGCAACCCGTGTACAAGAGTGAAGAAAATGTGGCCAATGAGGTGATGCGAATTTTTGAATGATATATTGCAGAATAATTCACCCGATATCATCATATCTCAGCATTAAGTGGACGGACAAACATAAAAATAGATTCAATGGAAAGCTAGTCTTGATATTAGATCACCATAGTTCGTAGATATTGAAAAAGTTGTCTTTTTTTTTATATAATCGAATTGACATGTAAAAGGGACGTGGGCCGAAACATTTTCGCGTATATAAGAGTGCGCGGCGATCCCGACTGGGATTTTCTCAGTTTTATTTAATACTTGGCGTCAAGATACTGCCGCGACTCTCGATAATTCTCTAACTCATCTTATAAAAATCTTGCAGCACCTCCCGGGCTTTTTTGTCTTAAGGAGGTCGAGCCCGTTGAAATCTCAAAACAATCGATTTTTTGGAAATTCAATTTTTATCATCTTTGAACACTTTTGCATCTATTTCTGAAGCAATAGGTCGAAATTTTCAAAAATGGTCAAGGTACAGGCCAAAATGTAACAAAGTGACTGAGAAAATGAATACAAGGGAATATAATCTCGAAAAAATTCCGAAAAATCCGAATTTTTATAGAAAAATTATTCAGAGCTTCCTTCCATTTTTATCTTAATTTTTCGAAAAAAATCTTTTTTTTCCAATTATTACTACTTTAATTTTTTTTGTTTTTTTTTTCAAATATAGACGCTTATGCGCTTTAAGCACTAGTGCATAGATCATCGATATATAAAAGCCGCATTCGTTTTGGATGCTTACGCGCTGCCACCACGTATATATGGATATATGCTGCAGGATGTGACGCTCACGAGCGCGTAAGCTTCCAAAACTTGTGCAGGAAAAATGCTACAGGATGTCACGCTTACCGCGCTCACAGCGTCCAAGTGAATGCAAATATAGTCTCGCGCGAGAGCCTCGGCGACTGCAGCTTATTCAAGTATTCTGATTGTTTCATGCATTACATCCAGCCAATTAAAATGCTTGAATAAGATAAGAGGTGAGTGTTGAAAAAATGAATAAAATTGGGTTCGGAACACGAGCTTCGGCCCGTGCTGCTTGTGACTAACCTCGCTGTCACAATAGCTTCGTCGGTTCGTTTTGTTTAGCATTATTTATTATTCATTTGTGATGTGTTTGTTAGTGAATATTTACGAAAAGTATATGCGAGCGATAATGAATGTGTTTTCTCAAAATACAATCATGTGCCACTTCATCCGCCCAACGAAAATAAATTGGTTGACGTCCCGGGAGGATAGCAAGGAAAGTGACATTTCGTTTTCTCACCATAATTTTGCTACAATTGTGCAAATATAATGGTAATTGTGACTATTTTTTACTTTTTTATTTTTTCATGTATTTGAAAATTTTTGAATAGGCTTTTTAAGAAAATTTAAAATATGTTACAAATTGTAGTCATCCCATAAAAAAATAGAGTGAAAAAACATATGTCACTTTATTTTAAACGAAGTTATGTATATTTTTTGCAAATAACACGAAAAAAAATATGATCATTTTTGGAATTTTATCTGCGACGGGAACGCGATGTGATTGGTTGCAGCTCTTGTGACGTCACACGCTAGTAAACATTGCTTCCGCGACTGATTATAGTTTGCGTTCAATGTTTTCTGGGTATTATATTCGATTTTTGAGCTATTTCTGAAGCAGTTTTCTGATACTTTTTGATGAATCTTATCATAAATGGCATAAATATTTGTTTTGAATCTTAAAATCGAGTCCAATCTTGTGCGAGCTGATAACAGCAACCTACCTAAAGTTGACGCATTTATGATTGCACTTTTCTTCAAGAATAACGCTGATTACTACGCTGAGGAACTTAGGAATGTAAAAGCAGCAGTGTGAGTACCACATAGAAATTATTTATGTATTTACAAACTTTTATGTACGATTATTAAGGAGTTTTGTAAAATCATAACCTACAAATTTTGAGGTTATGTTGATAAGTACTCAAATTTCGTGTAATTTTTCTTTGTCATTATGGTCTTTGCTTTTGTTACATAGCACAGTAGGAGAAAAGCCCAAAAACCTGGCCAAAACCCCAAAAAATAAATTTTCGAAATAGGGTCAGTTGAGTAGTCATTCAGGTAGAGGACTAGTAACTGCATTCTATTGTGGAAGGGAAAGCCCTTTAAGTGTATACCTGCGCCGCAGCGTCAGTTGGCAGTTAGTGTTGGTGAAGAGTGTACGTGTCACGCGCTGAACAGACGAAAATAACGCTGACTTCAAAAACCCATAACTTTAAAGTGACGGGTTTAATTTCAATTCTGCAACATGGATACGACTTCTGGAGGTATGTAGAATATATTTTTACATTGGTTGAATCTAAACTTTATGTATAAATGATTGAAATGTAGTATAGCCTTCGGCATAAATAAAATTGAATAATTTTGAAAACTTATATTTTCAACGGTCCGAAAAGTTATATATTTTGTCACATTTTGCAAAGCTCCTAGTCTCGGCCTTTAGTTTAATGTATAAGCTTTCGAAATTTACAAGAGTTACCTGCGGAAAACGTGCGTCTTGTCCGTTACGATTTTTTTCGCATCGTGCGGTAGCCGAGCGTGCACGCGGCACTATTGAGCAGCCTCTGCGCCTCTACCTGAGAATGGGTGAAGTAGCATCATAACGGACAAGACGGCTGTTATACGCTTGAAATAAATTATTTTAATATATATGTATGTGTATATATATATATATATAAATTTTCTGTGATTTAATTATGATATATACGTATGCATATATATATATATTGTAACACGAAATCGTGCACATATGGACAATTCGGAAATAATGTCGGTAGCGGGTTGGATAGCTCAGTTGGAAGAGCACTCGACCGGCAATCGAGAGGTCTCGGGTTCGAATCCCGGTCCCATCCCTCCGCATTTTTTTCTGAATTGTCCATAACGCAAAAAGCGTTATAATATATATATATACATATTAAAATCAACCACATAAAAATTTCTTAAATATGAATGAAATGTCATAACATTCAAATAAAATATTTGAATATATATATATTATATAGTAAGCAAAGCTTTCTTTTAACCAAATCCATGTCAATATTTTCTGTCTAATTTTTTAAAAATTATTTCAATTATTGCGGTTATTTATTTGGTAAAATAATGTACATTGTTCAAGTTATTGTATTGATTGAAAATTTTATCTTTTCCTTTAACACCAATTTTCTACAAT